>JARLTB010000108.1:3060000-3540000 GCA_030141615.1 Unio pictorum
GTTTCGTGAAGCCCATATTCATTTGTTCACTTACACCAGATTTATGTGTATATTATCCCTTACTAATGAGAGAGAGAGAGAGAGAGAGAGAGAGAGAGAGAGAGAGAGAGAGAGAGAGAGAGAGAGAGAGAGAGAGAGAGAGAGAGAGAGGACATTGATCCAATTGTGTACAGTGTTAAATATATTATTAATATTTTGTTTTATCTTTACTTGTTACGTCGCTACTACTTAATATGTAAATATTCATCATTGATAAATATATAGCATAAACTTTGAAACAATGTTTATATATGCGTATTAATGCATCATGGACGGATCACAATTTGAGATAGAATATCAATTATTGTCCGTAAATGAAAATTGTTTTAAACCAACACTTTAAAAGCCATGCTAATTTTCATGTTTATATGTATGCTTTGATATATGTATGCTTGGATGTATGTATGCTTGGATGTGTGTATGCTTGGATGTATGTATGTATGCTTGGATGTATGTATGTATGCTTGGATGTATGTATGTATGCTTGGATGTATGCATGTATGTATGCTTGGATGTATGCATGTATGTATGTATGTATGTATGTATGTATGTATGTATGTATGTATGTATGTATGTATGTATGTATGACTGACTGACTGACTGACTTTATTTCCTCTTCAATAGAGATTACATCAGATTAATCAAATTCAGGATAATACAAAATCATGAAATACAACACAAAATAATATAATTGAAACAAATTGGAAACGTATTCCAGTGTAATTATCAATGTAGTTCTTTCTACATGACATATATGTTTATGCATACATACATACATACACACACACACACACACACATATATATATATATAAATGTACACACATACACATACATATATATTTATACACCCAAACACATATTTACACATACATATATACACACATATACACACATTTATACATATATATATGAGGAACAGCATGAAATCCTTCTCAAAGGAATAAAGATAGCAAAAGGTGACACCCGTATGTTATATGAGCCAGAGAGCATTATATCTCCGTGATCTGTAATACATCAAAATTGCGGAATTTGACAACAGCAGAATATTTGTTTTTGTTTTTTTTTTTTTTAAATTAATTTATTTATTTATCTAAATTAACTACTTATTATTGCTGTTATGTTATGACATGTTGGTTGAGAGTAGGGAATGCATTTTATTGTAAAATGAGGTTATGCTTTTTGCCGTTACCAACATGAGTTTATCCCATACATCATCGTCGATAGACGACAAGCAATCTACTCTGCTTCCAAGAAGTGTCTCCAATAGTATATCGTCTTCTTGATTAAATAAATTAACCCCGTCTCTCACCTCTAAAGTGTCAATCACCCTCTCAAAGAAGACGTTTCGTTCTTCAAGGAGCTTTTCACAACCTAATTTAAGATGTTTCGCTCTGTCGTCAGTCTCTTTTCCACAGAGTTTACATATCATAACTTTTCCAACAGGCATGATATATAGTTTCACTATTTCAGAGAGAGGCCATAACATAGATGGAAATTTACGTCCAAGAAACCATATACTACTTGGTTTTAAGTCCAAATGAATGTTTCTGAAGTGAATTAAATCGCTCCTTAGTTCAATATCTGTATTACAGGTAGATTCTTCGATGTTTTGAATATTATCAATAATATTCCGATTCCAAACAAGTTTACCTTCGGTTTGTACTCTTACTGCAAAGTCTAAGAGAACACTTCCCATACCATATTTCTTGAATATTTTGTCAATATCTGCTATAAACCCCGTCTGTCTAATTGGGTTGGTCAAGTACTGACATAAACGCAAAATGAAAATCTTTTTCCAGATAAGAGTCCAATCGCCCCTACACAGCCGGTTGAAAAAGCACAATTTCATGGGCAGAAACCTAGAAGCTGCGTCATGTAAAATCCTTACCGTGTCTTGAATAATACTATCAATATCGACATTTGTCACTAGTTCTGCCTTATGCAGTTGCGCTAAAAATTCATTGCGTGTTGCTTCCTTATTTTTAAACCAACACTTTAAAAGCCATGCTAATTTTCATGTTTATATGTATGCTTTGATATATGTATGCTTGGATGTGTGTATGCTTGGATGTGTGTATGCTTGGATGTATGTATGCATGCTTGGATGTATGCATGTATGCATGCTTGGATGTATGCATGTATGTATGTATGTATGTATGTATGTATGTATGTATGTATGTATGTATGTATGTATGTATGTATGTATGCATGCATGCATGCATGCATGCATGCATGCATGCATGCATGTATGTATGACTGACTGACTGACTTTGTATTTCATGATTTTGTATTATCCTGAATTTGATTAATCTGATGTAATCTCTATTGAAGAGGAAATACAGTCAGTCAGACAGTCAGACAGTCAGACATCCATCCATCCATCCATCCATCCATCCATCCATCCATCCATCCATCCATACATACATACATACATACATACATACATACATCCAAACATACATACTGTATGCTTTGATGTATGCATGTATGTATGTATGCTTGGATGTATGCATGTATGTATGTATGTATGTATGTATGTATGTATGCATGTATGTATGCATAAGTATGTATGTATGTATGCATGCATGCATAAGTATGTATGTATGTATGTATGTATGTATGCATGCATGCATAAGTATGTATGTATGTATGTATGTATGTATGCATGCATGCATAAGTATGTATGTATGCATATGTATGTATGTATGTATGTATGT
This sequence comes from Unio pictorum, assembly GCA_030141615.1. Lineage (NCBI taxonomy): Eukaryota > Metazoa > Mollusca > Bivalvia > Unionida > Unionidae > Unio > Unio pictorum. The sequence goes on from JARLTB010000108.1 coordinate 3,062,759, forward strand.
ATGTATGTATGTATGTATGTATGTATGTATGTATGTATGTATGTATGTATGTATGTATGCATGTAGTTGTGTAGGTGCTAGCTAGGTTAAACTTGAATGTTGTGGTTTATATTGGTAAATAGGTAGTTTAGAAAGTTGGTATTTTTATATATGCATTTTTCGATGTATACAAGCATGTGTATATACAGGTATATATGCGTATGTATGTATATAGATAGGTAGGTAAATACCTAAGTATGTTGCTATGTAGGTAGCAAGATAAGTAGCTAACTTGTTAGGTGGATATTTTGTATGTCTGGATGTTAATATGTTATATTTGATTTCTCATGATTTAGTGGTCTAAAAGGTCATGTATTTATGTTTTGTAGAGATAAGAACGTGATATTAAGCATCTGTTTGATTTCTAGTGCATTATGTATATCCGTTTATTCTTTATGAAAACTATACAGCCAGAATGTATATTTCTCATATAGTTACGTATACAAGTTAATGTCAGTTATTAACTGATTAGTAACTGATGGAGCCAATTTAATCCTCTTATAACGTGATTCATTATCGTCAAAGATGTTGTGTATTAATGTAACATCAAATGAAAAACAATACCGGAAAAAAGTGTAATATGCAAGCAACAAAAACAAGTTGTTTTTTTAGGCTTTTGCGGTTCCACTCTTTTTTTTCAGCACATGATAGGCTATTTATGATAGTACATTTAGTGGAGGAAGAACTCGGGAATAATCACTTTTGTGACTTGTTAGAGGGACATAATTTTATATATGAAGATCTCTGATGTAGCATGTGTTCACTTCATTGCAAAAATCAGTATTTTTTATGATTATGTATATGTTTGTGTGTGTGTGTGTGTGTGTGTGTGTGTGTGTGTGTGTTTGCGCGTGTGTATTGCTAGCAGAAGAATGGACAGATAGGGGTCATGATCCAAATTGAATACTTTCAAATTTAATACTTTCAAATTCGCACATACACTTCCTGTTTAAAATGAACGAATATAAGAGAACCGGCCGAGTTTGCTTTCTACTTTACAGGAATAATGGATTTATAGTTATAAGGCAGTGACCGGAAAATAAATTTAACAGCAAGGGATGCATTTTTACTTCCTTGTTAGCTGACTTTAAAGGACCAAGTTTGCATGTATAGTCGTCACTGTCTTGACAAGCACCCATTTAAGTTTGTGAAGGGAAAAAAGAAACTACACAGACAACTAGATCGTGAACAAGAATGAGCAGTCAACTTCTATTTTACATCGTATTTGCTGTCGTCCTCCACCGTGGATTAGGTAAGTCTATACCATGATGTATCTCGCTTCTTCAATACGTTGCACTTGACTGGCCCTGAATTGACAAAAGTCTTGATCAAGTCAATTGTATGCACTTTTGTATTTGAGTACAAGATTATGAATCGAATAGTCGTCAAACAATATCGTTACTGGCTTAGATAGGTATTGAATCCTGCTGTTTATTCATAACACTATATTTCAGTACACGACAGACTATACCTATCGGCCAGTATTTCTTTCCGAAGTATAACCTTATGAAACACTTTGGATAATAGGGGGAGGAAATTCCTAGAAGAACCACCGGCCGATGGAAAACTACTGGCAAGCTTTCTCACAATATATGTATTGAGTAGCACCTGTATTGTTATTTGTAATAATATCAAAACAGTATGATAATCAGATTACCTCACTGATGTTGTATATTTACAATAGCCCCCATCCTTTTAGAAATTACATTTATCCGGTTTCCTAATTTCTAATTTCCTAATTTCTAAAGTTAATAAAGATAATTGTTTAGTGAAAATATTATTTAAATTTGCTCTAAATTGTATTAAAGTAAGTTTTCATTACATTATATTGAAAGTAATTTTCACTAATATATATTTACATTAATTTTGACTATCTGTGTAATACAACTGTAAGCTAATTTATAAAGATGGCTCTTTACGAGAAGGTGCATAAATCGATTTCCAATGTATAAAAAGGTGAGCAATTTAGATTTGGTGGAAATATGATAAACAGTTAATTTTTATAGCAAAAATGGATGAGTTGAGTGATATGATTCCCACGGTAACTGTGGGAAAGTGAGTTGTTTTGATCCGAAGTGAACGACGAACATCATTGCGTATTAATAAAATAGAAGATTTACGCAGAATGAGTTCGTTTCTCGAGTCAGAGCAGCTCTGTTGTTTCCTTACAGTAATTGCATTTACACAATCCTTAAGATGTAACCGTATCTATACCATTATTTGTGACACCATTGATACGAGAGCCTAAATTCTTTTTCGTCTATTCTTCTTTTTCTTCTTCTTCTCACCATGGTCAAAGTCATTTTATACATTATGAGTAATTCCTTTTTATTGCAAGAAAATGAGAAATAGGTTGTGATACAAACCTAATCAAAACCCTTCCAAGCTATTTGTACGGGACGAATGGAGAAATGTATGATACGGCGTGTCCGTCCTTGGGAACCATGCTTAGAATATAATGTAATTGTTTAAATCCATTCTACATTCCTGCAAGTCAATTATACAGATTGAAATTTGTTTTATAAAATACACGAAGGACTTGAAAGGCTCCAGCATCAAATAGTTCAAAATACATCAATCGACTTTTGCAACATGTGTATTACTATAAGAGTCAAATTAGAAACACTCATTTCGTTAAGTAAGTTTCTAAATCGGTGTATACCATATATGTACTAATAATGTTTCGTAAAGCTCAAAGTATTTATCGCCTTTTCACACGTCCAAATCATTCCAAACGGAATTACTTGTGTAGTTTTCTTTTCTTAATGTCTGACGCGAGAAGTCCATTTGCTGTTCATTGACATGGAATACAATTGTAAAGTCTTAATATTGCCATGTCCATTCCGTTATGAATTAACACAGTTTATGTATTATTGGACGTACACTCTCATTTTAAGGATATTTGATAGGTGATATGATTGTATAAAAAAACAACACATTGTAGATTAAACATCATCGGAAACAGATGTGATATGCAGCAACCCTTTGTAGAAGTATATAAAATTGTAAAGCTGATGTTAATGATATTAGTCTGAACATCAAAATTAATCTTTTCGCAATTCATTCAAATTAAAAGAGTGAGATTAGTCATGTACTTTAAAAATTATTGGTGTTCAACATCATCAAACAAGCAATGCTTTCTGCAATTATCAAAAGTTACTCTTTTGTCAAAAGGTACTTCGATTCTTTCATTGTATCTAGTAAAAAATATTTACCTAAGCAGCAACTGATTTATGAAACACGTAAAATAAGCAAACAACAGTTTTATAGAAAGAAAGACAGAGGTTTCTGTAACAGAATTGTTACCGAGTGGATGGTGGATCAAATGAACAACTCAAACACAATATGTGAAAGATGTAAATTTATGAAATAAATTATTAATGAAAAACAATGATTTATCAGCACACAATAACTCATGCGTTCAATCCGCAATCACACTTCACAACGATTCACAATTTAACAATAAAATTAAACATTAATTCACAATGGACACAGATCCAAGGAACCTCCTGGACTGCACAAATGTTTCAAATAAAAAGGGAACCTTTACAAAAATTATATTATCGCACGTATGAATTGCGATAACAAATACAAACATCTATATGTATTAAGTCATGTTTCTAACTGTTCTTGAGATTCATGTAATTCCTTGGAATACTACGAGATTCAAAGTAACACCGTGTAAATATATCAATGCATTCAATTGTCACCACAATTGAAACACACACATGCGTCTCGACCCTGTACAACCATACGATTCACCAACTGTTGAATCGCCGCCCAGCTTCTCCGAATACCTAGGGTTTACCCAATACTTTTATCGGTCGCTTGCCCTTCACGGATCCACTACAGTTATACGTCACACTAACGTACAGACAGCATACAGCACCTATTAGAACCACCGGTCCCAAACACTTAGATGCTACCCCGGACGTTTACACCTCTAGACAGCTCCGGACACTCGGACATTTAGACTTCTAGATAGTTCCGGATATTTACACATCACGACATATATCCTCGGACATCATGACCTCCTGTTCATGCCAAATACAAACGTAGACGGACAGACAGTCTAACAGACAGACAGTCAGACACTTCAATTTGATCGCACAATAAAATGGCTCACTTAAACAGCACAATCACGGCACAATCAACTACAATAAAGAAACCAAACTAATAATAGTTGTTTCTAAAACAATCGAAAATTTAGATTACGCTATTGCATTTAAAGTCTAATAATGACTAGTAATTCCAAATATTCAACGGTTTAAATCTGCATTGTATTAAAGGCATCATTATATGAAATGATAAACTGAATAAAATTCACTTTAAATAAAGCGAAATATAAATTTAACACTCACCCCTCTGTCTGGAGAAAGAAAACGACGAGCTATCTCTCCTTTGACAAGATAATTTTGATTCGTAATCTTTTTAGAAATTTTCTGCCTTATATGTCCCTAAATAGGTGAGCAGAATTCAGGACACAATTCCCGTGCACCCCGTGATTATAATGTTCCTGACATCAAGTGATTTCCAGCCAGGTACATGTAAATCGCAACACGTCGCTTACCTTGAAAAACACTTATTCTCCCCAGGTAACGCATGTACGACGAAACAAAAATGGTGAGATTAGTTCGTGTCCAAGAAACAAATTCAATTTTCGCCTAATTCTGTGACAGCTTCCGCCTTTACATTTGTTCTTTTAGTATTATTATCCTTTGTGTCAACACTGTTAGAATGTCTGTGTACAAATATATTTTGTCTTCATTTTCGTCCTTTCTTCTCAATGTATTCTGTTTTCTTTTCTGTCCATGTCAATGAAGTTTTGACTTCTTAGCTCTTTATTATTCATTTTTCTTCTTGATTGAGTTCTTCATCATCATGTATATATTGTACATGTTAGTGATCACATTAACGCACCTAAATAATCCAGTTGAGTATAATTCAGAAAAGCGGAATTCAATTAGGTGTACAGCAAAATAAAATCCTTTCATTGCATACCAATGGAAAAATGTATTTTTCACTCGCGTTCTTTCAATGTTTAGCAGACCAAAATGAGATTTATTAAAAACTGATGTCTAGCGCACAACGAAGTTGAAAGTCGCTGGGCCTTGATATGTGCAAATTATTAATGTTGTTTTATTTTGATGACTCTACAGTTGTGTGTTAGTTTTAAAATAAAGCATACATTCGATTACATTTTCTAGCTGTGCATTTCTTTAATATTAATGAAATGGTTACTGCATTTATATGGGAAGATAGGAACTCCTGTTTTGGCACAAATACTGTGCAGTATTATCCAAACAACAATATTTTATATATTTGGTTAGGTTAACAAATGTTTCATTCCTGTTTCATATCCATGTTCAGGTATATTTGATAAATCATTAAGTTTTGTTCAGATATAATTAGAGAATAATTATGTATTCAAAATTAATAATTGGAAATGCAAAGTACTCATTGAAAGTATGGACTTAACCATATTTTGTCATTATCGAGAACACATTCAAAGACATTTTGAATTGTATAATGTAGTACAGCAAGACACCCAAGACTCTTGGTCCATCATCACATACACGACTATGAGAATTCATTCGAACATTCCTTACGTTTGGATATACCAAAACACAGTCGGAATTATTTGCGATTTAGTTCTTTTTAATTTCCACTTACAAAGTTGATGTGTAAGTTTTAATTCCTTTATGTTCTATCAGTACTTAGGACCGTAACATAACTGAATTATCCTCGAGGAAATAACTTTCTTTAAAAAATTCTATAGCTTTTAAAATGGTCTTTAAAATTGTACAAACTTAATTCAAACATGTCATTGTCCTTAATAAATATTTAATTTGGTTTGAGAATCCTTTAATGAAACCAAAAAGCATTCAAAATACCAATTTAGAAAATAATGTAGTATTCATGTCAAAAGCTACTATATCACTTACTGGTAAGTATTCCAGTCATATATCTATTTAAATGTTAAGGGAATGTGGACATTCTTCAGTGTGTTGTTATCATATACTTTCCCGTTATCTGAGAAGTATTCTTATAGTGAATGTTTTCTTTATTCTGGACAAATGCTGTTGATTTGTTGTTGTTCGGTATTAAACCTAGTAAAATGACCAACGATTGTCCAGGCAGCTGTTTAGTTACCTATTGAGATATTTGTTGTATTGCTAGGAATTTGACTAGATGAGGATAAAGTAGATTTTAATCCATCTTTTACTCAAACGTGTTGTTTGGAAAGTTGATCATTTTGTTTTGAATCGACGATTTGTATTCTGGTGTGAACCTATCAGAGCATTGGCTTTAAACGCGCTTGAGAAAGACCTTGATGGCAAAAGTACTCTTTTAGCTAACACATTTATTGGACAGTATTTTGATGAAACTAATCTAGTTTCTAGCATTGATCAATCATTAGAGATTAATCACAGTTACCATTTGTTTCTAACTTATGGACCCTGGAACGAATTTATAACTTTTGTACAAGTTTGAAGAGAAATTTCGTTCAAATAATGGTAACGAAACAAATCATTTTGACTTTTAACTATGTCTCTGATTTCAAACATAAGATGCCTTATACATGTGTAGTAGCAACGATCAATCTTCATCCACTCAGTCAAGTATAAAATTGCTGTTTAACAGAAATACAAAGGAACTGACTTTAGTTTGGTTAAACAGTCTTAACTCTCATGGGCATATCTCACAATTATCTACGGTCTAAGTATTATGGTCTGAACACAATGTTAAAAGAATGGAATGCCTTCATGTGTGTCACCAAAACACCTAAAAGGTAGAAATAGGAACAACATTTCATATAAATTTGTTAAAGAGCTTTTGGTAGTTATAGCCCAGTTAATTTTAAGTTAGTTCAGTTGTACCTGTCCCACACAATGAGCATTTTAAGGATGGAATGTAATTTTTAACAAATACGGTTTTCTCAATATTCTGATGCAGAAATATTAAATAATCCGGACTAGAAACTTCTCAAATGTGCAATCGCCGTAAATCAATAAACTAAAGCATATATTATGTAAATGTGTTCATTCGTTTCCAGGTATTCAAACACTATTACATCTAATCCGTCTTGTTTGAGAAAATACATCAATATTTTGTAGATAATAATTTCTTAGAAACAGGTCATGCTAAAATAAATATTTACTAATTATCAACAGTGTCGCTTACAATCAAAACGGATTCACTTCCATCGGTAAGAAGAGAAATTTGTATGGACAAAACTAGAATTCCAACATATTTCGCACAGTTTGACCTTTTTGAACGAATTCTAGTAAATGCCAGTTATGGAAGGAGAAAATAAATCTCGGTATTTGGAACTCTATATGGGCTTTATTAGTATAAATTAATTCCCATTACAGTGAAAAAGTCAGCAACAACATTAAATCTTTTCATGAAAACAGGAACATTTGCTTGAGATAATTGTGATGTGTACCTTAATGACGTTTTCATCTACATCAATCCCTGGAGATATCACACGTATATCATGGAGAATTATATGATACACTCAGTGATGCAAATCCGATATATACTTTAGGTAAACGTGAGCGTCGCTATGTTTGTGTCAACTGTTAAGACTTATTGTCTGACAAAGTCAAGTTGAGATTTATTTCACAACAATGCAAAAGTCTTTTGTAGTTTCAGGTTGTATTCTATAAAAAAGCAATTATTTGTTACATTGTTCTGACATTATTGCCACCGCTTCGTTTATGTTACTTATTCTAAGACTTAGAGCTGTCCCAAGAGTTTGTATGGATTACTTTACACAGGTGGTTAAATGATGATTTTAGATTTCAAAACAAGCAAACTTAGTTGTTTTCGGTCATATTTTCTAATTAAAACCGATTTTGTTAGAGTCTATACATTCAAGTGGGATTCTATCCGCTGCCACATTGAATGCTATCCAAGATTTAGTTTATATTATACAAAATTGTATTAATATGTAAACCAAAACTTATTCAAAGATACTTTTGTCACATGAATTGACTCGTAACGTAATAAAAGAGAACAGAACACTAGCATAGTATTTATCAGTGTAACTACTGTAAACATCCCTCCATCTGGAATACAAATACCGTATTAAGTTTATGTATAGGTATATATAAAGTTACAAATAATGCAACAAATCTCTACATACTGTGAACGTTTAAATGTGTACAGAACCCTTTTGTAATTTCATATGTCCTTAAGCCAACATTCCTCCGAAAGTGTTGATTTGTGGGTGGTTAATAAAATTCGACATATGGCAAATACTGTAATATGTTTGCATATCCTGTTTGCTATAATATTATTGGAGTATAAGTATTGTTTGCTGCATTTGAATTACACGTAACTCCTTTGTATTGGGACATTTTTGATTTGCAGTGCCTTTCCTGCTCATTTTCCTTTTTAGTATGTAAATTATTTTCCATGAGAACATTAAGAACTACTGGTGGAATATCGTTATCTAGTGCTTAAAGTAAGGTGTCCACGTTCGTCTGTAATTTTGTGCATAAATTTAAGAATTTCATATAGGTATGAAAATATAACACGAGACACTAACGATTGTAGTAATTTTCTAATACGATTGTCACTTTAAGACTTTACATATTAAATATATCTAATAAACTTGAATACTTTAATTTTTTTTATATTTACTGTAATTATGTTAACAGCTCAAAGTTAATCTCTTTCTCGGAGCTGTTTTAGGAAAAATAATATCATTAAAAAGGTCTTTGAAAAAGACAACATGTAAACTTCACACACATTGGTACTAAACTTTCGCTTGTGCCATATTTCTTATGGTGGAACAATGTTTGTCAAAAAAGTTTGAGAGATGAAAAATCGTTAATTTATTGTTTAGATAATTCGGTAGCACAGAATTTACTGTTTCTAAAATAATTTTCGCAGTGTTGATTAAACATCAACAAAACTAACTTGGAGATCAAGCTATATCAAATCCAAATATCTTAAATACATTTGCTTCCATCTATATTTACGTTAGTAGCAATAACGTCTGTTTTCTTTCAGTGCACGGTTTTGTGTCACCTTTTGTTTGTACTATCAACTTTGCATGATCTTTAAATTAGAGTCAAATCGCATTTAAAGGTTTATTAAGAACACATATTATAATCAAGATGGTCATTCTTGTTGTGACGTCAAAATCAAACAGCAAAATGTGTGTTTATCAAACGATATTGACACAAAAATGATGCTGATTTCCCATATTCAATACTATGTATACGGCGTGCGTTCGTAGAAACGGGGATACATATATCCATATTTGTATTCAAGGTAATTTAAACAAGAACGTTTATACATGTTCTGAATTATTCTAGTTATTATTGTTATTAGTCTAGTCATGCTTTAGTAAAAATCAATGACAAACGTAGAAAATTAATTTCAGTCGAAGCGTTGAAGAACTACATCCATAGAAAGTCAAAATTTACGTTGACGAATAGATACTTGAGAATACGTTGCACGTGCAGCTGACGGGTATTCCTTGACAAATACAGTTTTTGTTCTCAATAAGTCTCCCTCTCAGCAAATGGTTAATGAGAAACCGATACAAACTTAATCGAGAACTTACAAATTACATTCTTTTACAACCAACGTCTGATAACACTGATCAGAAATCCTTATCTCTTCATACGTTCCTTATTGTAAGAAATGGGGACGTTATTACTGATTGCTTGCTTTTAAAAAAAAACACAGAATAAATCCAAATGTTTTGTTTCTCATTGATCAAAGTCACGATCATGGTTTGGAAAAATATCGTTTGTGGGTTAAACAAACCAAACTTTCAGTGTGAATCAATAATTTGAGAAGTATAAACCTTTTATAGGGATGAATTGTATATCACATATTAGTGATTCGACTAATTCTTTACACATATGGAAGGACACAAAAAGTGTCAGATACTTTTAGAGGCAATCTTTTTCTGGAGGTGTTTACGCTGAACGAGTAGAATACGGGTTGTTCAAAATCTATCTCGATAATGTTAATTTAATATTTGACAGTTTAAGGGACAGTGACTGTTGGTGTTGCATATTGTTGATCCATAGAGGCTGTTCATTTATTGATGGGCAATGATTTAACTAAAGGTAATGTTTTGATTAATCCACTTGCAAATGACAAGCCATGTTTGGATTAAAAGGCTGAGCGTATTGAAAAAGAAATCCCTGATTTATACCCCGCTTGTGCAATTAAAGAGCTGTTAGAAACATAGCTTTTAAGAATCACGCTGACCAAAAAGGTATTCCTCTTAGCTAACACATGCATTCGTTAAGCTGTCGATGAAGTTCCGTTTGCTTCTGTTAGAGACCAATCCAAAAGTATTGGCCGTTTTAATCCGCTTTTGACTATTCATTCTATAGCGTCTACTCAAGGTGACATATGACATACTCTTATTGTTGAAGAAAACATGATCTTGGTATATCTTGTTTCTTTCATTTGTAAAATATTAAAGCCGATGTACAAACTTTCTATTTTTAACTCATACATGCATTGGTCAGGCTATTTCTGAGGTCGCTTTTGTTCATGTTACAGATCAATCAAAAGGTATTGGTCATAGTAATCCACCTTTGTCTCCTAATTCTCTAACGTCTATTCAAGGTGACATACATCAATCTCGTATCGTTGAAGAGGAAAACGATAGCTACCAAGAGATCTTGGTATCTTTTGTTTTGTATATGGCTATTAGCAGTAACGCCTCTGGAGATGTACCAACTTGTTAGTTTAAAACAAAATAGTGTCCTTATGAGACAATCGAGACCAACAGAGGTTCCCGCTCATGACGTGTTGTCACTTATATATTAAAATTGTTACCTAGGTCACATAGACAAGAAAGTCTAGGTTTAACGCATGATACGTCCTTGGCTGGTCAAAACGGAGGAAATATAACCTATCGCGTATCAGTTGTGTTGGGTTAAAAATAAGTAACTTCTGCAGTTCTTTGTCACACTTGTTAGTTGGTAAGTAAAGCTAACCAAAACGATACCTAAATGAACTTTACAACCAATTGTCCAAGACCATTTCGAAGAATAATGGTATTTTGTGTATGTCCCTTAAATAATATCAAGTCAAACTAACAGCACTTATTGACTAGTATGTGTGCGTTAACAGGGTCTCCAGATGACACTTGTTTCCGACACACTTAACGTGCACCATTGCAGTTATTGAGAATTTTTAAAACTGAAATATCAGAAATTAATTTTCATGATTATTTCTCTGCCCATAAATATAAATAAAAAAACTTGTAAAATCGCAAGAAATAATCATCAGTCTACCATATCAAGAATGAAATCGAGGTATGACAAAATTATAAAGAAAATATATTTTTAACCTGGTGATAAATTCTGTCTGTCTTGCCAATAACTCTGACTTCCCCTCAGCCTAGATAGTATGGTACCTACACAGTTAGAAAGGGGCCCCGAGTGGTCGAGTGGTCTAAAGCGCTCACTGTTACGGATCACTGCCATCTCACTTCTGTCTGCGTGGGTTCGAGTCTCAGGCTCGGCTAATGCAGGTATGTGAGAAAGCTTGCCGTAGTTTCTCGTGGGTCGATGGTTCTTTCCTGGGTTTACCTGGGTTTTTCCTCCAAGATTAATACTGGCTGCAATGTATAACCTATATTGTGCTGAAAAAAAGTGTTAAACTCTACAACAACTACAATTACATAATTAGAAAGTAAGTAAGTGATTTAGGCTATATCATGGATACTTCTGGGAGCCTAAACTCTAAACAATTTGGTCATGTAAATATGTTAAAGAAGTATGTTGATCGAGAGAGCTCTGTAAATCATTAGATCAATTTACTTTTTCGTCACTCACGTCATGACTATTTAAATGATGACGCATATAATATATGAATATGAACAACACATCTCTCTGATGTTCCAGCTTTAACAAACAAATCGACTACGATGTTAAAATTGTCGAATCGAAACATGTAAAACAACACTGTTACAAAATTATTCATCTTAAGCATTAATGTTGGAAGAATAAAGTTGCTTAGTTGTTGGAGCATGGCTTTAGCGAATCAACCAACATTAACTGGAGTTCTTGTGCAGGAAAAAAACCTGTTGATTCTTTCCCAAGGTGCACAGCAATACAAACATGTGAACAGTATCGCCAAAACTGACTAATATCCAATACCGTGAATTGATGACTGTATGACCGTGATTGGAAATGCAAAATGTGTCAATGTGTTTGACATGCTAAAATGGTTATGTTGATTGCATTAGTGGATAGAGAATAAAGAATGTTCGACGTTTTCAGCTCCAAACAGAGTCTTTCAATACAATTCTCCATTATTAATTCAGCGAAAATTCAACATGGGATCATCTGAGATAAATTTCTGTCATATACATTTGATGACGTCATTGTTTATGAGAATGTTTGGAAGGATTACCTGGAAACTACCCGTGGATTCTGCTTTCGCATGTGTGAGGCAAATTTTGACAGTTAATCCAAGTAAAAATGAATTTTACCGAGCATGTGTCACATGTTAGGTCATATTGAGGAATATGATCAAGCTTAGTTCACATTTCCCCATAACTGCTGATGCTCTCACCAAAAAGTACAGTAATAATACCATGTTTTATTGGTCTGTTAAATCATATGAGACGTTCGATACTTTAAAATACATACTCATTATTGCACCAGTTCTTTCAGCTCCAAATTTCAATAGAACGTTTACATTATATGTTGATGCTAGTGATATAGGGACTGGTGGCTTACTAATTCAGGGAGATCATTTACTGTGTTTTGCTCAAAAACTTAAAATAAGCACTTCAACAATTAATCCACTATCGAGAATGGATGTTTGGCTATTTTGTTGGCTTTACAACAATTTATATTACTTCTGCTCATTATCCGCTTATTGTATTTGGTGATCCCACCCCGTTAATTTTATCAACAGAATGAAAAGGTCAAAGACTGTTGCGATGGAGTTTGATATAACAGGAATAATTCGGTACATAAAGCAATAAGACTAATTTGTATTTACTTCATTATACTGTAATGTTCTCTCTCAATTTTAATTTATCACTTTGATTATTAAAATTGTTCAGTTTTACAACAGTAGTTGGATTTTCCTTTTTCGTTATTTATTTTTGTAAGTTTAGAGTTTTTACGTTTAGATTAAGTATCTGGCTTTAGTTATAGTAAAGGTACATGTATAATAAGTGTAGAATTTCATTCATCAATGAAAGCTGATTAACCATGTCAACTCAACAAATTATTTGGTCAAGCACGCCATGTAGTATTTAAGGTGAAGGTCGCGTTAAGATCACATGATTTTAGGAGTACATTTGTGTCGTGATATGACACCCCGTCCCCTCAGTTGTTGACTCGAAATAATTTGAAACATTATTCATTCTAATATTTTTCACAATTTAATAATTCCAATGTTCGATAATCTTTAGAGCGATTGGAGGTTTGTTGATTTTGTGCGGCATAGAGCCATATATTAGCATTCATCATGTGATATGCAAATGTGGTAAGGGTCACGACAGTAAATCGTTATTTCTTTATATGTTCGTATAATGAGATAATGGAAAACATTGCTTCTTAAAACGATCTGGATAATTTTCCAAAATTATTCAAAGGTTTGAATGTTTCAATAATTCATTCGGATCTGTGAAAAGTTTAAGGTTATTCTACTTTCACGAGATTACTTTCAAGTAAAAAAGTTTAGATTCAGAACTATGATTCAATAGTTATTGTAATGCTAGCACGCTATCAAATATACACATAAAACATTTACTCGGAATAACTTAGTTATATATACATATATATGTTGTGCTCAGCATCGAGTAATAGGTTGTTGGTTATGGTAGAGTAGAGGTACGTAAAGTGTCTGACTAATTGAAGTTAAATAGTAGAGGGTGAATCCTACAACATTTAGGGGTTTCTTTTTGTCAAACCAAGACCTCCTGTGAACCAGAACAAATTAGTATAAAAAAAAAACAAGTTTAGGGAGAGATGATGAACCCTATAACTTTTAGTGGGGTCTAGTTGTTAAACCTAGTCTTGTTACGAACCGAAAAACAGAAATTGCCTCTGACGATTTGTGGTCTTGGTTTCGTTAGCTGTTATTAATTAATAATATATTTGATCGAGTCCAATCCGATATCGTGTTCTAGGATCTTGTAAATGTATCAATATAAATCCATGGGGGATAGCCCGAATAGAACCAAAGAAATTTCTAAATTTTGTATAACCCATATCACCGTCGCATCAGGTTTTACGAATATTTTTAAGTGTATGAATGTCAACTCCGTTAAACACCGCGAGGATATTGCAATTGTTTCCGATCACCTTAGGTACTTGAGTATACCTCTGTGTAACATATATCACGTCGATATTTGTATGTCTTCCACGGCCGAAAATCTTCGCGGGGTTTGTTTGTTTGTCTAGAATTACATCATCGTATACAAAAATATTGTTGATACTCTTGTCAATATCATTGACGCAGGGTGATTCTTTGATGTCGGTGATAAATTCAATAATATCCTCACCGGTTATTGATTTTGCTCTCTCGTTAAAATCTTTTAATATCTCGTAACATCGTTGATCGTATACACTAGGTGCTATCAAATATAATTTATCCCACTTCATCCATCTTATTATCATATCAATTAATAACTGCGTTTCACTTCTCCCGGATGGACCCATTATAATCATTCTGATAGAATTGGTAACAACACGGTTCCTGAATAATAATTACATTCATATTCATATAACATATATAAAGTATGGATTTATATTGTGTGAAATTTAGTGCTCGCACACCAGCGAGTGATCTGACTCCCGTTGTAACAAACAATAATAGAGATGAGATTACCAGCAAGTGTACACAATGTAGAATACATTGTTTAAGATTCGTTGGTATAAAAAGCAGAGGTGATATCGCCTCCGGGTTAGCAAAACTCCCAGGGGCTCCAGGGCCCAAATACCCAGGATAAAAACATCTTCCAGGATATAATTACTGTGGGCCTGGAACCAGACTCGATACCCGACTTGATAGCCAAGACCAACCCCGATCCGGCGAATATCCAACAAACGCTATTGATAAAGAGTGTCATGCTCATGATGTTGCTTTTAAAAGTAGCAATCTGCAACATAGACATTTCGCAGATGTAACATTAATTCATGCGTTGAATTTTATTAAGAATAAATCTTTCAAGGAATCATTAGCTAACTGGTTAGTAAGATCTGCGATGAAAGTTAAACTGGTATTAGTTGATGGTAATTAATATTAATATGGAATCTATTTATTATTCTCAAGAGGATACTGGATAGGTAAATCAGCAATTAGTAATCTCGCTAGTGCGGCAAAAGTCAAACTGGTTATCAAGACAAGCGACATGGCAGATTTATCTACAACCGCCTAAACAAATTCACTTCGCACATTTTGATGTTAACGTCCCAAATGAAGTTCAGCAGGCTGACATATTATTTCTTCCGCATGTTATTGTTAGGAAACGGACATACAAGTATGCATTAACTGTAGTTGATGTGCGATTAGATACAAGGATGCTGAACCATTGTTGACCAAGGCGTCATCAGAGGTATCTGTTGCGTTTGAACGAATTTATTGACGAGGATCTTTACTGTGGCCACAATTAATACAGGTTGATCATGGCAAGAAATTTCAGGGTGCAGTGTTATCAAAGATGAAACATCATAATGTCACCATCAGACGAGAACATACTGCAATACACCGCCATCAGGCAATTGGTGAACTATTTAATCGAACACTTTCTGAGCGGCTATTTGAATATCAATACGCAAAGGAATTTATCGAAGATAAACGATCACGTGAATGGGTCAAGAGATTACCAATTGTGATAACTGCGCTAAAAAATGAAATTACTCGGACTATCAATATGAAAACCTGAAACCTATTAACGCGATCAAAAAAAAAGTAAACCCGTACAAAAACCACAAAATGATTTTTCAAAACAGCGAATACTCGGGAATGTCACTGTGATATATCAATAAGAACCAGGTGAACTTGAAGGTGGTAAACAAAAGGGCCACGGATCCTATTTGGAATGTCACATCGTATAAAATATCTAACATAACATATAGATTAGATTCAATTGCTCATCAGCGTGTATTTACAGTTACAAGTGATACCCGAGGATACACAATTACCGCCCCGATCACTTGACTTGCACCTCTGCGTCTGTTACACTTTTGACATGTCAGCATAACATTTTATCTTGTATGAGCAAGACTGCTATCTTTTCTGTCTGCAGTAAATTTGCCAGAATCTTTACCCGACCATGACCATAGCATTATACAATTACAGCAAGTGCAGTGATTATTTTGTTGTTGTTTCAGCATTATTAAAAATCCTACATCAATATTAAATTCTCTTATTTTTTTTATCGCATTGTTTATAACCAGCAAGTTTTTGTATTATATCGCCGTTGACAATATCGCTGATTTTGGTGTCATTAGAATCTAACACGACTGTACGAAGTTGATTTAATCTTGGTACTCTTGACACTGCGAAATAAACTAACTTCGACCACTCGATGCGATTATCTACGATCCAAAGAATTGTATCAGAGATGGTTAACCCCTGAGTAGAATGTATCGTCATTGCATATTCTAGCGTCCAGGGCGATTTGTCAGCGTGCATTGCATCTTCGACTGCAGTGATATCAGCTAACACAATATCATTTAACACAAGTATTTGTTTTTCTGTTCCTGACTCTTTAAGACGCCCTGGAATATCAACTTCAATATTCTGGTTTCTTGAATCAGCTGGTCTATATAACTCAACGGCATTGGAAAGGTTACGAATTTTCTTTTGATGTAATTGAAACAACTGCGCTTGAAGTGTTTTTATCCGGTTGTAATCTCATTAATTGTTTTGAACTCACTTAAGTCTGGATCAAGAGCTCTATGATTGGTATTTATTTCTTCATAAAAATCTAAAACATTCTTCAGCCAATTATGTGGAGACAAACCGACAAATGGTGGTCGTTGACCATGATCACCACACATTATCACAGCTGTATTGTTTTAGTAACAACCAATAAAAAACATTTTTAACATATCCAACGACACTGTGCATATCTCATCCCAAATAATGATTTTTGGAATATATTTCTCACCAATTCGATCAGTAGTCCATGCGTTGTCTTTATATTGAAAAAAACTGTGATAAGTGCATGACTTAACTCCTCTTTGTTTCATTTCACTTGCAAGTCTGTGTGTTGGTGTTAGTACAGTCATGTCTGACTTCTCCCGAAATAATTCGATAACACTAGTCGTCTTCCCTGACAAGCCACATCCATTTCAGTAAACGGTTTTATATCTATATATTGGATCGGATAATGAAGACGCACTCGATATTTCTAATATTTGATTATTTTTCATGCAAGTATCTTCAATCGTAACGTCTGCTGATTTAGAATACCCGTGTAGTATTTCTTATTGTATTCTCCATGATCCCCAACACTCATCAGAATTTGTGAAACGAGCCACTGTTTCTTTATGTTTGATATCTATATAAAATGAATCTGTGGCGACTCTTTCTGCGGTGTCAGGAAATCTATTTATCATCGATAGCAAATTGATAGAAACATAAGCCAGCATTGACGCTCTTAGATGAATGTTTTGCGGAGAGTCGCCAACAATGTAGCTAACAATTGTACCAAAAATAAAAAATTGGATAATCTTCAGGTCGCACTAGAATGTATCAAAAATTGCGAAACTTGACAAATCTATAAATGTTGAGACAGGCGAAGAATTAAAATTTAAATCGATGAAGGAAACTAGCGAGCGTTTTGATATTTGTATGCCTTTGGTTCGACGTGTTGCAGAGAGAATACAAAAATCTGCTTTCTCCAAGAAATGTTTGCACAAACTTTGTTGCCGAAGGGAGATAACTCAACCAGAGATGTGTGTGATAGAGTTATTGTCCTTCGTGGTTTTCAAGTGCATTTATAAATATAGATAAATCACAGTTTGACTATTTTTTTCAAAACTGCGAATGAATATAGTTGTTAAATTTATTTCAGCTACGAATATATATTCTTGTTAAGATTATTTCAACTATGAATATATTCTGATGAGTTTATTTCAGCTACGTATATGTAAGAGTTAACTATATTTTAATTTCAAAACATGTATTTGATAGATCTTTAACGCGGATGAGTCTCGTCCGGGGCCCAACGTTCGAAATCTCGTGGCGGGCATTATGGTCGACAGTACCGATATTATGGTTTTTCTATATAATAAGGATCCGTCCACAAGCTGAAAGTTCAACAGAAAAAATACACACTCTCCCCCATACCGTTATTGTTATGGGGTACCGTTTTTTATCCCAGGGAATTAATTTCCGGAGGGAGGGTGTGCAAAAAATATGTTGAATTTAGAGAACGGCCTCCATTTGAGTTTGTGCCGTCCTACTATCATATCATCAAACCACGTCATCAAACCACGCGTTATATACCTTAATTAAGATTATATGTTGTGCTGTCCATATATTCCTTAATTAAAATTATATGTTGTACCGTCTTACGGTATTGTAAATCCACGGTAAAAAGAGCGGTTGTTCCTTACTTGTATATACCTTAATTAAGATTATATGTTGTGCCTTCTCTGTATACCTTAATTAAGATTATATGTTGTGCCGTCTCACGGTATTGTAAATCCGCGGTGAAAATAGCGGTTGCACCGTACTTATATATACCTTAATTAAAATTATATGTTGTGCCGTCTTACGGTATTGTTAATCCACGGTAAAAAGAGCGGTTGCTCCGTATTTATATATACCTTAATTAAGATTATATGTTGTACCGTCCTTAAACTGAAAACGGGTCAAAAATGTAACCCCATAATTTCTGCTATTACAAATTTGAAAAATCAACAAATACAATTACCACATAAATTAGATTGTGATAAAATCCTTTCTGACTTTTAATATCTGTAATACATAGCCCTCGGAAACAAATATACGCTACCGTCTCAATATAAATTTATTAAACAAAAGCATCATTAGCTGTAAACAGAGAAATAAATACGTTCGTACCTTTGTTTACCGCAGTAGAGAAAATAAGAACTGATCTATCGAAACAATATGAAATTAAAAAGACTATACATTTCCGGGTCAGACAACTCAAACAGATCATTGAAAATGAAAGTAGTAACACGCTTTCTGGAAGCGATGACGTCTTCTAAGAACGAAGCGAAAGTAGGTCAGTGTTATTTTTTGTTTTGCACACAGAGGATATTTAATAGTAAAACCGTACACGCGCTATCAAATCGTCCGATTTTGTAATTTTCACTCGGCATTTACCCATCCACCATATGTGCACTTGATTTACACGAAATCTTCAGAAGGAAATCTTAAGATGGAAATCTTAAGATGGGAAATACTTTAAAACTTTACTTACAGACTAATTTGTAAGGTTTCTCCGGGTAAGTCCAATACATTATTGGACTGGTCAGTGAGTTTAAAATTTCTTATCGTTAATAAATCATTATGACATCGCATATAATAATTGTTCACGGGTTCTGAATTATTAAAAATCCAGGTAGATCCGGTGGTGCAAACTAATTTAAATTGTATCCTTGCTGGGCCTGATTTGATTTTTCGAGATTTATTTGGTAACTTCTATCACTAATATCATATACTAGATTTTCTGCAATCACTGAGGATATATTAATATTTGCAGAAGCTATGTGTCTTCCAGATCCGCCTGTGTCATTATTATGCTTGAGGATAGTTGTCTATGTTTGTGTTATTTTTTCCATGCGGCTAGTAGCACAGGAAAATACTCATCTATGACGTCACTGACGAATTTTTTAAATTGCGTTACATTATACCCAGGAAGTTTAAATGTTGAAATATCTTCTACACGTATTTTATATTTCTCTGCCAAATTTACTCTCTCAAAACCAGATTTGGCATCTAATACTTCTTGAACAAGTCGTAAGTTAATCAATTCCATGTAAAATGCAATTTGATTTAGTTTTACCATGTATTTGATAATTGTGAGTTTCGACGATACATCAATAAGATGTTCTTGAAAACTATGCCGTAATTTCTCAAATTATGTTTTATGTTCCTTATTAAAACAATCAAAAGAATTCAAAATATCGCCTAGTAGTACATTCTTTGAGGTTAATTGTTGCAATTTTAATAACCACTCTCCCCTAAAAAAACTTATATTAAATTCTTTTGGATTTAATAAATGTATAATATTATTAGAAGGCCCGTTTATAGAATAGAAATGTTCATGATATGATTTATTGTTTGTGATATAATCTGACTTTTAGGTTCAGGTAGATTTTGATAAGATGGTGCCTCAGGAGGGATTCCAGGCCATACCAGCACTGTTTTTGACCGAAATCTGGTAGATATCTACGACATAGCCGCATGAGATTATCTCAATATCTGTTGATATTGTTGGTTCATGAACCGTTATAACGATTTTTGATTCTTTTCCTCTAATTGCTTTTATTCTACGCTGGAAATAATTATTGATCGGTTCGATTTCATATTTCCAGATGGTAAAGAAACAATATTTCATTCGGGGTTTCCATATTGTTGACTTTTACACGCAAAGAAAGGGAATTATTCGGTTGCTGCCCACAAAATGACTGATCTAATATTCGGCCAACTGTAACATATTGGTAATTTTCCTAACGAAATCTCTTTTACCGGAATTGCAGTGGGAAATTTGATACTGAATTCAGAGTTGGTTGAGGTTATTGTGATCATGATTGTCTTTGGTGGGTTTGTATTTGAGGCTATCTGCTGAAGTAATTATATTGTTGACATAGACATTGTCATTGTTGTTATTATTGTGTTGTTTTTTATTTTGATGTTGCTGTGTGGTAGATATTCATCATCGCAGAGAATTCGTTATCTGATATTGTTGTGTCATCGAGATTGGATCATATCAGCGAAGCTAATTGGGAATATGCAGTTGACGCAATATGCAACTTAATTATATAATCGTGCACTTTATTCTGACTCCACTTTGATATTTGTATTGCAATAATAATAACAAAACCCGTAATTGTTGTAGCCGTTGAAACACAAATTGTAACAACTACAGTTGTCAGCACTGTTACCGCTGATAACAATATACCCGTTCCAGCAATAACAATTGGAACCGAATACACAATAATGTAAACACTGGTAATTCGCTTGCGATATTATATATACATATATATATCTATATATATATATATATATATATATATATATATATATATATATATATATATATATATATATGGATTTTAAAGTTTAGTTTGAATATCGCTCACTTGATCATATCGATATTGTTAGACATTCATTATCCTATTTAATTAAATCAATTACAAATTCTACATAACATGTGATTGACGCTGATGTTAAATTACCACTGACAGATATTATTAAAAATATCTCTGTTGCTCCCTTATCTATAATATCACTTGCAGTATTAATTCCCGTAGATGTATTCGATGACACATGAAACTGTACCGGTGAAAGCAGGGCCAATCTATAAATACCCCGGACATCTGATGTAACTTCAATGGTGTTATTTTGAGGTGTCCATGTGAAAGATCTATGATGTGTCGAGTATACGGTATTGATATTTTGTTTATGCGGTATCTTGATTTTATCAAGACGTGCAGCGATAGCAACAAAATCAGCAGCGATATTGTCCTGTATTTGTTTAATCGTATCAATATTTGTTTTAATATCAGAATATTTCATTGGGACAGTCAGCGGAGTACCAAAAAATTATCTGCGATTTTATTAATTTGTCTAATATTTCTATTAAGATATCTGAAAGCGCTTACATCAACATCATACTCGGCATTGTTAATTTATCATCCGTGGTTATAAATTTGTGTTGCAGCGCTGCTATTTTATCATCCGTTATGTTCTTGTTGCAGCGCGTCTACATATTTGTTTGTCACAGCGTCCGTATCCAATGCTAGATTACCACGTGCGATTATTTTTTTGAGTTCATGTCGAGGCTGCCTGTCATTGTGTCACCGGACTTGTTAATCGGTTGTTAATAGTATCAATCACAGTTGGATAAAGAACTCCTGGTTTAATCTTACCAGTGGAATCAAACATTGCTAGGGAATGTTCGGTTACTCCATTAATTTTAACTAGAATATCATTCATGGAAACATTTCTCGTTTACAATTTTCTCTGTTTGTCTTGAAATACAACTATTTCGTTTGGATCCACACTTGCAATATTTAACATCTCGGTTAATTTATCTTCGAAAACTTTTGCTATATCTTTGGTTGCAGATATTTCCCCTATGGTTGTTTTAAGGCTTGAGTGAGCTCTCCCGTAAATATCAATCATTATATTTGTAAGATCTCGCTAAAAAACGATTACTCGTGTAATCGTTTACGGTTTTATAGGGTGGTTTAGTCGATGATGATATAGATTTAAGCACATTTATTACTTCTTGGCCGCATATTGGTGGGTCGGTCATTTTCTGTGTTGGTAGCGGGGAATACCAGGTCTTCATTTTGTGAGAGAATTTTAATTGATTAATATAACGCAGAAATTCTTTAGGTAGGCGCTAACACGTAGGAATCAAAATAAACAATTCTACGCGGATCAATCGCGTATGCAACCCAGTGAGTTCAAGGTCTGGTACTGTTATCAAGATTAATGATATAGGCTTCAGCGCAGTTTGGTTGTTGTGGTAATTGATCTCGCATAAAATCACCTCTGAATTTTTTATTTTTAATTCTTTGACAGCATCGAGTAATCCCAACTTTGACAGTGGTTTTCGTAAACTGGCACAGGCAACCTCAGTCCTTTTCCGCTGTACCATGAATATCGAGTCCTTGGTAGTCTTAGACCTTTTCCCTTTTTTATATCCCTTTCCAGTTACATTTTTAGTGCCGTCCCAGCAGCGGTCTTAACTGCTTCTAACGCTGCAGATTGCGCGACTGCGGGGGTGGTGGCGGTAATCAGCGCTGATAACGCAGCGAGAAGTGGAAACATATCACCTGATTTAATGATAACTTTAATCGCGGCCGCAGCAAGAGTAACCTGAACACTTTATTTTAAAATTATTTTATCCTCATTGAAATGCTTAGTTATTCTAATAACCAGACATCTGATTGTGTTTTAACGATATCGTAGTTCCACATTACTTAGATGCATCCGATTGCAACTTTTTAATCTGACCAGGAGTCAGAGTAACATTAACGTGACTATATGACATTTTATTTATGACAAGATTGATCTGATTGTCTGAGTGTTTTCTATTGGCGCAGCAACTATACTCATTCGTCCACCAAAACCTTCATGTAGCATTGATTTGTCACTGATAATGATGGCGATTTCCTCTGTAATCACAATAAACAATTGGCGGACCTGCTGCAACAGCGGGAGATTGTGTTACACGAGCTTCAAAGTATACGTCAACTGCGGATTGTCTAGTTAAGTGAAGATGTTCCAGTGAAAAGTAATAAATCGGATATAGATTTCTAAAATCTAATTTTGATATTTGCAGACCGGTATCTACATTTCGATCACTTGTCATACATATCAGCAAGCGATGATATGCGCGTGCTATTTGGTTTTGATCGTAATTGAGTGAAACATTCACAACTGGTACCTGTTGACCGTTTTTTTTTTTAATGAGACTACGTTAATCCCTATTCGATCAAATGTCACATGGCTGCGCTCCTGAGAATATATCTCTTAACATCCTGTAACGCAATTAATATATGTTGAGGCGCAGAAACATCCATGTTTGATGTAACAGGCCATACAAATTTACCATTATTGGGACTCTGCAAACTAGCTGTTGTTGCTGTGAGCCACGACAGTAATGATTTACCACCTACACTAATACATGATAGTAAGTTTTGATTTGTGACGTTTGATGGAGTCATTAATGTCATCCATAATGAGTTTTATTATATTTACTTTACCTGCAGGAACTCCAGCACCACGCCAGATCGCATCATTGTCATCAACGTTTCGCACGAGAAGAACTGTGTGTTTAGCTCCAAAGATAAATTTTCTTACATTTCTACAAAATCCAAATATTTGAGACAGTAGAATCGCGCAAGAAAATAATCTACACACTCCCTGCAATATATAACTAAGTGTTGCAAATCCTAGGTTATAATTAAGATTATCCCCTTTTATGACATCAAAATCAGCAGCTGGTTTATCTTCATGTTCAACGTCGAGTGGTTGTGGATCAAATGCAGTAGCTACTGGTGTCCGTAATTTGACATACTTATTATGATCAGCGTGATCAGTAGAATCCTTAGCGAACATCATATATGGTCCAGCCGAGACTGTATAATCATCAAAATATCTTTTTAACCCCACTATTGTCGTGGCGATATTAACATCCTTTTGAATAAATTCAATCTCTCTATCATCAATCATACATGTAGCGCTACTAAATAATGCCATGATACCATTATTGACGAAACGAACTCGGAGATTTGCGGCATGTGGCGTATTAGCTGCAACATTTATGACAAGATCTCCTTCTACTTCAATAAATACTTTAGTGGGTAGAAGGTATTTACTCGTATCATGAACTTAAAGTTCAATTCTACCTCGTTCATTTGTTTGTTTTGCTTTATATTGATCACATTGATAATTGTTTCCAGAACCATCTTTGAGTACTGGGGCATCCATATTCAATGCTGGGTCGATTCAAGATTTAAACTTTCCTTTGGTATATATTTCTCGATCTAAATGATATTCATCTAATCGAATGACTAATTGTCACGGACAATCAATCGCTATAGTAATCATCAACGAGTTCATCGATAAACGCTCGATATACACTGATGTCCATGATACCAACTTCAAACTTCATCAGTTATTTCCGGTGAGTTATTTCCTGCTCGTCTACTCACATTAAAATTTTCTAATCGTGCTATATCGGAGAGAACATTATCCAGACTGGAAACAAGACCACTACCATGAGTTCTAGATAAATAAAATCCCTTCCCGGCAGTACCAGTTGCGCCTTGCACATCATCAGATTTTTGTTCAGGTATAAATCATAAACTTTCCGAAATATCACCCGCTTCGAGTTTCTCAGGCGGTGAATAAGTTGGCGGTTGTTGCTGAGGTTGGGATCTATATTCCTTATCAAGTTTTATAATTTCTCTTACGAAAATATCAAATTTGGGATAATCATTTCTGGCTTGTGTTTTGTTGTAATATGCAAGATATATCCATTTAATAAAATTATCATCGGTTATAGTAGCGCATTTGGCTTTTAAAATTGTATCTTTTTGTAACTAACTTGCTAGTGTTGCAGCTGGTAATTTATATTCCTCAATATCTCTGAGCTTTTCAATAACACCCTTTTTATATCTCGCTATTAGTTTAACATTTTCTTTTATTGGTTTGGGTTTAGGCGCAAGTATTTGTTTTCACATCAGCGATTCCATTTTGAATATCATTAAGTATCTCCTCGTCAACATGCAGTGGTTGTGCAGCGGTTCTATCAGCCAGAAGATCTCGTACAATCTTTTTTGCTTGTTGTTAAGCATCTATTGCAAAATCAACTTGAGCTTCCTATCGCTGTTGAAGTTGTTGTTTGACAGAATCTCTCACGGGGATAAACTTCCTTATTTCCTCTAATCGCTCTCGAGCTAGTCTACTTGTTAACGATTATCCTACCATTATTTGTTTATCATATGATTTAATTATTAACAGCTAACGAAACCGCGACAACAAATCGTCAGAGGCAATTTTTGTTTTTCGGCTCGTAACATGCCTTGGTTTAACAAACAGACATCGCTAATTGTTGTAGGGTTCAACCTTACTCCCTAATTCTGTTTTTTGACACTATTTTTTTCTGTTTCGCAGGAGGCCTTGGTTTGACGAATAGAAAACCTTAAAAGTTGTAGGGTTCACCCTCTTTACTACTAGTTATTAGTTGTTGATGAAGATGTTTGGAGGGTTTGTGTTCTGAGCCATCACATTTGTTTTCTTTAGGCTGATGGTCAGCTCAAATTCTGCGCTTGCTTTAGCAAAGCGGTACATCTGTTGCTGTAATTCAGCTTCAGTGTGAGTGGCTATGGCAGCATCGTGTGCGAAGAGCATGTCCCTGGTGGATGCTTCACGCACTTTACACATTGCTTTTAGTCATGCCATCTAGGTTAAAGAGTTTGTCAATTGCTTCGTTGGACGACCCAAGGACATGCATGTTTCACTCCGCTGCGGATACTGAAGGTGTTAGACGTTGCACGGTACCTTTCATGTCATCGTCGAAAAACTGGATCATGCTTAGCAGCTTTCAAGAGTATTCAATCGTCGTCAGGATTGTGAATAGTCCGTCTGTGCTGACCAGATAGAACGCTCTGGTGTGACATATAAAGGCCCGGAAGATGGTTTTGTGTTGTTCGCTGCATTTCTCTTGCAGTTGCCTGACGGAGAAGATCATGTCTATTGTGGACTTCTCTTCGTGGAACTTGGACTGCGACTCTGGATACGCTCTGAAAGATTGCGTCTGCAGGCTATTCAGGATGACGCGTGCGAAGACTCTACCTGCGATATTGTGTTGGGCTATGCGTCTGTGGTTGTTGCAATTACTTCTGTCGCCTTTGTTCTTGTACAGGATTACGATGTTGGCGTCTCACATGTCCCAAGGCACTGCACTCTCATCCCAGTACTGTCAGAGGATGTCCTGAAGTGTGTGATACTATGACTATAACAACTACTACTACAACTGCTACTACTACTAATAATAATACTAATATTACTAATACTAATTCAAACGTATTACCCTTATAATGAGATATCGTTCTGTTTGCTGCTGTTTATCCTTTTCTTTCTTTTCTCTTTTCATTTGCTGCATCCCACTCCACTGTCTGTTGCTTTACCTTTGTACACAAACTCTTTATGTTCCTCCTTTCACTTGTTCTCTACTCCTGCCTTGACCTCTATATTCACCAAACGGAAGCTAATGGTTTCCGTATAACGCATTTATTCTGCAAAACTATACAGATAATGGACCTCATTACCTCAATTAAAATTTTTAAACATATAATAAAATATATTCTAGTGCTTTATATTTTGATGATCATTGAATCGCGCCCGTTCAGCAATAATATATTAATATACAAAATAAAAATATAATAATAATAAGAAGAAGAAGAATAAGAATAATAATAGTAATTTTTCTTCTTCTTCTTCTTCTTCTTCTTCTTCTTCTTCTTCTTCTTCTTCTTCTTATTATTATTATTATTATCATTATTATTATTATTAGTAGTAGTAGTAGTTGTAGTTGTAGTAGTAGTAGTTGTAGTATGCAAAGACATATATGTTCATGCTTTTACATATCTTACACATTTCTAATTTAAAGATTGAATGAAAACAAAAGATACATCCATGAACAATAATTTTTACGGGAAAATATGTGTAGCTTTTTCAATTTCACTGTAATGTATTTAATGGGCTTACTGTTTCTACTATATATTACCCGGTGCATCGAGATCTGTTTGCACTAACAACAAGTGGTATTAGAATATACATTAAGTGAAATGGCTAACCAGAAAGATGTACTTCGAACATAATAATGTATATACAGTTGATAAAAGCTATTATTCTTATTCTGCTTTAAGTAATATTACTACCAACCACACTTTTTTAAAAATCCTACATCTCTATCTATCTTACCACTTTCAGTTTGACTAAAATTTACCATCATTCATATAATCAGAGACCGGTTCCTATGACGAAGGCGAAAAAGTATCTTGATATGATGTGTGTGTGAGAGAGAGAGAGAGAGAGAGAGAGAGAGAGAGAGAGAGAGAGAGAGAGAGAGAGAGAGAGAGAGAGAGAGAGAGAGAGAGAGAGAGAGAGAGAGAGAGAGAGAGAGAAGCTAGTTGTGGTTTACGGGAGTATTGCCATAATAACTTTTTTGTTATTGTCAATTCCATATTTTTCTGATGATTGGGTAAGCTGCTGCACGGCAGGCCAACACAGCGGGAGAGTTGGGGATATAGGCAGTCTTTGGGAGTTTCAATATTTTCATTTTCGTTGACAACAACACAAGCATGATATATGTTACCATATGTGTACCTTGTATCCAAGAAATTTACCGTATGAGAGAGAGAGAGAGAGAGAGAGAGAGAGAGAGAGAGAGAGAGAGAGAGAGAGAGAGAGAGAGAGAGAGAGAGAAAAGAAGAATAAGAAGAAGAAGAAGAAGAAGAAGAAGAAGAAGAAGAAGAAGAAGTAAACGAGCAAGGGAAATGATGCAGTTGTGTACAATGTTACGTTCCTTTAGAAAACGGATATCATAGATATTTCTTACGTCGCTAATACTTAATCTGTAAATATTCATCATTGAACAATATGTATCATACACTCGAAACAATGTTGATATATGCGTTTTAATGCGTCATGGGCGGATCACAATTTGAGAAAGAATATCAGATAGTGCTGGTATATGAAAATTGCTTTAAACCAACACTTTAAAAGTCACACTAATTTTAATGTTTATATGTTTGTTTGAATGCATGTGTGTGTGTGTGTATGTATGTATGTATGTATGTATGTATGTATGTATGTATGTATGTATGTATGTATGTATGTATGCGCGCGGGCGTTTGTGTATATGTATGTAGTTGTGTAGGTGGTAGCTACGTAAACAATGAATAATGTGGGATATATTGGTAAATAGGTAGATTATAAGGTATATATGCGTATGTATATAGATAGGTAGGTAAATACCTATATATGCTGGTATGTAGGTAGCAAGTAGGAAGCTAGACAGGTGGATATGTTGTATGTCTGCATGTTAATATGTTCTCTTCCACCTCTCATGATTCAATGGTCTAAAAGTTCAAGTATGAAAGTGCTGTGATGTACAGATAGGAACGTGCATATTGAGGATCTGTTTGATTTCTAGTTCATGATTTGTATCAGTTTATTTATTAATGAAAACTATACAGCCATAATGTATGATTCGCATAGTTACGTATACAAGTTAATGTCAGTCAGTAACTGATTAGTAACTGATGGAGCCCATTTAAATCCTCTTATAATGTGATTCACTATAGTCAAATATATTATATATCAATCAATGTAACATCAAATGAAACACAATACTGGAAACAAGAGTGTAATATGCAAACAACAAATTAGGAGTAACAGCCATACTTGAAATTCGTGATCTTTAGGTTTTGTAGGTTCCACTCTAAGTTTTTCAGCACATGATAGTCCTTATATAAGATAGTACATCTGTAGGAATAAGAACCCGGGAATAATCACTTTTATGACTTGGTAGAGGGACATTATTTTATATATGAAAGATCTCTGGTGTAGCACAGATACACGTCATTGCGAAAATCACTATTCTCTCTCTCTCTCTCTCTCTCTCTCTCTCTCTCTCTCTCTCTCTCTCTCTCTCACACCAAGGTCAAATTCAATTTAAATCTTATGAGTAATCCCTTTTTATAGGAAGAAGAAGGTTATGATACTAACTTTATCAGTACCCTTCCAAACTAGTTATACTGGAAGAATGGTGAAATGTATGATAAACGGTGGCATTTGGTTTTTGAGTGTACGTGTCTTTTTAAGGGAACCATGCCTAGAATATAATATAATTGTTTAAAGCCATTTTACAAACTTGCAGATTATTGCATGAAATTCATTTATAAAGTACATGACCTACTTGAAAGACTCCAACATCAAATAGTTCAAAACACATCAATATAATGTAGTAACATTAGGGTCAAATTAGAAGCACCCATTTCGTTACGATTCTAAATCGGTGTATACTATATATGTAAATCTTATGTTCGCAAAGCTCAAACCATTTATCGCCTGTTCACACGTCAAAGTCATTACAATAGGACTCCCTGTTGTGTTTTTATTTTCATAAAGTCTGACGCGAGAAGTTCATTTGATGTCCATTGACATGAAAGTTCCATGTCTTAAAGTTTCCATGTCCAGTCTGTTATGAATTGACACAGTTTCTGTATTACTGCACGTACACGCAATCATTTTTTAAGGATATTTGATATGTGATGTGATTGTAAAAAAATATACATTGGAGATTAAACATCATCAGAAACAGATGTGATATGCAGCAAACCATTGTAGACGTTCATAC
Source organism: Unio pictorum (assembly GCA_030141615.1). NCBI lineage: Eukaryota > Metazoa > Mollusca > Bivalvia > Unionida > Unionidae > Unio > Unio pictorum. The sequence continues at coordinate 3,092,901 of JARLTB010000108.1, forward strand.
CATTATAAAGCAGATGTTAATGATATTATAATTAGACTATTCATTCAACTTAATGGAGTGAGATCAGGCCTGCAGCTTACAAATTACCAGTATTCAAAACATCATCAAACAGGCAAAGCTTTATTTAATTACCAAGAGTTACTTTTTATTCAAAACGGAAATACGATTCCTTCCATGTATGTATCTATCAAAAAAGTTTTATCTAAGCAGCGATTGATTTGTGAAAAACTTAAAATAAGCAGACAACGGTTAAAAAAACGACATATGATTACAGTTGATTTTTTTAGTATTATTTGCATCCTTTATGTCAACGATATGAGCTTTTCTGTGCGAAGTTATATTTCGTCAAATATATTGTTTCTTCAGTTTCTTCTTCCCAATGCATTTTTTCTTATTTCTTTTCTGTCCATGTTTACTGAATCTTTCACTTATTGGCTCGATATTATTAATTTTCGTCTTGATTGAGATCTTCATCAATATATGTATATTATATATTTTAGTGGTTGCATTAACTGCTTATGGTTCAGTTCATTATCCCTAAATGATTTTATTACAACTACAATCCATTCCAGGTTATTGGTTGCATATGTTATTATTTTATCAGGTGTATACTACTGTCGTGGATCAGCTTTCGCATCAAATTGTAACAATTAAAGAACTAACAATATAGTAGCAACTACTCCAGAACGTAGCCCTGCAACACTCCCACACTGCAATAATGCAGCTTAAGTTTTATTTCATATATTTTGGACATCTTAGCCTTTACTAAATAAAACACTTGTATGCTTCCTTATATATATATATATATATATATATATATATATATATATATATATATATATAATCATATCATGTCCGTTGGAACTATAGCCAGTTTGAAATTAGCAGATGTGTTAGGTTCAACAGTTGCATTTATGATTATGATTGTGACTTCATTACCTGTTGTGCAGGACACTACGCCAATATTTTGTGTGGAGATTGCCTATAACGCTAGAAATGCACGTGAGAACAAATGAAGCAAAACTCATATTATGTATGATTTTTCTTGTGGTTTGTCCCTTTGTGAACAATACAAGTATTGTGAATACCTGTACACACATGTCAATATATATATATATATATATATATATATATATATATATATATATATATATATATATATATATATATATATATATATATATATATTTATATTTATTTATATATAAATGTTCCAACTGAGCATTTTTTATCAATTTAAAGTTTATTATTAAAGTTTAGAAACGTAATGAGAATTCGGTTCGTTTCGTTCACGCATATTTCTATTGAAGGTGCATGATGAACAATTATCATCCGTTATAGCTGCATTGTCGCATTCATCACTCAATATGTTAGGCTGTGGATTTGAAGTAGAACCCATTTGAATATATTTGTTCTTACTATTTCGTCCCATAAGCTTTGAGCGGTTTAGGAGCAAATTCAAATACTACACTTTTTATTTCTCTTGAAATAATTGCCATCTAGAGTAAATTGTCTTTTTACCTATTACTTTAAGTACGAGGTAATCTTCATGGCATTAAATACGTATGGAAGGACGACTTGAAATCGCATTCTATGCATACAATCAATGTCAGCTGTATGAATTGGACCATATTCATCGTGAATCAGACCAAGAACTATATGCAGTACGTGTGGTTTAAAACAATTTGTTTGCAAGCAAGGTTGCTAATCAGAGCTTTGTAAACTAGGCTAGATGGTGTTGAACCGAAATGTGATATAACCATAACCTACAATGTCAGGTAAAATACATAAACAGATGACTAGGCTGTACATGCCACATAGTTGTTTACCTCAGTAGTTTCTAGGAATGACACCTGTTCAAACAGCTGTCACTGGATGATCTCAATTTATTTTGGCACAATAACAACATAAGCGGCGGTCTGCCATATTGTTTGATAATACTCCTTTCTTGGTAATGTTTCGTTTGTCCTAGTTTTGTAACGGTCAGGGTAACAGTTTGGATAGTCCAAGAGGTGTCAAAATGGGCAGAAATGTTTTTAATAAATTAACCTACTTGTTGATAAAAAGTGTCTTAAATATGCAAATGGAATTCTCTGTACTTGTCTCTAACGAAAATTGCTCTGTAATTAGTATTTTCTTGCAGTTGTCAACGATATTAAATATAAAGCAATTGAGGTGTTTCGTGCAAATCACATGTTCTATTTCGATTTCTGAAAATAGAGCTATGACAATAATTTTAAATGAAAGGGTACTTTATTGGTTATGTCAGTTTAGTAATAAAAAGTTAACAGTAGTTTCTTCATCTCACAATTTGATACAACAAATAGGTGAAAAGCGCGATTGTAAAAAGATTATATCAGTATAAATATACAAGTTTATGGACATTGTTATAGCAGATTAGTACTTGCAACGTATTTAAATTATCTATAGTCAAATATAACGACTGGGTTTTATTGGATGAGGTTTCAAATCCAAATGACACTATACATTACATGGTAAACCTGATATCCACGGCGTTTGTACCATATTTCCGACTTTGTTTGCAACTGAAACAATTATTTTACTGTACGTATTTGTCCCAATAAATTCAGTACAACAGATGCAGAAAAGCGGAATTGAGTCGGGTCAACCGAAAACAAAAATCCTTTTATTGGCAACAAATGGGGAAAAACATGTATTTTTTTATCCGCGTTCTTTCAATGTTAAACAGACCGAAATGAAATTTCATAGAAACAAAAACAAATGTCTAGCGCGCAACGAGCTTGAAAGTCGCTGAACCTTGCTATATGCACATTACTCTTGTTGCTGGATATTGATGAATCATCACTTGTGTAATTATTTTAAACTAAAGCATACAATCTATCACGTTTTCTAGTGATCTGTCTTTATTATTTAGCCTTAGATAGGCAAATAAAACCCGTGTATCATGAACATGTTACTGCATTTATATGGGGAGATGTGAAATCGTTTTTTGGTACTAATATCGTGATTCATGGTAGAATAGTATTATCCAGAAAACACTCGTTCATATATTTGGTTGGGTTAACAAATTATTCATTTCATATCAGTGCTCGGGAATATTTAACAAACCCTCATGTTTTGATAATGTATAATTAGGGAATAATTAGGAAATAATTATGTATTCAAATTATTAATCTGAATTTCAAAGTGCCCATTGAAATCATGGATCTAACTACCTTTTACATTATCGAGAACACACTCAAAGACATTCTAAATTTTTGTATAGTGTATTACACCGAGATCCTCAAGACTATTGGTTCATCATAACATACAAGACTATCATAATTCATTCGAATATTCCATACGTTTGGGTCTGCTAAGGAACATTCATAATTATTTGCGATTTAGTTTCCAATACTATTGTTCTTTGACTTTTAACTTACAAAGTAGATAAATTAATTATTTGTATATGCTTTTTAATGGTTTACTTTTAGTTTAATTATGTTACATATTTCAGTACTTTGGACCGTAACATAAATGAGTACTCGTCGAGTACATTCATTTCTTTTAAACATTCCATAGATATTAAAATGGTCTTTACAATTTTTTCAAACTTTATTCGAAAGTTTCATTGTCCTTAGTAAATATTTTTGTTCGTCTGAGAAACCTTTAGTGAAAACAAAACGCATTCACAGCAATAATTTTGAAAATAATGTACCATTCATGTCAAAACATTATTTTTAGCACTGATTGGTAAGTATTCGAAGCATATCCATATTAAGATGAGTCCGTTGCTATCATATACGTTCCCGGTATCTGAGAAGTATTCATATAATTAAAGTTTTCTTTAGTCGGGAAATAAAATGCTGCTTTTGTGATTTTCATCGACATTATGGCTATTTAGCATTAAACTTGTAAAATGACCAATGATTTTCCTAGCACTGTTTCTTTCCGTATTCAAGTATTGTTTCTATTGCGAGGAAATTGCCTTCATGGGTATAAAATCGCCGTTAATCCTGTTTTACCTAAAAGGCAATGTTCGGAAAGTTGATCTTTTGTTTTGAAATCCATGATTTGTATTCGGGTTGCGAACGTATCAGAGGTTTGGCGTTAAACGCGCTTGAGAAAGACTTTGATGGCAAAATTATTCCGTTAGCTAACACATTTATTGGCCAGTTGTTTTTGATGAATATAACATAATTTCTAGCATTGACCAATCATTAGATATGTATTACAGTCACCCTAGTTTGTGTGCCTAGGTCATATGTCTTAATAAATTAAATTATTGTAGTAAGGGTGTCAATTTCCTGTTGTTCGGTGAAGGAAATCAGTTCACGAATCACTGGGTTCAGTATGTTTTAACTAAATATTTTACATAATGTCCGTGGACAGTTAAATGTAATAGAATTTAAATTTATTTTTAACTATGTCTCTGATTTCAAATATAAGATGACAACATATTGTTGAAATAGCAACACTTAATCTTCATCCACTGTGTCAAGTATACAATTAATGTATTACTGAAATGCAAAGGAAATTTGTTTTCAGCTTGGTATAACAATTGTTTTTAACTCTTGCGCATATTTAAAAATCCTCCACGGTCTAAGTAGTACGGTCCTAACAATTGAAACGAAATGAAATGACTTCATTTGTGCCATCAGCACACTTGAGATATAGAAATTCGAACGACATTTCATATACATTTATTTCATATAAATTTCTTAAAGAGCATTTTGGTAGTAAGTTTTTGCCCAGATAATTATGGACAACAAATTAGAACAATCACGATTTAAAAACCGTTCGGATGCAAAAGTATTAAATAATCTAAACTAGAAACGTCTCAAATGTGCAACTGCCTTAAATCAATGAACTAAAATACATATATAATGTAAATGTGTTCACTCGTTTCCAGATGTTGAAACACTATTAAATATACTTTATCATGTTTGAGAAAATGCATCCATATTTTATGGAGAATGAGTTTTTAGAAATAGATCATGACATAATGAATAGTACTATATGTCAACAGTGTCGCCAAAAATGCAAACGGATTCACAACCATCGAGAAGAAGAGAAATTTGAATTGAAAATAGTAGAAATACATATATTTTACATAGGTTGACATTTGGAATGACATCTGGTAAATGTCAGTTACGGTAGAAGAAAATAAATCTCGGTATTGACAACATTACTACTTTCAATGAATAGGAAACTTTTGCTTTGGACAGTTGTGATATGTACTTTTATGACGTTATCATCCACTAAAATCTCTGGCGATATCACATATATATTATGGGGAAATTCTAAGATAATTTCAGTGACGCAAATATGACAATTAATTTAGGTAAACGTGAGCGTCGCTATGTTTGTGTTACATGTTAAGACTTATTGTCGGACAAGGTCAAGTTGAACATGCATAATTATTGGTTAAGGTTATCTTTGAATGCTCAATTTCTGCTTGCAAAAGAGCAACCGATGCTAGTTTTACTTACCTGAGTTGTATCATGTTATTTTATGTTTCAAGGCTTAACATTGCTTGACACTGTGGCATTATACCATGTTTTGATAAAATACTATTGCAAAGTAGGTCAAGTTGAATGTATTTATAGAGGGTTGGTAAGTAAATATTTCACTCCTGCTCAATATGAGTCAACGGAGACATTTATAAAGGTTTATAGTGTTGAGTTCAGATATTTTTTTTTAGAGGAATTATCTTTTTAAACTTATATTGCAATTACAAAATGGCATTTAGTAGTGGACTAAAACACTACATTTGGATTATTGGGAACTTTATTCAAATATATTCTGGATTATATCATGTTGGTGCTTCATGATATTCATGACACATGTCACAGCATCATATTCAAGACTATTTGTTGTCAGTCTGAACAGCCCATACGTTTGGACTTGTGAAATAACATTCCGGATTGGACTTGTGAAAAAACTTTCCGAATTATTTGAGATTTAATTCACAACAATGCAAATGTCCTTTGAATTCTTAGTTTGTGTTCTAGGAAAATGAGTTATTTGTTACATTTTTCTTGCTAACTATGATTGGCTTCGCTTCTTTTATGTTAGTTATTCTAAGACTTAGACCTCTTCCAAAACTTGGTATGAATTCCTTTTTCACAGGTGGTTAAAATTCTTTAGATTTCTAAACAAGTAAATTTAGATCTGTTCTGTCATAACTTCTTATTAAAACCGATTTTGTTTGAATTTATAAACTCAAGTCGGATTCTTTTCGCTGCTAGATTGAATCCTATCCAAGACGACTTATTTTCTATTATACATTTTTAAAAATTAAAATGAAACCCCTTACCCAGTATTATGTATACGGCTTGCGTTCGTAGAAACTGGAATACATATATCCATAGTTTTGTTCTAGTTAACCAAAACAATAAACTTTATACATGTTCATAATTATTCTAGTTGCAATTGTTCTCTATTTAATTGTAGTCCTGCTTTAGTGAAACACAACCAAATGTATGTATGTATGTATGTATGTATGTATGTATGTATGTATGTATGTATGTATGTATGTATGTATGTATGTATGTATGTATGTATGTATGTATGTATGTATGTATGTATGTATGTATGTAATGTACGTACGTACGTACGTACTTACGTACGTACGTACGTATCTATCTATCTATCTATCTATCTATCTATCTATCTATCTATCTATCTATCTATCTGTCTGTCTGTCTGTCTGTCTGTCTGTCTGTCTGTCTGTCTGTCTGTCTGTCTGTCTGTCTGTCTATCTATCTATCTATCTATCTATCTATCTATCTATCTATCTATCTATCTATCTATCTATCTATCTATCTATCTATCGAGAGATCTCATATTTTTTCTCAGCCAAAGATAAAAACGTTTTTCATACGTTGATACAACGGTATTGTAGTTATAGGAGAAACATTTTCTGACGCTACGTACTGCATACGCATGCTAAATGCACTTTCACGCACATTACAGTGCATATTTAATATACGTAAAGTTATTAAATAATCAGTCATATAAAAAAAACACTAACGTATTTTTAGGACTCACACGTTTTGTGTTTTGTTTACTTCTTTATGTTTTCTTTTAAAAGAAAGAATGCATACACATCAGAGGTTAACAATGGCGAAGGTTCTTTATGTTTAAGACACTCAAGAGTTTTGTCTCTGCTTATTATGACTACATCTTTATTAATTATCGGAATGTTCTTTACGAGTACAAATTGTAAACGATATTGTGTTATTTCAGTTTAATTTCTTCACATGAAACGTTTCAAGAATTAAAAGTAAACACCAATACACCAACCCGCTTTCTACCTCAATCAAGGTGGCAAAGCTTCACAATTTGTCCTTAATATCATTCAAAGTAGACGGAACATCTACTCCCTGTTAGATATCTACCTTTATATTGGAACTATTTCTAAATTTGATTCTCAGATATACTCAAAGCATTTGATTAAATGGGATACCTACAGAAAAATTCAAAGTTGCTGCATTTAATACAGCTCTACAATACTTCTTGGGGCTTTGTTTAAGACTCTGAAGTTTTCATAACCTTCATACTTTGGTACGAAGTGTAGATAACATATATAGTTAGGTGTCTCAGCTTTGTGTGTAATCAGTCTTTAGTTGTAAATGGATCAATTGTTGATCGGTTCAAACACTGATACATGTGTGTATGTTGTTCAATCGAAGTTGTTGCATAGTTGTTCATACTGACACGATTTACCTTGTTATATTCAGATAACTGACTAATTGTATTAGGATATTCATGGAAAAGTGTTGTGCATACAGTATTTTACACACGTTTTCCATTATTGAGTTCAATTTAGTTACGTTGCTAGACAGGCCGTTGAGTCAAAATCCGTCAGCAGTTTCATTGTAAAAAATTCCAAGTTAATTTAGACATGATTATCGACGATTTTCTTTGATTAACATAGCGTTTGCAAACTAGAACTTCACATCAATCTGGCCACTCTTTCTGTTGGATTGCATCGAATTAAAATGTCGTAAATAACCATTGCTACGATCACTTATTTTAGTTGATAATTCATTGAATTCTAAATACTCCTACCCATTTACATACCCTCTTATTTCAATGTCTCCCAATCTTAATGCTCTCTTTTCATAATTGACAGTGAATGTAGCCAGATAAATTGGTATTGTGGTACCAAGCATTATTAAATAAAGGTTTCGAGGTTTGGAAGGAAAGTTGACCAACATGATTCCTTAAAAATAGTTTCGATTTTTCGAATTGTTTTTCAGATCTGCTTGTTTGAATTCCTAAGATTTTTGTTTAAAATCTTCATGGCGAGAATCCAACACATTGTGCCTTGTCGAAAACTGATTTTGAAGAGTCAGTGGCGTAAAATTAGTTATCGTCCCTTAAATATTTGTCGGTAAATACGTGGTAACTATAGTAATATTATCTGATTCCCTGTATGGTCCGTCATGTTTAACTAAACTTGTCAGGTATAAACTGATTTAATTTTTTAATTCGAAAAGGATAATTTAGACATTTTCCTTTTTCTTTGAAGGCAAATTTGTTAAGCATGAATATGACAAGATTCTTGATTGTTCTAACTATTTTGGGGTATTTGTTTCACTTTTAAATGTGTATCCTTAAATATATGATTTCAGGTACTTGGCCAAATCAGCCAAATTGTTTCGCTGTATGTGATGGATATGTTTGTGTGATTTAGATTTTTAACTTAACGTAAATAATTGTTCAGTCATATCCCTAGGATTTTACAATGCGGCAGTAAACAGTGATGTGTAGCACTGGGGCAGCATGCTGCAGACATGCATCATCATAATCAGCCAGTCACATTATGCTGACAACAGGCCAAGGCCAACAAGTCCTAACACGAACCTTTTAATGTTAAGTACCTAGGGAGGTAGCACAAATTTTGAAAGTCATTTGAAAGTCATTGGTATGATTCGACTGGGGTTCGAACCCGATATCTCACACATATGGTGCGAATGCTTTAACTACTAAGACATCTGAGTAGTCAAGTGTGATGTCACTCTGCACATCAGCTTCATCTGGAAAAAGTCAAGAAACATTCTCTCCAATATTCTTCTTTTAACACCATCTTTGTTGAGAAAAAAATCGTGTTAGGGACAAAAGCAAATATTTATCAAAATCTAAATCACAAGTATAATTTCACTGGGAATGTATTTAATAGTGAATCTAATAATCTAGAATAGATCTTTACATAGGTGTTGCCAACTAGTAATGATAATTGTAATAATAAGATTTAAAATGGCGACTATGGCATAGTTTCTCAGTGACTGGTGCCAATTCAGTTTTTCTCATTAGTTGCGTGAGTTTCTTTTCGTAGAGTCATTTACACTTTATGTGTTTGTGATATACGTCTGCAGACGTGTTTTATGTTGTACTTTGATATTATTTGAGAGGTAACTAATTGTTTGAGACTGTTCAGATGTTGTAAAAAAAAGTGCTAATTGTTTGAACTATACTGTTATTCTTGAACTGTTATAATATATTTGGATGAATTCTTTAGCGCCTTCTTGATACCTTCACAGCTCTTGAAGGATCAGTACATTTCTGGCAACGAATTTTTTTTTTACTTTTCATTATTTTAGTACTTTCAGAGACCATATATAATAACTAATTTTGACTCCACTCCATTATTCTATAAGTTCCTCTCCCATTTTCATTGATCACGTTAATAATTAAATGTTTTGTTACGTTTTAAAAAAAAAAAATATTGGTTCTTCTTCTCTTTTCCGTTATTTAGGTTATGAGCATATGGTCGTATCTGAACATTCGGGGCTCATCTGGGATATAAATTTCAGAGTAATTGAAATTGTGTTGGAATTTAAATTCCTTTTGTTTCGGATTTATCTTAGTCTTTAATTTTTTTTTTGTTTTGCCTAGTTAAAACAGCAAACTTTCACAATGTCAAATAAGGTGGAGAACATTATTTAAAATGCACATCAATAATAGTTTGAGTCCTTTGAAAAGGCCGAATTACTTGAACTGTCATGACAATACGATCTTTCAGAGGCATAACCATCTTTGTTAAAGCAAGAAATAAGAAAATTCCTGGTTCATTTTTTGTAATAAAATTTTTTGCAAAATTATTTTTGTCAAAGAGATTAATACCTCCTTCCATTGAAAGTCAAAATTTACTTTGATGAGCAGATACTTGAGAATACGTTGCACGTGCAGCTGACGTGTATTCCTTGGCACGTTAAGTTTCATTTCTCAATAAGTCTTCCTCTCAGCATATGGTTAATGGGAAACTAATGCAATCTCAATCGAGGAAAGAACAAATGGCCTGTTTTTAAAACTAAGAAACCAACGTTAGATAAGACATTATCTCTTACTACGTTTCTTAATGTAAGAAATTGGGGACGTTTTTCTGATGGCTTTATATTAAAAAAAGAAGCAGATAGGATCCAAATGCTTTGTACCTCATTGATCAAAGTTCCGATCGTGAATTGGTCAAATACTTTTGTGGGGACAAGCCAAACAAAATCTCAGACTGAATCAATAATGGAGATTTACGGGACATACATGTTCATGGGTTCTATATCACGTATTGGTGATCTGACTCATCCAATTAGAATAAAGGGACACAAGAGCTTCTCAGAATCTTTAAGTGTCAGATACGTTGCCATTTAGTGAGAATCCTTCTTCTTGTGAAAGTGTTCTTGTCGAACGTGTAGAGTTCGGATTGTTCAAATTTATCCCCATCATGTTAATTGTTTACTAGACGTACTTTAAGGACAGTGACTACTGGTGTTCACAGTCTTTACCTATTGCGGTAATCATTTATTGCTAGGCAATGACATAACTGGAGTAACGGCTGTGGTTAATCTACTTCTAATAGACAAGCCTTGAGAATGAAGCTGACCAGGAAACTATTCCTTTGGCGGATAATCCATTGGTCAGGCTGTTGATGAGGTCGTTTTTGCTTCTGTTACATATCAATCTAAACATATTGATCATTATAATCCGCTTTTGGCTACTCATTCTCTAACGTCTACTCTTATCGTTGAAGAGCAAACGGATCTTGGTACTTCTTGTTTCGTTCAGAAGCTAACTCCAGAGATGTACCTAGGTGCTAAGCTCACATTTTCCCATATTTGATGTGGCCTTGACCAAATAATACGGTATGAATATCAGGTTGTATTGGTCTGTCAAATCATAGAAGTTCGATAAACTAAGGTCATACTTATTAGTGCACCAATTATTTCAGCTCCAAATTTAAATCTTGGACCATTTAGTGAGTTTTTTTCTAAGAACAATTAAAGTATTCACAATTAAAGTAAATACAACAAGTATTCCACTATCGATAAGGAGTGTTTGGCTTAATTTGGTATTTACAACACTTTGAAGCGAATATTAAGAAGCTGGCTTTTGTTATGGTAAAATTACATGTACAATAAGTGTAGAACTTCATTTATAAATTTTGGCTGAATAAACCATGTCAACTCAGATTATTTCATCAAGCACGCGATGTATTATTGAAGGTGAATGTCACATAAGCATCACTTGATTTTATGAGTGTATTGTTGTCGTGATTTGACCCCCTCCAATGTTATTGAATCGAAATAATTTGAAACGGTACTCACTGATTCAAAGATTACGTCACAATCGAATGATTCCAATGCTCGAATATCTTAAGAGTGATTCGGGGTTTGTTGATTTTGTATGGCATAGAGTCTATATGAGATAATTAAAAAACTTTATTAGTATTCTAAATTTTGATATGCAAATGTGGTAAGTGTAATTAAGTGAATAGTTATTTATTTATATGTTCGGAGACTGACATAATGGAAATTATAGCTTCTTGAAAATACCTCGATAATTATGCATAATTATTCAAACATTTAAAAAATTCAGTAGGATTATGTGAACCATTCAAGGAATTTAGTGACATTCTACTTTTACGGGATTACCATGAAATAAACACGTTTAGATTCAAAACTATGATTCAGTATTTATCGTAATGCATGCACGCGAGCACATATAAACATGGAACATTTATTCATAATACATTTAGCAGCAGAGAGGGTGAACAGACCACGTTTTCGAGCAAAAATAAGGCTTACAGATCACGTTTTCGAGCAAAATAAGGCTTACAGACCACGTTTTCGAGCAAAATATAAGGCTTCCAACAAAATCTCATTTAACCAAAAAAAAGTCTCCATTTTTGCAAAAACGGAGATTTTACGATTTTTTAATCAATTTTGCTCGCAACGATGTGGTCATCACCCTCTCTGCTGCTACAGGTTAACAAAAAATAAGAAATGATTTGATCAAGTCTTTATGATGAAAGTCCTTAGGACTTTACAAACAGACTAATCGCTAACACCTCATCTTGTACATCAATTAGATTATTGGACTGATCTGTGAGTTTGAAATTAATTCTGGTTAATGAATCATTATGACACAGCATATAGACTGGATTAACCGGAGACTCAATTATTAAAAATCCTGGAGGAGCTGTTGGTGCAAACGAATAAAGAATATATCCCTGCTGAGCTTGATTTGATCGTTCGAGATTAATCTGATAGCTTCCTTCGATAACATCACATACTAAATTGAGCGCAATCACCGAGGATATATTCACGTTGAACGGAGCGATATGCCTGCCACCACCATCTGGATCATTATTATGTTTGAGGATTTTTATTTCCTGTGATGCTGTTTTTTTCCATTCATCATGAATTATTTTAAAACCAACATCGATGGTGTCACTGAGTAGTTTTTTTAGTTCCGGTACGTTGTATCCCGGTAGTTTGAATGTCGGGATATCTTCAACGCGGATTTTAAATTCTGATGCAAATCTTGTTCTCGATAGGGGATTATCGTCATCTAGTATATCCTGAATAATTTTTAGGTTAAATGTTTCCATATCGTCGATAATTTTGTTGCATGTTTCTACGACGCTGATAAATTCATCTCGGGTGAGAGAGCCGGATTTAAGAGATATTAACAACAGCGATAAATCATTATTCATTGCTGTGAAATTTTCGATAATTTTAGGTTCGTTAACAAAATGATGTTTCTCTAATCTACCCTCCCCAATTGGTTTAAATCCGAGACCAAAAAACTCTATAGTGATTGTGTGATCTTTATAACTCCTTATTGGATTATCGGGTTTTATTCTGTCGGTGATATAATCAGTTTTTTGTGGTTCTGGTAAATCAACGGTTTTCCCCCCTGGTGGTAATTCAGGCCATCCTAGTACGGTTCTAATAGAACTTTGATAGATATCTACGACGTATCCTTCTGTGTTTATCTCAATTGCGGATGATAGTGTCGGCTCATGAACTGTTATAGCTAATTTTGACTCTACTCCAGTAATCGATTTTATTCTACGCGCGAATTCATTATTGATTTGTTCGATTTGGTATGACCCTGTTGGTATCGAAACAACTTTCCAGTCTGGAGTCCCGTCATCTTTATTCTTATTCGCAGACACTAAAGAATTATTGGGTTGTTGACCACCAAATGATTTTGATCTGATATTAGGCCAACTGTGATACTCTCGTAGTTTTGCTAGCGCTATCTCCTTCACGGGGACTGGGCTAGGGAAATTCACACTAAACTCGGGTTTCGTTGATGTTATTGATATCATGCTTGTTTGTACTGGGTTCGTGTTCTCCACTATTTGTTGAAGTAGTTCCATCGGTGTTGTCATTGTTATTATACTCATGATTTATTTCTAATTTTGACACCGCGGAATCATAAATACTGACCATCACTGAGAACTCACAATTTGGTATGGTTGAGATTATTGAGATCATTTTGGTTTTCGGGTTCGTGTTTTCCAATTCCATCGGTGTTGTCATTGTTATTATATTCATGTTGTCGCTCTAATTTCGATATCGCGGAATCAAAAATACTGACCATCGCTGAGAATTCACTATCTGATATAATCGTATTATCGAGTGACGATGATATCATCAATGATAATTGCGAGTATGCGGTTGATACAACATGAAATTGAATTAAGTAATCCTGCAGTTTACTCTGGCTGCATGATGATATCTTTTTTGCTATCCCGGTTGATATACCCGCGATTGTAGCCACCGCAGAAATGCAAATTGGAACTACGACCGGAACAATCATTATAACCGATGCAAGTATTATTCCGGCGCCAGTGAGAACGCTTGACACCGAGTACACAATAACATCAATTGCGGTGATTCTTCGTCGGTATTTTTTCATTTTTATTTGATACTCCTCAGTGAGGGTTTTGAGTCTAGTCTGAAATTCTCTGACCTGATAATAGCGACATTGCGATGATGAAATCATTGTTATTTTAAAAACGCTAGCGTTTTCAATTGTGAAATCCGAAAGATTTTCCTTTCAATTATCCCACCAACGAAGTGGTTTTAGGATCGGATGAGGGGACACCGGATACAAATTCTATTATCCAGGGTAGTGACTCCCTAATCACAGACTCGTCGGAATTGCTTATAGTAATCGTAAGCGGGATTGGTATATAGGGTGGTGGTTTTGGTATTTTATCTAGTATATACATCAATGTGTTAACACCTCTGATATCTGTGTTGCTGAATTCCAAATCAAATTTACGGTGATGTATTATTGTAAGTCGGTAGCAACCTGGTGCACCAGTATGTCTGTTGCCAACACGAAGATAATTTTCGTTTCCTTGGATCCAATCAAAAGTCCCACTATCAACCGTGTACACGATGTTATTGACGCTTACACTATGTGGAGTTTTTATTTTATTGATGGCCGCGCTAATTTCAGCGAGAGTCATGCCTGCCACAAGCGGGGTTCCAAAAAACTTAACAATGACGTCGTCGGTGAGGTTTTGTTCGTCAATAGCTTTTTTAACTTCAGCGAGGGTCGGGCCTGTCAACGATGTGGTTTCAGACACAGGTGTTCTCCCTAAAAATTTATCAACGATGGTATTAAGTGTTGTTTGTTTCACCATAAACATATTAATATCTTTGAGAGTCATCGTAGATGTAGCCGGGACACCAAAGAAACTATTAGCGATGTAGGCATTGTGAGTGTGCTTGCCGATAAACTCACTGATTTCAGTGAGAGTCATGCCAACCACAAGCGGGGTTCCAAAGAATTTATGTACGACATTTTTGCGAAAATTATTATAACCTCGTATATGATCATCCAGCTCACGGCCGTGGGCGGTAATCTTGTTGTCTTGGGTGGTAATCATGCTGTCTTGGGCGGCAATCTTGTTGTCTTGGGTGGTAATCTTATTGTCGTGGGCGGCAATCGCGTCGGAGATCGTAGACACAAGTGCGCCTGGTTTAAGTCGTCCGTCGTTGGAATACAGCGCAATAGAGTTTTCAGCGGCGTCGCGCTGCCGTATCAAAATGTCATTCAATGACACATCACTGCTTTTCAATTTACCCTGTTTTTCCTGAAATACAACTATTTCGTTCGGGTCAACATTTACTAAATTTAACGTCTCAGCGATTTCATCTTTAATTTTTTTTTATATCACCTGTCGCAGTGTCATCGGGTTTGGGTTTCAAAGATCTCCCCCCAAATATCAATCATGTTATTGTAAAACTCTTTCTCTCTCTAAAATCTTTTTTGACGACTTCGTTGAAAAATCTTCGATTTTCTCCAGCGATTACTAGTGTATTCATTAACGACAACATGTGGTGGTTTTCCGCTTGGGTTACTCAAGGAGTTAGAAATAGCGTTAAGGACATTTAATACTTCGCTGCCACATATTGGTGGGTCAATCATCGTTTGTGTTGGTAGCGTAGAATACCAAGTCTTCATTGGAAGGGTTTTTATATAACGCATAAACTCTTTTGGTGGGGCTAATCCATATGAATTGAAATAAACAATCCCACGTGGATCAATAGCGTATGCAACCCAGTGAGTTCCAGGTCCGGTGCTGTTATCTAAATTAATGATTCCGGTTTCAGCACTGTTGGGTTGTGTCGGTAATTGATCCTTCATAAAAACACCTCTGAAGTTTTTAATCGCTAGTTTTTTAGCAGCATCGAGTAAATCAAAATTGGACATGGGAACCATAGGTTCCTGAGTCATAGACTCTCCAATTAATAAACCGGTCCTAGTCTTAGACCCTTTCCGCTGTACCACGAATACGGGGTTCCTGGTAGTCTTAGACCCTTTCCCTTTTTTTATATCCTTTCCCAGTTGCCTTCTTTAGTGCCATTCCTGCTGCAGTACCAACGGCTCCTAACGCTGCCGCTTTAGCCACCGCTGGGGCTGCTGCTACAATCAATGCTGGAATCGCAGCTAACAACGGAAATATACCGCCTGTTTTCATCATATTTTTGATAGCAGCCGCAGAGAGAGTAATCTGAACACCTTTTTTTGCTACAAGTGCATCATTGAAATGTTTCACCTGACGAGTTGTCAGCGATAGTTTATTTGCACCACCAGTCATTTGGTTGGGTTTCAACGTGATTGTGGTTCCACATATTTTAGCTGATTCCGATTGCAATTTTTTTATTTGACCAGGAGTTAACGCAACACTAATATTACTATATGACATTATACATAATTGATTGATTCTAAATCGTTTACAATTTCAATTACATGTTTTCCACTGGTGCATCTACCACTCTCATTCTTCCACTAACACCTTCAAGTAGCATTGATCTATCACTGAGAATGACAGCAACCGCTCTATAATCAGCAATAGCACCACGAAGCACATTAGCTCTAAAGTGTATATCAACGACAGATTGTCTCATCAAATCGAGATGTTCCAGTGAGAAGTAATAGATCGGATATAGATTTTTAAAGTCGTATTGTGATATTTGCAGACCAGTATCGA
Organism: Unio pictorum; assembly: GCA_030141615.1. Taxonomy (NCBI): domain Eukaryota; kingdom Metazoa; phylum Mollusca; class Bivalvia; order Unionida; family Unionidae; genus Unio; species Unio pictorum. Next base: position 3,109,666 of record JARLTB010000108.1, read on the forward strand.
CATTTTGGTCGCGTGCCATAAATGACAACAGACGATGATAAACTCGTGCAATATGATTTTCTGTGTAATTAAGTTGTATATCTTCAGATGGTTCCTGCTGGCCGTTTATTCTCAGTGAGACGTCTTTCACACCTAATTGATCAAATATCATATGGCTGAAGAGTTGATTGACAACTCGTGCGTTATCTTGTAACGCAATAAATATATGACGTGGCGCAGCAACACCTTGTTTTGATGCCAGGTTCCAAGTGAATAACCCGTTCAGATTTGATTGCTTCACATCTGTACTCACTGATAACCAACTCAACAATGACTTTCTTCCTTGGTCCATAAATGATAGTAATCGTTCTTCTGCGGTGATTGCTGGAGTCAACACTGGCATCCACAATGATATTTTTGTTAAAATGACTTTACCGGCATCAGCATTTGGATTTGCAGCATCTGCTGGAATCCTCCAGATTGCGTCATTATCATCACTCTTTCGTACAAGCGATACTGTATGCTTCGCTCCATAAATAACCTTTCGGACGTTTCTACAGAATCCAAATATATGATGCAGTGGAATCGCGCATGAAAATGATTTACGCCCTACTCCCAACATTGAGTTTCGTGTTACAGCTCCGAGATTGAAATTAGGATCGTTGTTTATAATCATATCCTCGACCTCAGCATCATTATTATCACGTATTTTTTGGTCGTCTAACAACAAATGGATTTCCTCCAGCGGTATTCTTACCATCTTTTGCAAACATCATAGAAGGTCCTGCTGATCTTTTATAATCATCGGAATATCTCGCTAACCCGGTTATTGTTGTAGCCACATCAATATCGCGATCTATCGCCTCAATTTCTTTTCCATCAATGAGATATTTTGCACTCTCAAATAACGCCATAATACCATTATTGACAAACCCGACGTGAGTACCAGCTGGATACTCTGTATCATTTGTTCGTATAATTTCTCCTTCTACTTCGATAAATGCTTCACAAGGCAAAAAGTATTTACTGGTATCATGGACTTGAAGATCAATTCTTGCTCGACTATTTGAGTCTATGGCATGATAGGCGTAATATTGATAATCGCGTACAGAATCATCCTTGCGAACTGGGGCATCTATATTAAACGCTGGATCAGGTGACTGTTTGAACATTTAATTCTATTTATCAGAGTCTAAATCGCGATTTTCTATTTCATCGACGTAGTTTTTTAAAGCCACTTCCTGCTATCATATTTGCAATATTGCTTTGGTCGGGGGTTAAAGCCATCGACGCTAATTTTTCATCTACTGCGTTATTTATAATTCTGCTAACACTCGCAGGCATTTCCGCTGTAGACGGTAACGGTTTTGAAAATCCTTTGGATTTCATCCGTGATTTCACTAATGATGTTTATTTATTCTTCGCAGTTGAAAACGCTTTTCCCGCAAGATCTCCAACAGCACTAATACCCTTATCACGAATAACATCAATTGCTTTCATTCCTAATTGTTTAGCCAACGGCATCACTTTTGGAGCCATTCTTGAAAATAATCCTAAAATGCTATTACCTAAACCAGCTCCGTAGTATGCTCTATAAACCGGAAACCGTGAATTAACTACGTAGACGGGGTTGGTTTATTATGATTGTAGTGTATGATCATTATTTGAAATCAGAAACAATTTTTCAATTGTTATTTATCTAATCAATTGACTTTTCAATTCAGTCACTATGATACCCACTTTCCACTAACTCGCCAATGAAATCTCGATATGTGCTGATATCCATGATACCACCCTGAAATAATCGTCTACAGATATCAGCTGCTTCATTAATTATTTCCGGTGAGTTATTTCCGGCTCGTTTCCCTCCGATGAGAACCTCTAACCGTGATATATCACTGAGAACACTACCAGGACATGTCATGGTAGAGTCAAAGACTCCAGCGTTGAAATCCTTTGGATTTCCAATCGAATATCCTTTTCCGCTTGTTTCCTCAGTTGTACCAGTTGCGCCCTCACTATCATCAAGTAATTGCCTTTGTCGGCCTCGACCTTGTTGTTTTTGTATACCATAACTATCAACTCCTGCTTTAAAAGTTCTGTACTTAATTGTATCCCTTTTCAAATTACCAGTAATATCCTTGTTTATTTTATATAACCAATTAACCCAGTCATCTCGGCTTATTTTATTGTTTTTATACTCGTCTTTTAAAAACTCTCCCCTTGAATAATAGTTTTGGGCAGCGAAAACGCCAAAATCCGCATAATCTTCGAGTTTCTCCAATTGATGTTGTTTGATTTCTGTTATAGCTTCTTCGGTGAATTTGTCTATAAAGGGAATACCTCTTGGGGTGACGACATCAACAGGCTGTGATTCAGGTGTGGAAACTCTTTGAGTTTCAGGCGCAGAATCATCAATATCAGCTAATTGTTCATACTCGCGCTGAGTTTTTATATCACTGGATAACTGTTGTATCCCTGCGCGTGTTTGTCCGGTCTCTGCTGCTATCTTTTCAAGCGTATCAAGCAGCGGCGCCTTCTTTACTCGTTCTCGCTCAGGAATATCTCCGTATATCACTGCTTCAGTTAACTTTTTCACATCTTTGGTCGCACTTGTTATCGGAGTAAACAGTTGTTCACTTGACACAGAAAAGTCAGTCTGCGCTTGTTGTCGTTGTTGCAGTTTATTCCGTACAGAGTCACGAATTGGTACAAATCTCCTGATTGCATCCAGTCGTTCACGAGGCAATCGGGTTGTTAATGCTTCATTGACCATTATTTGAAATCAGAAACAATTTTTCAATTGTAAAACAATTTTTCAATCCGACCTAACACCATCGTGGAAGTGTTATTTCATCCTATAACAGCCTCTACGATCGGTGTGGAATCGGCACTTTTTCATACAATAATAAAATGTAATGTGCCGTTTCCACATTGTTGTTTTTATTGATCAATCTGAACCGTCCATCAATTTTTATTCAGTGTGAAATATTTTCACTGTTTTTGACATTGTCAATCAAAAAATGCTAAAAAAAATTAAAATCTCTATGAGGGACGGTCACAATCAAATAATGATAAATGGTCAATCAAAATTGTTCATTTTCTTGAATTAACGCCCGTAGGTTTCTAATTTTAGAATTAACCTCCTTTTTCAATTCGTATTCGTTACCTAATTCTTTTCGTATTCGTTCTACGATAGTATATAACGGAGCGAACACACTTACGTCACTGGAGAATGCAGGAGAGTCCCGAATAGAATTCTGAATTCTTTTGATGAGCGCGTATTGCTTTGGCAGCATATATTTATTGTTGTTAACTCCGTATTCAATATCCTGAAAATCAGACATGATTTGATCAGGATTTAACCCATCTGATAGTTCAATATCCCAACTTTTCAATTTTGAATTCTCGGATATAATGCTATTCATATTTTCAGAATTCATTATTCTATAACAATGACATATTTCTAAATGAAAAATATGACGCATCAGACATAAATAAATTGAATTCTCTGTTCGGTCTTTTTTGAAATCGCCGTCTTGGTTATTCCTTCTGCAACGAATCGTACTGAGGCTCTACAAATACCGAAGTGCCTACCGGCTTCATATATCTATTGAAATATTTTTTCTTCGTTAGTTGCCGTATTAAAAGGTTTTACGGGTCTCGCTGGCTTCGAGTATTTCCCAGTCTCTCCTCGTTTGGTATTCTCACTTTGTGTGATAGCCTGCAGATTTGATAAAGAATTGTTCTTCGGATTAGAATCCTTGTGATCAATAACAAAATCACCCTCGATCAATCCCTGAAAACACTCATACACGAAACGATGGCAGTAATATGTCTTCTTTCCCCTAACAGTAAACACCAAATACCCCATACCATTGTCAGCACCAACTGGTTTCTTCAGTCTGCGGTTTCTTACAACACCATCACTGGATGCTTCATAATTTGTAATCACAGGGTGTGGTTTGAATTCTTGGTTCATTCGTATACTAAATACTATTTGTCTAATTCATTATTTGGTCTAATGATAAATCTTTCGATGTAGTCTTGAGGAGTTCTTATGATTTTATCCTTGATACTGACTTTGTCAGCGTCAAGGATACTGACTTTATCAGTGTTAGCGTCAGGGACTTTATCAGTGTCAGGGTCATATTTTCTGATTGATTGTCCATTTTTTATTCTTTTATCATAATAACGCTACAACTCCCTGTATCGCTTTCCACCGCAATTCAAACACAACTGAGATTTTCCCCTAACCCCAACCCCACATCGAATACAGGGTAACGGACCAAGGCTTCCACGTCGAAAGCTTTGCATATGATACCCACAAAACTCATTTCTGCATGATTTGTTACACGGGTTATTGATCCAATCATAAGCCACTTACAATGATTCATTATATATAAATTCTTCATGTAAATGCTTGTTTTAATTATAGCATGAGGGAGTTAAGGAGAACGCCTTCGAAAAATGCTGAATTCAATAATGATAAAGAGTTTAAAAGATTATTGAAGATTAATCCTAAATTTAATCTCGATAGACCCAAAAAACGTCCAATAGGCGGAAACATGAAAGAGTTTAAGAGATTATTGAAGATTAATCCTAAATTTAATCTCGATAGACCAAAAAAACGTAACAAGAGATTATTAAAAATTAATCTCAAACGTCCAAGAGACGGAAACATGAAGGAATTTAAGAGATTATTGAAGATTAATCCTAAATTTAATCTCGATAAACCAACAAAACGTAACAAAATTAATCCTAAATTTAATCTCAAACGTCCAAGAGACGGAAACATGAAAGAGTTTAAGAGATTATTAAAAATTAATCCTAAATTTAATCTCGATAAACCCAAAAAACGTAACAAAATTAATCTCGATAAACCCAAAAAACGTTTAATAGACGGAAACATGAAGGAGTTTAAGAGATTATTGAAGATTAATCCTAAATTTAATCTCGATAAACAAAAAAAAAACGTCCAAGAGATTACCCTGGAAAGATGCTCAATTCAATCTCGATATAGTTTCTAATATACCAAAGAATACAATTCTTGATAAAGCCATGATTAGTAAAATCAGAGACTGTTTTAATGAATTCAAGCGTGATGGAGCATCTTATTGTTGGTCAACATTTCGAATTGATGGTGTTGTTGATGCTACCATGAATGATGAAAAAGCAGCAGTGATAATTTCACGTGTTGGGGAAAAAAGGTTTTTTTTCCGAATAAAATTCATTATCGAAGTCGATGGCAAATGGATTATTAGGGATAAATTTGAACCAATCCTCAAGAATAAAAAAGCTGTCATTGTGAGTAGAGATTCCAAACCAGGAATTCTAACCGGCATTGACAAACCATGCTACGAAAGATCTTATCCCGTAACAGCAATGGTTTATGGGATATATCCGTTAAATGATAAACCCGATATCGCAAAACTAGCTCCTATGAAATATTCTAGTTCACTGAATTGTGTAGCAACACGGGTAATGGAACACTTCACAAATGCATCCCGAGGAAATAAACTAACTGATCTGCGACGTAGGAAAATAACCGAATGGGAACTGACAGTGAAACAGCATGGTGCAAAGATTTCTGATATAGCTAAATTAGAAGCATCATTAAAATTCCCAATATCAGTAACAACAATAACCGGAGAAGTATTATACGAACCGAAATATCAATCGCGAGGAGCTCCAATACAGATTATTGATCATAACAAACACGCGTGGACACCTGAGGTAACAGTATTTCCACGAGAACGAACCGTGAAATATATCCCCGAGGAATTTTCCGGGGATGTTTTCTATGAAGAGAAATTATTCGATGATATTCATGCGTTGTGTAAAGATGATCCTGTGTCAGTGTGGTTACTTAGAAGTGATGAAGATCCCGAAATAGGATTCGATCAATTTGTAAGACCAAATGGTGAATTATATCGCGTTGAAGAATTAGATAACAGAATGAGAAAAATCGCTAGTGATTTTTCACCGGAGAGTTTCCATGAAAAACTACTCACGGATAGTTTTACTATTCCATCAGTGGTAGCTCACTTCGCAAGAGAAAAAAACTCATGGCGTCCAACACGAAGTGATTTTCTCGAAGATGTTAAATTGAGTTGCGTCAAATTTGGTCATGGAGGACTGTGGAATACGAAATACTCACGTGATGGTATGATTTCAATTGATATATCCGCGTGTTATCCCGGACGTTTTCTCGGATATGGGGAATGTGCTGAGTACTTCAAACGATTTGGACACCCCACGCATGAAATGACTCGTGTTGCGATTAATGGTCCATTACCTGATTTTGATTTAACCGGATTCGCTCGTGTGATATCATTCGAATTCGCTACAGGGTTACATCCGTGTAGTTATGTTTGGCTCGGTAGACATACATCTGAAAAGGCCTGGATGCCAATAGTGCTATTGAGATATATGATTGATTGTGGTATGCTAATATCGTTGATTGTTTCCGAGGCTATTATATGCTATCGAGCTCAGAAAGAAGTTTGGCTACCACAACCCGATTTAGATCGTATAATCAGCGAACAGCGAAAACAATTCCCTGATTTCAATGAAGAAAAAATCATGAATTTGTCTAAGAAGTTATTTGAACTTAAAAAAGAACGAGCAAAGGATTTTGGACGAAGAATAATCGGTAAATTTACCCAGGGTGGAAGATACGACAACGCAAAATATTCTTCGCGGTTGATCATAGACGTCGCTGAATACGATTTTATTGTAACGGATTTAATGAAACAGGGAAAACTTGTATCCCGTAAGGATGCTTTTCTATCCAATGGTGAGAAAATGGGTACGGTTGTTACCTACTGTGATGGATATAATTCCCAGTATACACATTTGAGAAGTTCAATGCTAGCCTATGCTTGTATTAATTTATTTTCGATGATAAATAGATTTCCTAATACCGCGGTTAGAGTGGCCACTGATTCGATGTATATACACAATAAGTACAAATCAGCTGTAGCGGCATTCACAGATCCCGAAGAAAATTGGGGGCGTTGGCGATTTAAAAAGGAAACGCTACATGAGTATTGTGAATCGGCAGACGTTGCCATGGATGAAAAGTACTTAAAGTGTGATGAGATTCAATCCGAATTTTCTAATGCACCACCGGTATCTGATCCAATATGTAGATACAAGACAGTTTATTTAAACGGTTGTGGTGGGTCAGGAAAGACAACTCGTGCAATTGAATTATTTCGTCGGTCAACCATGATTGTGCTAACACCGACTCACAGACTCGCCAGAGAGATGATACAACGAGGGGTAAATGCCTGTACTTATCACAGTTTCTTTCGATGGAAGGGTGACAAATGGACTCCTGAGCGTATGGGTGATAAATTCATTCCTGAAATCATAATTTGGGATGAAATATGCACAGTGTCATTAGATGTATTACAAACATTTCTCGAATGGTTGTTAAACAAAAACATCAAAAGTCGTCATGTACGGTGATCACGGCCAACCACCACCATTTGTCGGTGCATCTCCACATGAATGGCTAAAGGGTTTTGTAGACTACTATGAAGAAATTACCACTGATTATAGATCACTTGATGAACGATTACGAGAATTCAAAGCGCTAATTAGATTACAACCGGAAAGAATCCAATGCGAAATAGCGCGTGAAGTGATTTCAGAAACTCCAATGAATGATTTCTGGGAAACATGGAGACCAAATGATTTGATAATTGCAAGTAGAAAAATAGTCAGGGACACACTTCAGATGAAGTTATTTGAATTGCATAAAGAAAAATTTGCAACGCTTCCAGTACCCCTTTGTTATAGACCATCGGATACACGAAAACAGAACATTGAAGTTGATATTCCAGGACAGAGTGAAAAACAAATTCTCGTATTAAATGATATCGTGCTGGTTGATATCAGCGTCGTCGAAAATGCATTGCGTGCTAATAAATCCCCGTGGACGCTAGGATACGCAGCGACGATACATTCTTCACAGGGATTGACTATATCGGATACAATTGTTTGGATGGTGGATAATCACATCGAATGGTCGATTTTAGTCTATCTCGCAGTATCCAGAGTACGAAAAATAAATCAGCTTCGAAGAATTGTTTTCGATGATAATGACACAACAATGGATGATATTGATGTTAAAATTATTGATAAAAAACTCTCCGGTTACAAACAACAGGACAAAAAAAAAAACAACGAGAATTTGATATTGATGCTGAATTAATAATCACTTTGAAGAAACAACAGAATAATCACTGCGCGAGTTGCAATTGTATAATGCGTTGGCAGTATTCGGATAAAGATCCTCGCCAATTTACTGTAGACAGAAAAAATAACAGTCTCGGTCATGTCAGAAATAATGTGGTGTTGACTTGTCTTGAGTGCAATAGACGCAACGGTGCTAGTTAAGACCATGCGGTGGCAATTGAGTATCCTCGGGAATTACCTGTAGTTGTTGTCGAGTAAATCCTCGTTGAGGAGCAGTTGAATCCAGTTTATAGACTGGAGGTCTACCCGTAGATCGTGTTATACTAGATATCTTGTGTGCAGTAACACTCCAAATAGGATCAGTAGCCCTTTTTTTACCACCCTCAAGCTCTCCTGGTTCGTATAAGTACCTAACAGTGACATTACTACCAAGAATTGGTTCTTTGAAATCTTTTTGTGGTTGTACGGGTATAGACTTCTTTTTAATAGCGTTGCTAGGTTTCATGTTGATTGTTCTAGTAATCTCATTATTCAGTGCGGTAATCACAGCTGGTAACCTTTTCACCCATTCACGGGATCGCTTTTCTTGAATGAATTCTTTTGCGTATTGATATCCAAATAACCGCTCAGCAAGAGTCCGATTAAATCGTTCTACAATGGCCTGATCGCGATGTAGCGCAGTATGCCCTCGTCGTATGGTGACATTATGATGTTACATTGTAGATAACACTGCACCCTGAAATTCCTTGCCAGGATCAACCTGCAATAGATTTGGCCAGTGCAGAGGACCTCGTCGATAAATCCTCTCAAATGCAGAAGCGACTTCAGTGGCTGATTTTGTTTTTAACGGTTCTGCTTCTTTGTATCGACTTGCAATATCAACTACGGTTAGCGCGTATTTGTAACCACGATCATGTGGCAGAAATAATATATCAGCCTGATGAACTTCATTAGAAGCGGTCACATCAAAATGCGAGAATTGAATTTGTTTAGGCGGTGGTAGATAAATTTGCCATAGTGCCTGTTTGGATAACCAATTAGCCGCAGTGGTTTTTTTCACTTTTGCAGCGCTAGCGAGTTGATGGACTGCTGATTTACCCCTCCAGTATGCTCTTGGGGAATAATAACTTGATTCCATGTTGTTATTAATTACCGGCACCTAACATCAATTTGCTTTTCATAGCCGATTTTATCAAAAATGAAGCCAATTTTTCTTTGAAGGATTTATCAGGAATAGCATTTAACGCATGAATTAATTTCACATCTGCGAGATGCCTGTGTTGCAGATTGCTGCTTTTATAAGCAACATCATGAAGGTGACAGGCCTTATCAATGGCGTTTATTGGTTCTTCACCGGGGTTGGGTTGATTTTGATTATTGAGTCTGATATCAAGTCTGGTTCCCGGTCCACAGTAGCTATATCCTGGAAGGTGCTTTTCTCCGGGGTACTTTGCCCATGGGGTTCCAGGGAGCTTTGCCAATTTGGCTGCGATATCACCTCCTCGTTTTTTTTTAAAATCAGATCTCATAGACACAAATCTAAATTTCTTTGTACCACATTGCACGCATTTACCAGAAAGCGCTGATCGGTTATTTTTAGTTGTAATCGTCGTCAAGTCAGCTGTGCCAGTACGCGTTTTACACTTCACACAATATAGATCCATAATTTATGTATAGAAATATGGATATAATTGATTTTTCAGCGACTAAAACAAGAGAACCAGTTAAGCATCATGCAGCGCTACCAAACTCTATCCGGATGATTATAATCGGGCCATCTGGATCCGGTAAAACGCAATTGTTGCTCAATTAAATAATGAGATGGATGAAGTGGGATAAGTTGTATTTAATTGCCCCTAGCGTAAATGATCAACGATGTTATGAAGTGCTAAAAGATTTTAACGACAGCGCGGTAGAAAAATCCAGAGAGGGTATTATTGAATGTATAACCGATATCGATGAAGCACCGAGCATTGATGATATTGATGGAGATATTAACAATTTAGTCGTATACGACGATATAATGTTAGATAAACAAAAAAATCCTGCTAGGATCTTTTCCAGAGGCAGGCATAAAAACACTGACGTGATATATGTCACTCAACGCTACACTCAGGTTCCAAAAGTCATCAGAGATAACTGCAATATTCTTGCTGTATTCAACGGAGTTGATACTCATACTCTTAGAAATATATGGCAGACATGGTGTTCTGATATGGACTTCAATCAATTTAAAAACTTCTTTAGTCATGCTAAGTCAACCCCGTACGGATTCGCAACAATAAATTTGCATGATCCTCGGACACGATATCGTATCGGACTGGATCAAATATTCGGTTAAAATCATTTCTTATTTTTTGTTAACCTGTAGCAGCAGAGAGGGTGATGACCACATCGTTGCGAGCAAAATTGATTAAAAAATCGTAAAATCTCCGTTTTTGCAAAAATGGAGACTTTTTTTTGGTTAAATGAGATTTTGTTGGAAGCCTTATATTTTACTCGAAAACGTGGTCTGTAAGCCATATTTTGCTCGAAAACGTGATCAGTAAGCCTTATTTTTGCTCGAAAACGTGGTCTGTTCACCCTCTCTGCTGCTCCTTTGGATATTTTCCGGATTAATGCTAACTTGATAGTACATTTAGGGATAACATACTAGAAATTCATAATTCGTTTAAATTGCTTGAATATATAGAATCAAAATTTATATAACCTTTGCGAGAAAGTCATTGTTCTACTATTTCATCTCTTCGTGATCAAGATCGGTAGTGAAAATCAAGGTTGACTGATGGAATTTATATTAGTATCCCTCGATTACGCGCTGTCGAATGTACAGTTTTTCCCTCATGCAATACAGTATGGACTATCTTTTAGAATTTCATTCGTTCAAAATAAAATTTGAAATATTCTTACGCTATTATTTTCGCAAATACAATACAATTGGCTTCATATACTATTGGATATGGATATGTAATACCGTGTAGTTTCCTGTGTAAATTATTTAAGAGATAAAGAAGTGCACTCAAACAGAGGATGAGATTAAGAAGGTTGAAAATGGAATTTGCAGGAAGACTACACAATTTACACATTTAAAACAGTTTAATAATATAGCAATAGATCTTACAATTAAATATTTTTCACTGCACTACGACAATCCAATTGAGGAAATTATATAGCTAATGAATATGCAATTCATTATAAATTCTTATATTTAGTCGATTTCGTCCCTTAAATTAATTTGCTTGCTGGATTAAAATGGTATAAGCTATATTGACTCGACATTTTAATTAAATGAACACGGTGATATTATTTGTGAAATAGCATTTCAAATATATCTTGTTATCCGAATTATGAAAAAAGATGAGATTTTAAATGTTTCTTTGGGTATTGCGCAATTATTCTATAATTTAGGTACGGATCATTATTCTTTTTCTTGGACACAGAGATAGTATGCCAACGTTTCGCGTTTATTACAAAGTTAATTTTGTGTTTTAAAAGTTTGCTACATTATTATTATTATTATTATTATTATTATTATTATTATTATTATTATTATTATTATTATTATAAGACCCATTAGTATTGGTATTAATAGCAGCAGCAATAGTAGTAGTGGTAGTATAAATATTCTTTTACAATATACAGCGCTGAATAAATAAGTTTAATTTTAAATAGTTTCGTATAAGCTGTTCAGTATGTATTTAATACACATGTCCCAAATTAAATATTAAGATGCTTTGCTGCGAAAAGCGTAATATGGAACAAACAAAAGCCTACGAAACCCAAACAATACATAAATGCCATGTAGTAAATATTGTAATATTCATCAACGTAATGTAATAATGGAATAAATGCACAAACAAATATTTAAAATGCGCAAACATATTTTAAAATGAGAAAAGAACAATTTTGTTCACAACAAGCATTATTATAGATATATATAACCCACAGGCTGTAACTCATTTTAAATGTGTGTTTTTAAAAGCACGCAACCAAACAATTTTGTAGTGTTACACATACATATTTTGACATTGTTGCAAAGAACCGTGTACGATACATTTGGTCATGAAAAAATCATACATACATATTTAAATGGATGGATGGATAGGAATGGAGGGATTTTATTAACAAAAGGAATATTTTTTTTGACCTTTAAGGCACGGTGAATTTCGCTCTACGTAAGCCGGCGATCCAGTCAACAACATTGGAGTATATTTTCAACTGGACTGCTGATAAGGCTGTGGATGGGAATTCCAGTGGCAGCGATCCAGATCACTCCAAGACATGTAGCGCAACCGCTCCGACAGATGACAAGGGGAACCACACCTGGGAAGTTGACATTGGGTTCCAAATCATTGTAAAGACCATCACGGTATACGGAAGAACTGATAAATGTAAGATATGAAGCATGAGTAAACAATCTTTCACTGGTTTTCTAAATTGGAAAATGTTAACATACACATATGAATGTGAACATGTAAATATATTGCCAAGTTAGGGTTAGATCTAGTAATCAGGATGCAAGTAATTTTAAATCAGATTACTTTCCTAACGCTAAGATCAACCTAGCATGTATACGCTGAGATCAGCCCAAAATACACTCTAATGCTGATCTAACGCTAGGATCGGCATAGCATTTGTTGGAAATCATCATAATCATGTACAGTGTTTCATTCAGATCCTAGCTGATGTGTATCCCCTGAATATAGAGTGTCAAAAGTGTATTTATGTAAGATAGATACTGTATACCCAGATATATATATATATATATATATATATATATATATATATATATATATATATATATATATATATATATATGTGTGTGTGTGTGTGTGTGTGTGTGTGTGTGTGTGTGTGTCCTTAGTTGGTCCATCTGATATTTGTTATCATTAATAGCTTTGAGTTGATAAATAAGTAGGTTGACTCGTGTGTACTCGTGTAGTCTCTTTTTCTTTCTTAGAATGGCCTGTAAGAACATTTATTAATACATGTCTATATTTGTTTTTGATAAATTGGGGTTATACCGCTGATGAAATGAACTAGCGGTAATCCTAGTATTACTACTTAACAGACGCAACTGTATCAGGCGGGTGCCCCGAGTCGCCGAGTGGTCTGAAGACCTCACCGTTACAGATCACTGCCATCTCATCATTGTCTGAGTGCGTTCGAGTCTTGGGCTCAGACAATGTGGCTATGTGAGAAAGACTGTCGGTAGCTTCTCATGAGTCGGTGGTTCATTATGGGGTTTCCCGGGTTGTTCGTCCACAATTAATAAATAACAATTATACAAACATTGTCATGATTTGCTAAAATATATACACATCTAGGCTATGTAGTAATTTTGTTCGATTGAGCACAGAGAAACACTTATGCATTGTGACACTTTAGGCTAAATATGTGCAATACAATCTTGTATAAGCTGATATTATGTTACGCACTATAATATCTTTTTGTACAGCATGATGTATGAATATGGAACTTGGTCCAGTGGCCTGTATTAGAAAAAGTTATTATTATTATTATGAGTATGATTATGATTATTAAATATATTGATTCAAATTATGTTTAAAAATGGTCAATGTGTATAACTTAGAATATCTAATATAAAAAAAATCATCCTCATTGGAAAGAAAGTAATTCAATAATTGTATGTTAACCTGCATGATATCAATTGTAAGTTTGGAATTACTTTACATAAGGCTACATATTAAAACGAAAACCTAGCTATCAAACTAAAACAAACTATTAATTCAATTTATTCAAAGACTATAACATGGACAATAAAACTTCGCATGCTGTCTATTGATGTCTTGTTCAAAAAAATGTTGTCTTTTATCTTACACTTATGTTTGGGTACCATAAGCCTCTACCGTCTTAATTCACTGAGGATGAATATTCAGAAATGACCAGACGACATATATAAGTATGCCTTTATGAGAGACCCAGTTACTAGACTATATATAAAGACTGCGATATTTCGGTACTATCATATGTATATATTGCACATTATTCAAACAAACTCATATAAGGTAACCCTAAACGTTGTGAGGAGCAATCTTTTAATATTAATCTAAACTCGTATGTAAATCCATCAACTGGCTCAAGTTATTTAGTTACAAAAGGATAAAATATAAAGAGTGTACACAGACCTATATTACGACCTGTTTCAGTGAAGTAAGTTGTTTGTATTTAATAGCATTTTACAGAGCCAGGTGGGCTTATGTATGATATCAAGCACAGCATCTGTCGATCTGTTAAATCTAGTTTAGTATTACTAGTTCTCTTCAACTATTTGGACTACTACGTTTAAAGAGTGCACACAATCACCAATGGTCTAGTTGGTTCCAAGAAATGATGCTGGGTGGACATCAAATTTGTAATCGATAATGGCGATTTTAAAATCATGGTATTGATACATCACCTGAATTGAAGATCCGATCAGCATACAGTTTCTATTAAAAGTGTTCGTATTATGTGCAGTAGATCCTAAGAAAAATCATACTGATCAGATATCCATTAGGGCTGCCACAACATGACCTTCAAAATCTTGTTATGGCTACTTCTTCTGAATGTAAACTAATACTGACATGGAAGTTTTCCACGGAATGTGCTTTTGATGGTAATTTGATTGCAGTTGACTACGGTGGCAACCATGAAAATCCAATTACTTATGCTGGTAGCCATCTTCAAACTAGAAGTCATATCATCTAGGGATTTTCATCACAAGACTTCTCATGATGTCTTGTTGGTCCTAAATGATAATGATACCAATCTGTCTTCCAATATGTCCGACATATCAGTTAAATTGAAAACCCTGTTAAAGGGTATCAGATATGGTTTCAACATGAAGCAGTTAAAAATCAGAAATAATAATAATAATAATAATAATAACAATACTTATAATAATAACAACACTTTTGGATTGTATACGTGTCCAAAACAGTCAAATCTTAAGCGCAATGTATTCGTGTCTCAGGTCGTAATGATCTGATGTTGAAAAACGTCAATTCTCACATGTAGATTTATGACTTATTTTGTATATAGAATACCAAACAAGACAATGCAAAAAGTATAGATTATATGCCATTGTTAAATTACCCAGGATAATTTATATTTTGGTAACAAGCGAAAACTCAAACAATAAAAATATTGGCCTTCATCAACATGATTTCATGATATTCAATTCAGAAGTGGGTAGATGAGAAAGTTACACGTAGTTTCGCGCGAGTCGTTGGCTTTTACTGGGACTTTCTATGTTCCTCTACCACTGTGTATAATGGTTTCAATAAAGAGACTAAATGTTTCCTGTGAAATGGCATTAAACCCTAAAACACTATCAACAAGCACAAAACAGTTTGATATCGTTAAGATGTGTATCCTCACCTGATCTTTACTACAAGATCAAAGACACTGTCAGAAAAATTTCAGTTTGGAAAACTTTAATTCAGGTGAGGATTCTTGAATTTGCTCTTTATGTTACTGAGTCTTAATTTTAATAACAGAAACAAAAGAGCTTAATAAATATCAGCAAGTAATTGATTTCACTTTAATACTATGTGGGAGTTAAAAAAGAACGTACATTATTTTGAATTAAATCACAAATAATCATAAGCCCGGTATCAGACGTGGAAGATTGGATATTTACTAATTAGAACGTTCACCTTATTGCTACCATATTGACTTGACTGTATGGAGAACAATCACGTTTGGTAACCATCTTTAATTTTTTAATTACTAAAAACAGACTGATGAGTCTCATGTGTGAAACTTAAAAGCTGTTTATAGCATTTTCAGAGAAAGGCAGAGCAATGATTTTGTCTGAGATTGCACAACACGGAAGGACATTATGTTGGACTGAAATTGCACAACTAACCTAATTTATATGTGATGTGTATGAGTATGGTACTAAACTACAGCAATTATTTTGTGAATGGTATCACAATTACTATATAGTTGTAGAAATAATGTGGAAAATTCATGTCAAGAGAAAATACGGTCATATATTAACAATTATTGAGATGCTTCATGCAGTGGGGATTGTTTGCCTTCAAAACATTTATATCTAGCAGTAATATTTATCAGATGGCTATTAAATAATATAAGTATATTTTAGAAGCTGCTTGAAGTACATCATTCAAATGAATTGCATGTAACACTAAAATGGCCAGTAAGACAGATTTTGACATTGATGAATTTGGCTAATACATGGAAAACGGTTATGAAACTGAGAGCGATACTGCTTTAGAAACATCATTAACAAACAATTGTATGTGTGGCTACATGGCATCTCACTAAGTACTGATGTTATGGGGACTTACACTATTGACAAAATGGGACGTTATTTGCAAGAATATATATTATAACATGACAAAGTGGGACGTTCTTTGCAAGAATACATATTATAACATCATTATGCGTTAGATACATCAGTGTCAGATGAATGTGGCACTTTGCAAGATAATAGCATGATCAAGAACGATGATGCTGAAGCTTGAAGCTTTTGGAGTATTAATAACTCCAACATTGACAGCTAACGCAAGCAGTTGCATCCCTGATATAAAATCGATACAGATTTTGTGTGTGTGTGTATGTGTGTGTGTGTGTGTGTTTTGGATTTTTAACTCTTTAAAGCTTTAAAGATATTTTCAATCATAAAACTAAGATGTCTGCAGTGGGACATCTTATAGAGATGTTTAGAACTGAGTTATTAATCCGCAGACACGTATAATAATTGCCCGCCCAGTCACACTTTCCTGACACTCGTCAAACTGTCTGAACATTAACCTCGTAATGCTGAACACCAAGCCAGGCAGCTGCATGTATCATTTTTGTACGTCTTTGGTTTGACGTTGCCAGGGATTGAACCTGCCACATCTTGCATCTGACGCTGATGTAACATCCATTATGCCACGAAAGCTGTCCATTACAGCTGGAAAACCTGTCATTGAGTCAAAAGGACAAATGTAATGTATACAATCTATTATACGTCGACACAATCTACAAACAAAAAATATCTTTGTGTACCATAGCACCTGCAGATCAGGGTCTATGCTGTTTGCTAACACACTGCACAGGAAAGAAATTGCTGGTACGTTATGTTACAGTTTATTTGGGTCTAGATAGCCAACATTTCAACTCATAAGTGAAAATATGGCACATATTATATTAAATCTCATTTACCAAAAACGACTAAGCTATAAATGTCATGTATGTTTATAGATTCTGTCTTTTCTGTTTGTAATTAATTGTAATATCTCTAATACTTGGTTTCATCTGTAGCACTTATATTTTTACATGACTCTACATAATCCTACCTCTGATACATATTTGTTATCATTTGCTAATGCGTTTTGTAGGTAAAGGTATGTAACGTTTTCGTTTGATTCTACTTGTGTCAATATTGTGTTCACCCACCAGTGACACAATTCAGAATTTCTTTTATCAATTGGTAGTCTTCAATTCTAGCATACATTTTGGCCTAAACTGTGAATGTCGACACCTACATTTATCAACTTAACTATTCGTTTCCTCGTCATATAAAATGGTATGATGTCAGTTATTGTTGATATATTAACAGCTCTCAATATTTTCTGCAGTAGCCATAATTAGAACGCTAGAAATAAGTGCAACAACAATTAAAGCAGCAGCAGCAACAACAACAATAACAACAACAATAATAATAATTATGATAATCCTACTACTACTGCTACTAATAATGATACCAATAATAATAATGATGATGATGATGATGATGATGATGATGATGATGATGATACTACTACTAATAATAATAATGTGAATTTGGTAGAATGAATACTTTTATGAAGCTCTGGGGTGTAAGATTGCAAACATATACAACAACAGACTTACAAAAACAAACACAGATTACAAAAGAAAATCATGCTGACTATAAGTAAGAAAAGAAATATTAAATCTTTAGGTCTGTTCATATATAAAATGAGAACAGAGTGTCCTTGTGTCGTAGAAGTTTTTCAGGTAGCTTGATAATGGTATACAATAGAACGTTGTGCATATCAATTCGTTTTAAGGAACAACGACAACATTGTTAATCTCAAAATCTCTTTGTACCCTTTTGTCCAATGAAACATACATAAACTAAGACTTTAGTTGTTCACCTTATATGACACCAAAACAATGAAACCCACCGAATAATTTATTCCAAACGAGAAAATCGTGTCACAACATAATATTAACGCTGAATATTAACAGTACGTTAGAAAATGAAGTACCGGAGAAAGGTTCTGTATACATCGAGGGTATGGTAAGCATTAAATCTACTCTACTTTCAACACCATTCTCTCTGACATTCATATATGTTGGCACATTTCTTCCATGACAAAGTTGAATCTATTAGAGATGATAGTTTTGGTGTTCTCCAAAACCGTAAATTGGGCTTGCAGTAATATATTGGACCTGTCAAGACATAAATATTGTAACTTAAATTGACGTCCTGGCAAAATTCAAATGATAGTTTGAAATTGTTACTGGTTCCGAACTACGATGAGATTAAGTCTTAAGGCTAAGTTGGTAATAAATCTGGAACAACTAATAGGTCTATTGAGTGCCACATTTTGTAGCCTTTTTGGTCCTTTCCTTCCATGAATATAATTTCTTACGAAAAAAACATTGTATATAGATCCAATTGCGGTCTCATTGACATACTATATTGCTGGAAACGATGTTACGCATCCATTTAACACGCGTTAAAAATTGCTCTTGCCTTTTTGCAGTGGGGTTTTTCTGGATGTGGTTCTGACTTTCATAGACGCAAAGATAGTGTTGTCGTGTAGGTAGACGTATAATGGAGGTATATAGAGACATTGTTTCTAAAGGGCGAAGGTAACAATATAAAACCATACAGTTTATATCAGCATTATGGGCGATTCCAAAACCAAAAAGCGTGAAAACAACGTTAAATATTTTAATATTCAACGAACACGTTAAGATGCGCAACTAGTGGGAAATTAATCTCGGCGCATTGGAAAGCATATTTAGTATATACTTCTTGAAATGTTAAAAGCATAACTGATGACGTTTAAATTTCCTCCGTAACATTAATAAATGAACTGTTATGTATTAATTTAAAGTAAATATAAATAAATTTTCGAAACTCTGAACATGTCGGTGGAAGCACAAACAATCTCGATGTATCTTGTCCAACGTAGAGCGCAAAAGGCATAAAAGCTGCAAAGAAAACAAGCCGGTTAATATGCAGACAAACTGCAATGTCTCATATGTATCTTTTTAAAATTAAAGCGGTGAAGAAAAGGTTTTCCCATACAGTACTTACATTATTTTTTAAAGAACATTTTTAGGTTTTCAATAAAAAGCCAATCACATTCCTTTCAAGTTGAGAAAAGCCGACATACACATGCTACAATTATGTTTCATCACAAGTCGACAAAGTAAAGTTTCTAAAAAAGAAATGGCTGGTATTTTCTAAAGCGCGTTGTCTAAAGTAATCATTTATATAAAGTCCTTATTGTTATTATTTTTGCAAAATTGAATTTTATAGAATGTTATATGCTGGATAATCTGCAATAATATATGCAGTTCTATGACTTTGTTTTCTTAATATTTTCAGTCTTTGATCAACTTTCGGGTTTTAAGCTGTATATTGGTAATGAGACAAGGCCATGGATATATAATCAGGAATTACCAATTAACTCATCAAGCAGTGAAACACATGTTTTTAAACCTAACGATGCGATTGCCAGTGTTATATCTTTGAAGAAATTGGGAAAAATCATAGTCATATGCGAAGTAACTGTCGAAGGAGGTAGGTAATTCCTAACATAAATAGCGTAAGATATTGCAAAAGAAAAAGAAATAGGATGATACGATCATGCAATGTTTTAAATAAGAAATTTAGGCAAGGTCAATATAATTGAGACTCATTACAATGGATGCTTCCATGGTAGAATAGTAAAATGTTAACTCATAGAAAGATGCGTTATGGAAATATGTTTTGGAGTAGAATCCACTACTATTGTGCAAATTATCTTTCTTACAGTAGCGATTAGTTGAACTCGTATAATTAAACTATTTTTTACTCTGCTTAAAGTACTTGATTAGTACTGCGTATAGATTTAAACCGAAGACAATAAGGTATCAGCTGGTATATAATGTCTGTTTAAGGTAGAAATATATCACGGCCAAATTTAGTTCCTTGCTCAATACACACATTCAAAGGAGACTTTGTGCAATGTCGTTTGAGACCGGAATTAGCACGCTAACATCTGAGTGCAACTTTATTAGGACAGCACCCTGGTAATTGTCATGACCAGAATTCATATATATATATATATATATATATATATATATATATATATATATATATATATATATATATATATATATGTTCTGAATAAATATACCGAGAAAAAAAGTATCACAATCAATTCAATTATAGATCAACATGGGTCAACGATACATGTATGGATTGTCTTGTATTGTCGTGAGTAATATAAGAAATTACATTATCATATAAGCATGAATGTATCGAAAATCTTCCAGATTCAAGGAAAATTGGATGTTTTAGTAAATGGCTTTAAACAGAAGGACATTCAAGTTTTCAATCTTGTTTTTGTTTGCTACCACATAGTGTAGCTAGGTTAAATGCATTTCATATAAGAAACACTTATACATGATATACATATCAAATCATATCTCGCGAACCTAAAAAGCGAATGACAACTTGTTCTAGGTGTATTATCTAGTCTAATCATTAATTGTATAGATAGCTGTCTAACCGATTTGTTATATTTAAAGCCAGATGTCTCAAAAGTGAATAACATCATATTATGACTAAGTCTGTGAAATTCAACATGTCTTAGATATATATTCATGGCTTTTTCTTTTCTGTAGAATTGTCCCCCCCCCAAGTGTTTGTATCTTTATGAACTTTGACGCATTGCTCCTGTTAAACGTCTTTCAACGGAATTCGCGTAAAATTTTGTTATCTTCAATATTTAATCCATGTAATAATGTTCGGATTAAACGGCCTTTGCTCTAACATGGTGATTTTAACTTTTGAAAAAGCTGGTATAGATAATGGCGGGATTAACTTTTAATCATACATGAATTTCACTTTGTTTTGCATTGATTGGATAGTCTCTTATATAGTTTATATTGAATTTGACTTATTTTTTGACTGATTTTTTATTAATTTTGTATCGATCTTGGCTATCAATATCATTTATCATTGTGTATGATTTTTTGGTCCATTTGAAACAAGCAACATTAATATTATGTATTTAACAACAACCCCAGAGTGTCTCGGCGGCAACTTCTCTGAGTTTTGTAACTTAACATGTGGGACGTGTTATGCGTACCAACCATGTAACAAGGAGAATGGAACATGTCCGTTGGGGTGCGAGCAAGGTTGGACAGGATCATTTTGCAAAGAAGGCAGGTGCACATATGTAAATTTATTAGAGGTGGGGGTATTTTAATGGTACATTTCACTGTCGTATATAAACGTTAATTGTAGTTAACATGCATTGCAATTAGAATTTCTAACACAACTACATCGTCACTACATTATATGGTGTTTGTAAATATTCTTGTTTTTAATATTTAAATTGTAGTGTCTTAAGAACTTCACAACTAACAGTTAAAATCAAAGATATTTAATAGTATTCATGCACTTATTGTATGGTGGAATATGCTCATGTGAGATGAATTATGTTTTTTGGTACTTGTATGTATGCATGTATGTATGTATGTATGTATGTATGTATGTATGTATGTATGTATGTATGTATGTATGTATGTATGTATGTATGTATGTATGTAATGATAAAGTCTGTTAATCAGTACAAATATCGCATAATAATTTATATCCGTCTTAAAACCTAGTTTTGAATATACATTGGCAGCTATGGGAGTCAATGGCACCGTATTCCGAATTTGTTTTCAATTATGACAGGATTACACAAGTAGTTAAATATAATTAATAAACAATACTAAATAATAATGATAATTTTGCGCGTGTTTAATTGGGAAGTTGATACAGCATGTTGAAACGAGAATGTCGATACATGCCAAGTAACAGATGAACAAATATCGATGGGATGTTTGATTTTTATTGTGTGCTTCTCAATAGACACTTGAAGCATTAAACGTTTAATCTCATGAAATAAATTTTACAGCTTCCGAGAGTTTAGAGAAACAAAGCCATATCATTCGTTTGTCAATGTTTATTTGAATATAAATATATTTTTTATCATTAAGGTTATATAAACAGAGGTTGAAACTTCTTTAGTGTTTACATTTATTTCGATCAGGCTGTAAAAGTGGGACATACGGTTATAACTGCAATGAAACATGTGGAAATTGTTTATACGGCAATAGCAGTTGTTCCACATCTGACGGAAACTGTACCAAGGGATGCATAGCTGGATGGCAAGGTTATCATTGCAATGGAGGTATGAACTTTTTTTAAAAATAAGCAGATGTGCAACAAAATATAGATTTTGGTATTCTGCAGTAGTATACATTTTCTCGTAGATATAATTTAGTGGCTAGGGAATAATGGAAGCATAATGATTGACCCAGTTTACAATTTGCAATAGCTTCAGTCATGCCAGTAAAGAGAGTAATGAGGAGAATCTAAAAAGGACATTATAATTCTCTAACTTACATGAGAGCTAAAGTAAATAAAGTATTTTACATTTCGTTATAGAAACCATATGAGCTTGATGTTTTGTGATGGTACATGATAATATTAAATTTTGTTATGAAATAGTGATCTCAAAATCGATTGAGGTTTTCCAAATATTTGTAACACGCTTAGTCATGTTTCGAGGCTGTAAACAATAAAGCCAATTTTGATATAGTTGTTTTGTTGTTTTGATAGCGAATGGTAATACCTTAGGAGAACTACTATTACCTTGCAAATCCAGCCCTTTCAAGCAAAATCTGTTAATTTAAGGAAAGTTTAAGATTATCTTCTACCTAGGTGGCAATTGAAACGGACTCCCATCTGATAGAGGGATAGGGAGCTTATCAAGATATATCTTCTGGTACTACTGGAACAAAAGGCATGCTTTTTATATGGAAGTTATTGCGTGCAAGCTAGTCAGGTGTATGTGTATGGTGTGTGGGTAAATATTATCGACGAAACATATCTTACTCGAAAACAATTTAGTTTTTCATTCTGATAACTTAACCAAGATTGATATCTTACGTGAATATGTAAGAGGCGGAATGATAGACACTACTGTATTATTGACGCGGTGTTTCTTCAGAAAGGTACAAGAACATTCTCGCAAATACTGCTGAAGTCGTGTAACCGCATACTTGTGAAAATGTCAAACGATCACGTTAGATAACTTTTTGTATCTTAGGTAAAGGCTAAAACTACTCTGTCTTCCTTAAGTATCAACTCGTATCTCACACTGGCTCATGTATATCACCTTGCGGTGAATTATGGAGTAGATATGAATTATTTCCAATATATGATTATACATACAGATTAGCATTTTCTAAGGAATAAAAGCTGAGTAATAATGATCCGTCTTGCTGAAACTGCATGTATATGGATAAAATAATATCAAAGATATCTGATTCTGCCTGCCGTTCTTTATTAAGTTAAGGATCACGACTTACATAAAAGATGAACTCTTTAAAATCTTGAGAGCAGTTAATATTGTGTCTTGTTTGGTCAGGTTTATATCCATGATACATATTATTTCAGCAATAATCCGGTATCATTTGACAGGCCATTCCTAATTGATCCTAAGATGTGACAGGTGTTTCAGTTCTGATTGCAATGGCCGGACGTTGTACGTTCCAAGGTGTCATTTACGCGAATCGAACGTGGTGTCCCTGTTTAAGAGTTGCAACCGCATATTGTGTAGACTGTGATAGGTGGTTCGGCTTTCATTTGGTCCATATATTCATTGTGATTGTAGGCCATGATAGCAACCTAGGAAATATAGTAAAACACATCAGGCGATCGCAATCTACGGCAGATGGATTGCTCCATATAAGCAATATATCATTCCATTTATTTACTATTCTATCCCAGTGGGGAACATTCTATTTTGAATTGAATATTGCTGCAGACCTAGTCAACCAAAATCCTGGAATGATTGCAACAACATATTACTAGCCTGTATGGTAGCGTTTTTTTTCTATAGTATAATTACAGCACTTCTGAAAGATGTGTGAGTGAAGACGTATGATCCCGGGTCTTGCGAGTCAATACTAATTGTACTGCGTCCCATCTCGTTGATGCATTGCATCGTAGTTTACTTGAATGCGCTTGAGTTGACGACCAAATGAAACATAGTGCGTTTGTACATGAAAGAACTCTAGGAAAGGACCACTGCCATGATTATCGAGTCTACATTTCGTCATAGTAAATATTCATTCGGCAATTCAAAATTGGAGTCTGTCCTCTACCGACAGCTGTAGTAAAGGGGAATAAATGCATGTCATTTGAGACAGAGATGGTATTGTCGAAACGATGGCAAAATCTATCCAGCTTCCTTAGTCCATTGCAATTTGTTCAGGAGAACTGTGGTGTTCTACACATACATATTTGGTAAGACTGCTTAGCAGTAGCATGTGTCTAGGAATTGATCTCATTGTAATTCCTACCGCTATAATAGCGACTGTAATGTATGGACAAAATGAACCTTTGGTTCTTTTTTGCGAATTACGTCATCATGATCATTGAAGAGAATAGTAAATGATGAAGGTTGCTATCGTTGCTTGATTGATTATGGTATTTATAAAAGATGAAGGTAGTGTGCGTTACATCTTCATCGACAATGCACATCTACGTTTATAAAGATTGTCATTGTATAAACATGCTCCTACGCAAGTCCAGTGCTATCCAGGATGGGAGAAGATATGCTTATAAACGCATGCTGAAACATATATTAGATCCAGCGTTGATCATACTGCCATGCCGTTAAAATCATCTGAAAGGTATACAAATAGAATACTGAGATAATGGAAGCAATTAAAAGTAGATGCCTGAGTAGAAAATGCTCGCATGGTGTCGATACTGTAGTCAAAGTAGGTGAGTTAGAAGGAATGAGGAGGTCATGACAATGGGAGCGATCGGAAAACTTACCCCCAAGACGGCAATGCGAAGTATATATAATGACGACGAGGTAAAATGAGAGCCAGTTTTCGTTGTTGTGGATTACATTAGCAAAGTTGATAGCTCTCGTGCTGCCTTCAAAGTAGTTGAAGATTAAATATCAAGATTGGTGGCTTTCTTCTATTACAGCACATTATGATTTAGATCCATTTACTGATAAGTTGTCGCTAAGTTGTGGCTCGCTTTGGGTGACATAGGCTTGAGTGCCACTTATGAGACATTTCTTAGAATGTGAGGCACCATTAATCACATCGTGTGCCGAAATTGTCTAGATAATGTCCCCATAATTTTGATCCGTGAGAGCGCTTTTATAAACTGAATTTGATCTACAGAAAGCACCTAGCAGAAATATGAGAATTAGACTAGTCCATGTGTGTGCCTATATAGACTGGACCTCGTTCACATTAATTCCCAAGCACTATTTTGTGTGACTTTTCCATTCATAACTGGCATGATGAACTGGGGTCTTGTTTGTTGCAAACCTTTTTTGGGTATCGTAAGCAGAAAATTTGTCCATGCCAGTGATGGACCTTAAACGATTCTTTTTCTTCGGGATGGTGATGTGTGATTGATTGTGCTCGTGGTCCAAAGCGTTACGAGTTATATAGATATCGCCCGGTCTCGAAGAAACATGGCCATCTTGGCTGGCATGACAAATTTCAGTTATTGAGGTTCTTTGTTGTTCCATGTATGGGTCCGCTTAGCCGGTCCGTAATTCTGATTTGCCGGACTGTAACTGGGGCTGATATTACTCCCGATCACAATATATAGTTAATTATATGGCTTTGAACCCATGCATGCAGACTGATTATGTTTCTTCCCTCAAGGTATGAGTCTGCTCCTTCCCTTAAGTACCCATAGAGTTGTCGCCTACAGACTTCCGTCCATCTCATGCAAGTATGTGATATATTTCAGAAATGTCAACTATTTAAATATATAGATGTACACTCGTTGCAAGACTTGATTAACAATGATTAAAATTTGTAAGATAAATAGAGGAGACAATGTCTACTTTAGGGTGTCCATGCAGAGTTGCACACTATCATAAATACCTGTACAATGGGCGTTCTTGAATTACAGTGAAGCTATAAATATAAACTATGCGAACGCTAGATATTTAATTCCAGTAACAGATCACCTGTTGGAAGGTTAAATTAATACTGCATATACGGGTAAAATCACTGATACTTTGCTTATATTTAACGCATGTACAGTCTGGATGCCAAATTTGTGTAATAGGTCATCCATACCAATAACAATTTTGTACTGACTATCCATGTAAAATACCGAAGCGTTGTTGATATTAAAGTATAAGATGCACTCTTTTAACCAGTCAAGTATAGATAATTGACTTATGCCTAAACGACCACATCAATATTATATGAATGTTCTGTATTACGCACCAGACATTCACTTGTTAAAATGGTTAATGTAATGTGAAGGGACGCAATTGCAATCAACGCAAGTATGTGCTCAAGCCGCGCAGATGTATGTGAAGACAGCAAAAGGATAATATTGAAAGTTAACTCGATGATAGAAGATGCAAAGCATTGAAAGTTTTTAAATGCAGTATACATCCCTTAGGAGATGAAACTATTACGACTTATTTTAATGTTAAGCGCTTCCAAACTACTTACATGTATTTTGCGAATCTTTTCTGTCTGAAGATTGCGTGCTACTCTGGATGAGCGGTATCATTCACTGACGATTTCAAAGAATTAGTATCCAATCGTGGTCTCAAGTAGAGATAACTCTAGCTAACTGCCGCGTATGTGGTGAGATAAAACGTTTAAGAACGGGAAACTTAAGATGCACGATAGTAATAATTCTCCTAAGGTAGTATGATTGTGTATCATATTTGATGGATAATCTAAGGTGATAAGTACAAGACGACCTGTGGTAGATGTTTGTACAGACAAAGCAGTTGTTACACATTTGACAGATACTTACCTATTGTAGTAGGCCAAGTTTGCCCACTATTTATACGAAGCCTTATTTTGTTAAATAGAGCCTTGTATATATAGTTTTGCCTACTTTATGTTTTGTATGTGTGTGAAAAAATAGTAGGGCATGTTTGCCCACCATTTATATGAAGACTTATGCTGTTACATATAGCCTTGTATAAATATTTTTACCCACTTTAATTTTCATATGTGTGTGTGAATTGTTCGCGGTGGTGCTTCCTAAATGGTCCACGCGCGTGTAAAAATTCTCATGTGGTTGCCACAATTAAAACATTGTGCTATCGATAATGGCAAATATCGGCGAATAGTATTCTACTAAACTAGATCGAGAAAAAAGTTAATTCCAGTACGAGATAAACTTAACGAAAAACTTCAACAACGACAAGAATCTCATGTTGTTTTTTTAACTACTACAGAACAGTTATTTAAACCTGTTACATCGGCTACTGAGAAAGCTGCTACGGTTACTGAAAGAGCTATAATGGGAGATATTACAGATGAAGATAAAGGAAAACAAAGATATTCTTCCCGAGCTTGAAAAAATATGAAAAAAACTCAACCGGAAATACATCGAGTTGTTCCGAAAACAAAACCGACGGAGAAATAATCAAGGATTTGCGAAATAAATTTACCGATGAAACTTTAGCTTATATCGATAAAAGTGATCCAAAGGATTTTATCAATTTTGCTGCTATGGGGTATTACGATAAAAAACGCTTGAAACCAGAATATAAAAAATATATCAGGAATGTGTAACATTGGGTTGATGTACTTTATACAATTAAACCAAAACAAGGCAAGTTGACAATGATGATCCAAGATATATATCATATATCGCTGAGGCGAAAAAAGTAAAAAATCGATATGAAACAGCAAAAAAAACCTACAAAAACAAACAAACAACGAAAACAAGAACAAAAACAACAAAAAAATTACAAAAGACTTCCAAAGAAGAGATTTTACCACCTGAGCAACAATCATCGTTTTTTATATATATGATCTGATTGAGCAGAAAAATCTAATGATATACGGGGCTCGTTTTGTTTCGTTAATAAAATCGAGGGAAAGCGATTTAAGGTAAGTGGTCTCGGTATTTGTCCAAATAATATCATCGGTGATGTAGTCCGGTTGGAAGTTCTCATCCGGGGTAAACGAGCTGGAAACAATTCCCTGGAGATAATTAACGAATCTACTGATATCTGTCAGAGATTATTTCAAGGTGGTTTAATAGATATTAGTTTATGTCAATCTCTCATCGATGAAATCATAGACGACTATCACAGTGATTAATTGATTTAGAGAAACGGAAATCTTATAAGATGATTATACATGGTCGACGACGACAAGAGATCAGAATTGTAAATTATTGACTGCCAGTATATAAAGTAATTTACGGAGATGGACTGGGAAATCTTATTCGGGGTTTATTCACCAGAATGGCTCCCAAGGTTTAACCACTCGCAAAACAATTATCGATTAAAGCAATTGGTGTTATTCGTGATAAGGCTACTGGCGTTGTTGGTAATCTCGCCAAAGAAGGTTTAACTACAGTCAAAGATAGATTAATGAGATTAATACACAAACCCCAAATAATCCAACCTGTAAAATTACCCGTTACTGTGGTTATGACCGCGAATGTCAGTTATGCAATAAATCGAACCGTGAATAATAAATTAGCAGAGTTGGATTGGGTGTCTGATAAACAACGAGAGAGAAACATAACCGCGAGTATGATAGCATGAAGTGGTCTTCGTTTTAGACGATAATTAATTATTAAAAATTATTGAAAGATATATATAATCCCGCGTTCGATATAGATGTACTAGTGCCGAGAGATACGTCTCTACGTGATTGTCAATTTTATTAATATCACGCAAAGACTCCCAATGCACGAGGTAAAATTGAACTTCAAGTTCAGGATACCAGCAGACACTTTCTACCTTCTGAGGGATACACTGAGGTTGAAGATCGACTTTTAAAAGATGATGATACTGGTTATGGGATTGGTGATCGAGTTGGGTTTGTTAATAATGGCATCATGGCGTTGTTTAATAGCGCGAGATATCTTTTCGATGGAAGAGAAATTGAGGCTATTCACGAGAATGTTGATGTCGTGACAACTGTATTAGGTTTGGCAAGATATTCAGGTGATTATGCAGTAACTGCTGGGCCGTCTATGATGTTCATAACAGGTTTAATTGATCAACCAGAAAAAAGAACTGTAACGATGAACAATGCTGGGGATGCAGTCGCATCTATGACTGAAAATTAAAACTTAGGATTCGCTGTTCGTAGGGCGATGTTAAACTACAAGAGTTTCCCTGCGTGATCCCTCTCTATCTCTCATATATTTGGGTTTTGTAGAGATGTTAAATAGGTTCTACTTGGTGCAAAACATACAGTTGTACTTAACAGAATAGGTGATAATAACGACGCATTATGGAGAGAAGACGCGGTTGATACTGGTAAAGTAATACTATCAAAATTCACATTGTGGATACGATCATCGACTCCGTCAATTACTCAAGAACAAATATTAATCTCTTTTATGGAATCAGGTGGTAAATCACTGTTATTATGGTTGTCGATGACTATAAACAATCATCCTGGTCATGATACAGGATTATTTACCTGGCAAATAGCATCATAACAAGGATTGTCAGCTCCGAGACATGTTTTCGTCAAATTTCAGGAAAATACAATAATAGGTGACCAACAAAGAAACATTATGGGATTTGTCACACTTGGAGTTTCATTGGT
Organism: Unio pictorum; assembly: GCA_030141615.1. NCBI lineage: Eukaryota > Metazoa > Mollusca > Bivalvia > Unionida > Unionidae > Unio > Unio pictorum. The sequence goes on from JARLTB010000108.1 coordinate 3,139,717, forward strand.
TTCACTAAGAATAAACTGACATCAAGAACCATCTGGGGATATAGTGATGAACTTTGAACATAATGACGATGCACGAGGTTATCATCGTTTGATGCATTTTCTAGGACGCTACTTAAATATCGACACCGGGTTGTTAATATCTCAGCGTGATTTTATATTTGATCGAATTAATTACTTTTCGTTGGAACATTGGGATTTATATCGGCAATCTGTTGTTGACATAATCTTCCGAGGTCATGTAGGTATTTCTCCCGTTGGAGTTTTTAGAGCAATTGCTGTTATACATAGTGATAAATTATGATGGCCTAAGGTGCCGCTGGAAGGATGAAAGTCGCTGACGCCCCATTACAAAATATGTAAAACAAGTAGACAATTAGATCAATCTAGTATTTAAATAATAATGACGTACAGTCATGAGAATATCACGTTGACTCCATCCCAAGCAAAGAAATTACAATCGTGTAATGCTAGTATGTGTAGTACAAGACTAACTTTGAAGCGAGTACAGATTGCTAATATCTAAAACCCAACATAATCATTTCAATAAGGCGTTAAAGGCAAACAATGTTCAATTTGAATTTGCTCCCTCCGCGGTCAAGAATATGGTTAAATCAGGAGGTGTAGCTCCTCTATTCGCTGCGATTTTTTCGGTGATTGCTGCGGCGTCCCCCACTCTCGAGAAAGCTGCTGCGTTAGGCTTTGTTGGTACCGCCGCCGGGATAGCATTGCAAAAAACCAACCGAACACGGATGCAACAAAAGAAAGGAAAAGGCTTAATACTGCCCGAAATTTATCTAGGATAGTTTCCGAGACTCCCAGGGACCTACCTGAGTTAGGTTTTACCCCGACGTCAAATTTTGATTTAATCGAATCTGCCAAAATATCCCGTGTAAAGCATTTCAGAGGTGTCTTTATGAAGGATCAATTACCAAATCAAGCATACAATTTGAAAACAGGTCTTATTAATCTCGATGATAACACCGGATCTAGAACTCATTGGGTTGCATAAGCGATTGATCCACGGGGAATTATTTATTTTGATTCTTATGGATTAGCACCGTCTATAGAATTTCTCAAATAAGTCCACGGGTTAAAGATCCATGTTTGGTATTCAACGTTACATGCACAGACAATGCCTGATCCTTTGATATATGGCACGATCTCAAAATCTAAAAAACCTACTCATAAAATCTACATGAATACACCAGCGATAACTTTTTAAAGAGATATTAAATGTATAATGGTAGCTATTTGGAGCAGATCTATCTCACAAGGAAAACAATCGAGGGTGCTTCAATCGATGTTGTAAAGAAGCTAATCGCAAAGGCGTTATCTGATACATTACACCTGATAGATGTATCGCCAGATGAAATATTTGTATTTCAAGACCGGCAGGGTAAATTAAAAACGAGTGATGTGTCTATGAAACGTATCCTAGCTAAACTCAACGGGGAAACCGAAGGTGCTATCGTGTTGTTTGATTCAACAGGTAATATTAAACCTGGTCTTCTTTTTCAATCGTGGTAGGTAAACTAACATCGCTGAGCAACAAATATATTTATCATCGTCAAATACCCTAAAAAGGTTTCGATCCGATTATGACACTCACATAAATCAGTTTATTAGTTTACAATTATTTGTTTAAAATTTTGAAAAACCTGTTTATAATTTCTTTGGATTTCTACCGGAGATTCCATTGAAACTCGCTGATTAAAAACTGCCGTGGATACATTAACAACGCTGCGATCAGAGTATGATGCTCACATTTCGTTCTATAATTATTTCTTAATGGAGCATGTCCAGGTTAAATCTGCGTTATTAAATATGATGCGAAACCTACCACCGTTGATCTCGTCGAAACTCACTGATGTAAAAAGCATCGATGATAAACTAACAACCTTGCGATCCGAGTATGAAGTTCATGTAAATGAGTTTACACGTATCGGTAACAAGTTCTTCGGTAGGAAAATACCGGCGGTATATCCCGATAAATCTCGCTGATATAAAAAAAAAATCAATCGATGACATTAATACATCCTTCACAAAGATTTTAAAAATCATGAGGTATCAAGGACGATTTTCCTCGGATAATTAATACGCTCCATAAAGTTAAGATTCATAATGGGAAAAATATCAGCAATGTGTATTCTATACTTCATGGATCGTTCGCTTGGACACTTAAAATAATACTCATGATATCACCGCCGAAGTTAAGGGTATATACCGATTAACCCTGGTTTCACCGACGCAATTTAATTTATCATCAAGTTCATCCGCTGGTGGTAATAATACTATCAACGCGGTAATAGAAAAGGGATCAACTGAACGATTTACGATAACTTCCACTGATAAGAATTTAACTCGAGCATCAATCAGATGGTTCGTAGAAGTTTTAGTTGATTTAAGTAAAGAACTTAATTAAATAATGACCACTCAGCAATATCGATACGATCGAGTCCGCGAATTACAAACTTTACTCAAAGATCTTACTAACGAGTATCAAACAAAAGTAAACAAAAAAATATAACGGACGTATTACTCAAATTGATATAATAGTGTTCTCGTTTTCAGGTGCAATTGCTGAAACCGGTGTGATATTATCGTTGGTGACAATGATCTCTCCTGTAGTCGTTCCAATCTGTATGTCCCCGGCGACAACAATCACAAAAAGAATACCATCGTGTAGTCAACGTAAACTACATGATGACACCGTTATACTCCACACCACGTCAACAGCGTATTCGCAAACATCTCGATGACACTATAATATCTGATAGCGAATTCTCGTCCATGGTTAACATTTACGACGCCGCGATGCCAAAATTAGAAATCATATTGATAATAATATTATTAACATCGCCGATGGCAACGCCACAATAATGAGTTCAACGGATAGTCGAGAACACCGCACCAGTGAAAACAAACATGATATCAATCACAGCAAACAAACCTGAATTCAGTGTTGACTTTCCAAATCCGATTCTGGTAAAAGAAATCGCGCTCATTCAAGTACGAGTATATACATTTGGCCTCATATCAGACCGGACTCGTTCGCGGGTAAATCTACTAAAACAACTTTTTTGTTCGCAAATAATTACAAACCAGACGGTGTTCCAGAATGGCAGACCATATGTCTTCCCACGGGGAGTTGTCAAATCAAAAAAATCGATAATGAAATACAATCTATCACCGGAGTTGAATGTAAGATCACGATAACAGTTCATGATTTCATGAACCGTCGTTGTCAACCGCGATCGAGATACACTCTCCCGGGTACGACGTGGACAAATATAACTCGTTAATCAGAACTATATTAGGATCGTCTGGAAAACAACAAGATCCCGTGGAGAAACAGCGTCCACCTGAACCTAAATTATAGGATTATACCAAAAATAAGACATCATATCATGATGCAGATATATCATACGAAAAAAAAATAGATTTTACAGGATTAACGTTATCAAATAGAGAATTTGCTAAAACAAATGAGGATGATATTATTATTCAGTTTAGTAAAATACAAAATGACTTTATCAAATATATAGCAATATTGAATGGAAAGTACCCTTATATACATTTATTTCATGATGATTCCTACGAATATGTCTACACATTTTCACGAGAGGAAATCATCAAATACATACAAATATGTGATCAAGTTTTAGCTGATATGAAAAAACTTAATTTACAAGCTATTCAAATTGTATAAGAGTTTTATGTTAATACCAAAACAGAATTTGCAAGAATATTTAATATACGCGTAGAAGATATTCCAGCATTTAAAAATGGTCAATGATAAAATCAATAGTGATTTTTTTAGGATGCACGACACGTGGAAGAGAGGAGTTAAACCCTATGTACCATATCGAAAAGATATAATACCTGTGCAAGACAGATATCTCCGATACAATAACGCTCCAGATGGAACCGGAACACATATATCACCGCACAACGTTGATATATCCTCGGTGATCGCTATCATTTGATATCATCGATGGCAGTTATAACGCGTATACCGAATTATCGACTGAAGCGGCTCAGGGTTATATTTTATTTATCTTTCCCCCTCAAGTTCCTCCTGGAAATTTGATCGTACAAACACCGATCAATCTAATATATTTAACGTGTAATAATCACTGGATATCAAATATAAACTTTAAACTCGTTGATCAAAATTCTAACTTGATCTAATTACGTGATGAACAATTACAGATTACTCGTGAAATCCTATATATTTTTGCTAGTAATTAAAAATTAACAACGCTGTAAAAATAATATACCATCATGTGCGAGTATACATCCATGACAAACGATTAGCTCGAAGACACGATCAGAAAATCATTCGCAGAAACAATCACGGTTTTCATTTATATAGTCATCGATGAATACGGCAATGATGATTTTCTGTTGACGGAACACCAACGGGGACAACTTATACGGGATCATGTAACTATGACTTCAAGTAGCCGCGATCAGATCTTAAACTACGCTCACTCGTGTATTTCTCGCGAGCGCCTCAAAGAAATCGTCGAGGGAAAATCATAGCTGATGTCCATGACATTGTCACGAAAAAATAAATTTTTTCACTGAAAATCTCCAGCAAATTGAAATAAGTTCTATGATTACTGACTATAATTATTACAATGATTTTTTTCTATATGAGAGTTCCATCTTATCTTACCGCCGATGACGAAAACAAAAATAATATCGTTGCATTGTATTAAACGACCCGTCGAGGTCTCTAACGAGTACAAAATAGGATTATCTCCATTTTATACAAGGTGTTCGAAGGAACCAATTTCCGGTATAACTCGGAGTTCCGCTGAACAATTCCATGAGGCTCAACAACAATACCGAGCTAACAAACGAAAACTCCGATAAGATATATCCGAGCGTTGCGAGATCAATTACGAATCACCGAGGAGAAAAATGAAGCTGATTACCAACAAGAGATTTGGACGCTAAAAAAACAGCGAGGAATATTAAAACATCGTCGTGGATTTACAAACAAGCAATAACGAGTACACGACCGAGGTCACAAAACAACAAAATAATAATAAAGAATTAACTGATCACTGTAAAAAAAAACTTGTCGCGGAGAATGATAAACTACAATCACAGAACGAAAACATAAAATATGATTTAGAATTTAACCGGGAGAAGAAAGAGGGTAATAAAGATAGGAAAAATTACGATCAACTTTTCAAACCGTCAAAACTACCTTTTCTTCGTTAATATAGAATTTTTTATCGAATTCGTTCTCGTTGCAATCTATGGGAACTTGTTTTTTAAATACATCTGCGACACTCTTGAGAATCTCTTTTATTATCCGGGTTATCTCGATGAAACTTTCTTCGTCGAGGTTCTTATAGATAATCTGATTTCGTTCACTGGCGATAATTTTCATTACCCTGTACTCGGCTTTATACGTCCGGAGACCTGATTGTCTCGCGGTGGTGATTTTTTTCTACTTGTCGCCATAAAATTACTAATAAACGTGTTACTGTCGTGGAGGTGCTGTAAACGATGAAGTTTTGGTTTTCAACTCGGCGATATTTTCATCATTCAAAATATATATATATATGCTATTCGTTTAAATGTTATTCATAAAATTTATTATTGTACAATCCGCCATCTCAATCACGGTTTTTTTTTGTCATATATCTCATTAAGTATTTTATACAACGGGATAATTTTAGCCGCGAACTAATCTGCCATAATTAAAATTTGCATTACAGTGAAAGTTTTTTAAAAATATTTTCCACTTGTTGTATAACGATACAATTATACATTCATGTTGTTGTTCGAGGTCTTGTTCGAGTAGTATTGAATTCTCAAAATATTCTCTTTGCTAGTTTTTTCCGGAGTCATCGTTTGTAATGGCGGTTTTCGATCGCGTTTAAACATTTCGAGTTGTTGCATGATCGCTGATATAATTTCGTCGTTCATATATCATATACAAAAATAACTTTTTCATCTAAATTGTTATTTTCATATAATACAAAAATCACGAAAATGTGAATTACTCCCACTTGTTAAATCTTTTCGAGTAGATCAATTAGATTATATTTTCGGCGGCGAATAAAACTCATGCAGGATTAATATCAAACGGAAATTTTTCAATCGTGTTATCCATGAATGAAAATACAGGTCTTGGTTGAACTTTAACCCTTGGTTTCTGGTTAAGAGAATTCTCACTCGGATAAACAATTCTCAAATTGTCTACGCGGTTATCAACAGGATTTCGGTTAATATGGTCAATGACGAAGAGTTTATCGATCAACCGGTAAAAACTCTCGTGAACAAATCTGTGAGCGAGATATTTGTGTTGTTGTTGTGTCCGTCTATTTATACCGATTTTTACATAAACCATATTATTAACTTGACCAGTCTTCATTTTCTTTTACGATGTATAATAGTTCCATTACGAGACGCCTCGTAGTCGACGTAAATAGGGTGCGAAGCGAATTCGTTTTGACTCATTTATCCCATACATATTTTTTTGTCTAAATTGTTTATTTTATTAAAGTAATCGTGAGGAGTTCGTATGATCTTAGTGCTGGGGTTATGATCCTAGTACGATTTGAGCGTACTGTAGTTGTTAGCTCCAAAACCCATTCATACTTATGTTATTATGAGCAAGCCTATCCGGTGACCGCGATGACTTGCGAGATTTATCTGATAATTACACCAGATGATAATAAACTTCCCCCGATGAGAACTTCATCGCGGTTAAATTGCGTCGCTCTACGAGTTATCGAACACTTCAAAAATACCCGATGAAGAAGCGGTTTGACATATTTAAGAAAATCCAAGATAACCAAGTGGGGAGAATCGGTTAAAGAAATTTGAGCTTCAATAAAAGATCTTGCTAAATTAGAACAAAATAATAAAATTCAATGTAAAATAACACGTAAAACAATACCTGAAATATCGATTAATGATTTCTGGGCAACGTGGAAACCAACAGATCTGATAATCGCGAGCAGAAAAAAAATCAGAGATTTACTTCAAGTAATATGATTTCAAATACATCAAAATATATTTTTGATGGATCCAGTTCCATTATGCTATAGACACGTGGATACACGACGGAACGTCGAATTAGATATTCCTGGAACATCCGAGAATCAAACACTCTTGTCAAATGATATTGTACCGGTTGATATTGATGCTGTGGAAGACGCGTTAAACGCCGATAAAGTTAGGTTACGCGATTACAATACACTCGTCGCAGGGATTGACTACCACTGATACGATTGTTTGGATCATCGATGAGTTCATCGAGTGGTCAAATTTAGTTTACTTGGCAGTATCTCGAGTCCGAAGAAAAAATCAACTGCGAAGAGTTATTATTAGTGTTAATGATATTAACTAATACCACGCAGTGGTAATTGAGTATTATCGGGAATCACTTGGTACTGTTCACGAGTAAATGCACGTTGTGGAGCAGTTGATACTAATCTATAACTTGCGGGTCTGGTTTTAGATATTATAACGTTAAATATATTATGCGATGTGACACTCCATACAGGATCAGTTGGTCTATTTCTACAACCTTAAAGTTCACCAGGTTCATACAAATATCTCACGGTGACATTACTACGTAGTATCTGCTGCGATGAAAAAACACGGTTGGGTAAATTTATATATTTTTTGTGATCGCGATAACAGGTTTCATATTGTTCCGAGTAATTTGTTTACTGAGTGCGGTGATTACTCGTGGTAGTCTCTAGACCCATTCACGTGATCGTGTATCTTCGATGAATTCCTTCGCGTATTGATAATGAAACTACCGGTCTCCAAGTTTTCTGTTAAACTGATCAACAATTGCCTGATCACGATGAATTGCAGTATGTTCTCGTTGTTCGGCAGTGTTATATTGTTTCATTGTTGATGATACTTCACCCTGAAACTCTTTACCGGGATCAACCTGGAGGAGATCTGGCCATTGTACATGTCCTCGTCGATACATTCTTTTAAACGCAGAGGCAACTTCAGATCATGTCTTTGTAGTTAACGGTTCTGCTTCTTTGTATCTACTCGCAATATCAACGACGGTTGACGCGTATTTATCAACAGGTTTTCTGGCAGTATCATTGAAAGAGATAATGTATCAGCCTGGTGAACTTCATTAGGAACGTTAACATCAAATGACGCGTAAAGAATCTTCTTCGGCGGTGGTAAATAAATTTGTCATATCACTTGTCTTGATAACCAATACGCCTCGGTCATTTTTTTAACCTTTGCGTCGTTGGCGAGTTAATTAATCGCGGGGTTACCTTTACAATATCCGGTTGGAGAATAATAAATTGACTCCATGTAATTAAGTACCATTTCCCAATACTAATTTAGTTTTCATAGAAGATTTTGTCAACTACGAAGCCAACTTTTCTTTGACCGTTTTATCGGTGATATAATTCAACGCGTTGATTAATTTGACATCAGCGATATGTCTTTGCTGAAGGTCCTTACTTTTGTATGCGAAATCATGATCATGACACGCTTTATCGATAGCGTTTACTGGATACTCGCCAGGTAGAGGCTGATCTTGATTATCGAGTCGGAGATCAATTCGGTTTCCCGAACCACAATAATTATATCCTGCAAGATGTTTTTCACCTGGATATTACGCCCACGGTGCTGCTGGGAGTTTTGTTAACTTTTGCTGCGATATCGCCTCCTTTTTTAAAAAATTGATATATCTAAAACAATATATACCACACTTTGCACATTTACCGAAAATCGCATCACTGTTATGTTTTGTTACAATAGAAGCTGGGTCAATTGTCGATGTACACGACCTACATTTCACACAATATAAATCCATAATATATTTATGTTATCTAATGGAAATTACTGACCTTTCCGCGTTAGAAAAACAAACACCAGCTAAACACCATAAAATGTTACCAAATATAATTCGTATAAGTATAATTGGACCGTCTGGAAGCGGTAAAACACAACTGCTACTTAATTTGATTATGAAATGGATGAAATGGGATAACTATATTTCATAGCCCTAACGGCAAAGTATCAACATTGCTACAAGGAGTTAACAGATTTTAACGAGAGCGCAAAATCAATAACTGGTGAAAATGTTATTGATTTTATCGACAATATCAAAGAAGCTCCCTTCGTCGAGGATATTGACGAGAGTATCAACAATGTAGTTGTGTACGATGATGTAGTAATGGACAATAAAAAAAATCCAGCTAAGATATTTTCACTTAGAATACATACAATACTTAATATACTTTACGTTTTCCAACGATAAACTAACATTCCCAGTATGGTCAGGGACAATATAAATATTCTTTCAGCGTTTCGGTGTGTTATACACACACATTATAAAATATTCACCGGTCTTGGTGAAGCTGTGATAGGGACTAACACGAATTTAAACATTTTGCTAACACCACTCGGAATATCACACATTGATTTATAACGATAAATTTAGAAGACCCTCAAACACGATATCGAAACGGATTAAATACAAAATATTTAGTTAAAAAAACAGCAACCACCCGATAAATTTTATACGCTCGCGGACCATTTAGGAAATATGCAGGTAGGTTTGATACGTGAGAGCGCCTTTATAAACTGGACGTCATCCGTGGAAAGCACCTAGCGGCACTATGAGCGTTAGACTAATGCATGTGTGTGCCTGTACAGACTGGATCTTTTCCACATTAATTGGCTAGCAGCATTAGTTAGGTTAGACCGTTCAATTTGTGACTTTCATGATTAACTGGGTTCTTGTGTATTGCGAAGCTAATCTGGGTATGGTATGCATACATTTTTTAATGCACCATGCAAATGGCGAACCTCAAAAAGCTATTTCACTCTTGGATGATGATGTGTGATTGATTGTGTTCGTGGTCAATTGGGATCAGCGTTATATAGATAAAGGCGGGTCAGGAGCAAACATTTTCATCTTGGCTTTTATAACGTTCTCCAGTTCTTGAGGTATGATGCGGTTCGGGATATAGATCCGCTTAGCGGGTCCTAAATTCTGATATGCAGGACTGTAACTTGGGCTGATGTTACTACCGATCGCTCTCCACATTACTTATATGGTTTTGAACCCATGCATGCAGACTGATTATGTTTCGTCCCTCAAGTTAGGAGTGTGCTCTTTCCCGTAAGGATGCAAAGAGTTGTCGCCTACTGACTTCCATCCATCATATGCAAGTATGTGATATACTTCAGGAATGTCAGCCAGATAAATATATAGATGTCCAGTCGTTGACAGACTGGACTAGTCCATGATTTAAATATGTAAGATAAATAGAGCACACAATGTGTAAGCATACGTCTTGCTCTTTCAACTTTAACTTTAGAGTGTCCATCCAGACTTGCACATTATCATACAAACTTTTACAATGGGACTCTTGACATGTATAGGTAGCGAATTATAGTGTAGCTATAAATAGAAACTATGCGGACGCGAGATAATTAATTCGAGTAACAGGTTACCTGTTGGAAGGTCAAACTAATATACCTATAAGGGTAAAATCACTGATACTTTGATTATAATTATTGCATGTTTAATCTCGATACCGAATTTCCACTTCTCGTAATCGGTTATTCAAGATAAAACAATTTTGTACTGCCTATAAAGGTAAAATTACCGAAGCGTCGCTTATATTAATCTATGACCTGAACTCTTTGAACCAGTCAAATATAGATAACTGACTTATACATATCCGACCACAGCAAAATTAACTGCATTAATCACGCCCCAGACCTTCACTTGTTAATATGGTTAATGTAATGTGAAGGGACCCAATTGCAATCTACAAAAGTATGTGCTCAAGTCGCGCATAGGTGTGTGAAGACGTGAACATGATAATATTGAAAGTTAACTCGACGATAGAAGATGCGAAACATTGGAAATGTATAGATGCAGTACACATCCCTTAGTAGATTAAACTTTGACAACTTGTTGTAAAGTAAAGCGCTTCCAAACTGTATTTTGCGAATCCTCTCTGTCTGAACATTGCGTGCTACTCTTAATGAGAGGTATCATTCACTAACGATTTCACATAATTTTACGTCAATCGCGGTCTCCGGTAGAGATTACTTTATCTCACTGCCACGTATGTGGTGAGATAACACGTGTAAGCGCGGGAGAGATAAAGTTGCAAGATAATAATACCTCTCCTTAGGTATTATCACTGTGTATCATATTTGATGGATACTCTAAGGCAATAACTACAGGACGACCTGTGGTAGTTGTTTCAACTACAAAAACAGTTGTTACACATTTGACAGATACTTACTTATGGATGCAACGTTGGATAAGTTGGTTATCATTGGAATAAAGAATTAGGGCTGCCTCTTTTTTCCTTAATTGCTGAAATCATGCCAGTAGATAAAAGAGTTAGAAAGTCATAGGCAGGTCATAAATGTTCTGCAAGACAAATAGCCACTAAACTAATTAATGTCCTTAGTTTTTTTTCATTTCAATATATAAATTCCGTGATTACTGTTTTGTAATGCTACTTTGTAATGTTCACTTTTAATGCGAATGCATGCCCATAACAAAGGAGATGTTTGTAAAGTTCTGTTTTTTTATCAGAATGTGTCCCAGGAACGTACAGTTATAACTGCAACGAAACGTGTGGTAATTGTCTATATGGCATTAAGAATTGCTCCACATCATACGGACACTGCACCAACGGATGCAAGGCTGGTTGGCAGGGTGATGATTGCAAAAAAGGTATGCGTTAATTTCATAACAGACATAATAAGAAACAAAAGCTATATCTGATTATGGTACTTTGCAGTATTTTCTTTTACTGACAAAAGAACTTTTGATATCTCAGAAAAGAGGAAAGGATCAGGGCTTGACTGTCATGAGCACACATAGACAAGTCTCCACTAAACAAATTAAATACTTTTCTTTTTCATTTAATGATTTAAATGTTGATGGCTTTTTTGTAATGTTAACTGGTAATTTTTAATTTTAATACAAAATATCGCCTTAAACCGATGTGATTTGGTAAACGTTTTCGTTCTTTTTATCAGAATGTGTCGCAGGAACATACAGTTATAACTGCAACGAAACGTGTGGTAATTGTTTATATGGCAATATCAGTTGCTCCACATACGGACATTGTAACAATGGATGTATGGCTGGTTGGCTGGGTGAAGACTGCAAAACAGGTATGGATCACTTTCAGAAAAGACATAAGTGCCACTAAATGACATATCGTAAAAGTCGAAGTCATTCTTGATTTCTTTATTTATAAGCATTTACATAATAACAATAATAATGATATCAATCTTCACCCTCCGTTTCCCTTAAGATCTACATCAACTAGTAATACATTTAATGAATAATAGTGTTTGAAAGATCATGGACGTCGTTCCATATACTCATCATTTTGCTAACAACAGAGTTAACCTTATAACTTAATGTTATTCGAAGCTAGGGTCTGGTTACTTAAAAATAGAAAGGTATCATTTCAGAGAATAGTTCAAATTGTTTCTACTGTAAATAAAAGTTATGTTTAGATTGTTTTGAAACCGTGGCGAACGTTTGAAATAGTCCTTAATATTCACAAAGGTATATTTTCGGTTTTGAAGTGCCTTTCTATTATATATATATATATATATATATATATATATATATATATATTTGCATTATGATGTAAATAAGACATTGCGAATGTATTGATTATTTAAAAGATTGCAAATATTTGTTTTGCTTTTTCACTAGAAATTAACTTACCCCTCAATATATAACTTTCTTGTTGAGTTTTTAAATGGGTTGCATGCACAACTCTAAACGGTTTGTCCTAATGTGCTTGTTTATTGAAGTATTATATTTAAGAGGATAATATGCTTCACGTGATTGGGAACTTATCTTCTTTTCGTTTCATTCTTTAAGAATGCAAAGCAGGAACTTACGGATTTACCTGCAATGTAACATGTGGTTATTGTTTGAATGGAAACGACAGTTGCTTACATACATATGGTCAGTGCTATGGCGGCTGTCAAGTCGGGTGGAAGGGTGAAACATGCAAATCAGGTACTAATGGTATATTCTGAATATACATATTCAGCTGTTATGTTAAATATTACATCCATCTTGGTTGTAGTCGTAGGGAATGTCTTGCATCATAAATCAATATTACATAAATTAAGCTAATGTGATGTTTGTTAGGAAACTTTAATTTTATGTATTATCACAGAATCATTTGGAATTTTTTAAGGCTCACGGTAATATTTCAATTCACATTGTAAACGTATTCTAACACCGTGATATTAAAAATTCAATAACTTTGGAGTGTTCATGATCAAACCTGGATGTCAGCTTCTGTGTAGAGAATACAGTGCAAGCCGCAATATTTTCTGGACCTGCATGTGTTTGAACTAAGTGCTTTCATGGCAGCAAAGAGTCTAGTGTTAATATCAGTAACGAGTGTTTAAACTCCAAACTGTTAAATCACTCATTTCCGTCAATAAAACCAATGTGACTTTGTTTTTCACTTTCAGATAGGCTAAACTCTCATACATTCCTTTAACTAAAGCAAAACTTGTTTTATTAAAACAATTGGTGCCAGCCAAACCAATATTCTCCAATGTAAAATAATGTTCACCCATTTCTAGGCTGGTTCCCGTTTTACCATCTAATTAGTACTGTATGCCCTATATTTACCCATACTTTTTCTGGCATTCCTAGGTGTTCAATACATACGTCAGCAGCGTGCATAGTTCAGACTGTCATAGATTTTATTTCTGAATATTAAATTATATTTCAAATTCATGTTCACCTCATGCGCAGTTGCGCATTTTAAGCTATATATGTGAGCCTTTTATAAGCAAATCAGAGAAAGATGTTAAAATAAAGTCGTCTTTTAAGTGTTAGCTTTTCAAATATCACCAGGTATATCGGTTTCATACTGAACTATATTATAGCTTTGTAAATATTCTATAATTAATGATTAAAAGCTCAAGATGACCATCTATATGTACATGCATTATTCCAGTAAAAGATAATTAAATGACAATAATTAGCTAAACGTCATCCGAGAAGACATACATGCTAATACTAAAGTAGACATACGTCCATTAAATTGCAACATATGGAGTTTCAAGACATTCACTGATAAAAATTAGACGGGGTGGAAGAGACTTAAGTGATCGTATCAGAAGCATTATGTTTCAAACTACAACTTGGAAATATCATATACTATATAAATGTTATATTGCATACTTTTTATATTTGTAATGCATATGTAAAAACCAAAGGTCAAACAAGTCGACCTAACAGTCCAATATTCACACTGTTTCACCCCCCTTCATTGCAAAAGTTGATAAATCTGACTATGTGTGTAATATTCCACTGAAGGTCACGTTTGGTTTACAAAATATATTATTTTTGCGTGTTAGCCACAAATATAACTATAACATTACATTTGTAGCAAAGATAATTGCACTTGCATGTGTGTATTCACTATTTTCTGTAGCTGTGTATAGGACTCACGGCATTAATTCAGCTCCCATAGCAAACCTCAGCAAACACGATAAGATTCAAATGTCAATAATTTGAAATAACAGTTTGAGTGTTCAAATATATAATTAACAATATAGATGAAATGTTGATGTCAATTATTTTTGTAGAGGAATGAATATGACCAGCGGCATTTTCTGGACTTGCATGTGTTGGAATCATTTGCCTTCCATTCCGCACCGAAGAGTCAGATTCTAATTTCAATAATGAGTGTTTCAAAACTCAAGACCGTTAAAGGAATGAAATTCTATCAGTAACATCAATGTCTACTTTTTCATTTACAACTAGGATAAGCTCTCAAAAGCTTATATTTTCTAACAGATAACTTATATTATTAAACCAGTCCTGGTCAGCCAAACCCAGAGATGCTAAGTTGTATGTTAAACCATTTCCATGCTGGTTCCCATTGTTCCAAATAATTTAATCTATAACTATTACATGATTTCAATTTTTCTTGCTTTCATCATTTGTGTTTTGCTTGTACTAAACTGTACGTTTAGTTGTGGCAGATTTCCTGAACACTCTTCCCCTTTCGATTGTCCTATCTGTACAGCTTGGATATTACCTTCTGATATACGTGATATAGCGAACATAGTGTTGACTTTCCGCTAAGACACATACATACGTGCATGCATGCATACATACATACATACATACATACATACATACATACATACATACATACATACATACGTACATACATACTAATTTCACTTAGCTCAAAATGTATGCATGATCATGTCGTATTAAACAGTGTAAATATAGTCATTTGTAAAACGCATATATGAATAGCAGATGTCTAAAGGAGGAGTAGACAGAATAAGGAATTGTTGAATATATTGATATTTCAAAAAAATGATAATAGTAAGCTATGTATTTCATCATAAAAAGGAACAAAATAAATTGATAGGTATAGAAAGAAGTGATTAATAACATGCCATATAATATATAGAGCAAAGAAATTCTGAACATTACACCCGTCATTGTGATATTCATCGAAACAAATATATTCATGTTTTTTCAGAGAGCATTACATTATATATATCAGCCTGATGAATGATTTCTCAAAAAAAGACTTTAATGTCATCGATGTCAATATTGCTGTATTTTCTCGTAGCTTGCTGTTTAAGAATTTGCGATACTGACAGTAAGAACATATCGCGATACACTTTTTACGATTGCGTCAGCATGTACATACGGGTTGAAAGTATTCTTGAGTATCGTTGAGTCGAAATATTACATAAATATATATGGAATTATATACAAGTAGTAAACAATGTTTAATAATAATGATCATAATAGAATTGTTTAATTGGGCAGTTGATAGAGTATACTGAAACAACATTGTTTATACGTGCTAAATGACAAACGAACAGAGTCGATGGGCGGAAATTTGAAATGTTATATTTTTAATGTCATAATATCAATTTTATTCCAACAGTTAGTTTATAAAAAAGCCATATTAATTGGCAATATTCATGTAGGATATAAAGATTATTTTATCCGGAAAATTAAAAACAGAGGTTGCAACCGCTTAAGTGGGTTACATTTATTTCATGCAGGCTGTGAAAGTGGAAAATTTGGATATAACTGCAATGAAACATGTGGAAATTGTTTATATGGCAATAGCAATTGTTCCATAATAAACGGAAACTGTACCAATGGATGCATAGCTGGATGGCAAGGTCATCATTGCAATAGAGGTATGATCTAATTTCAAAATAAGCAGATGTGACACGAATAGGTAGACTTGTTTGTAGGTACATGTTTACCGTATACATGATTTAGAGGCTCGGGAATAATTTAAGCATAAGTATCGAGCCATTTTGTTGTTCGTGATAGCTACATACATGACACAGTATAAAATAATTTGGGCAATCTAGACAGAGCAATACAGTTCTCTAACTCACAAAATCATACAGGTAATTCAAGCCTTTTACAATAATTCTTAGGAACGAAATGAAATTGACGTTTTGATGTTACGTGGTAATAGTACAGTTTAGTAGAAAATAGTGACCTGAGAATATTTTGAGGGTTTTCTAAATATGTGTTATACGATTATTCCTCTTGCCAGGATGTCAGAAACGAAACCATTATTTATAGTAAATCAGGTTTCTTAGATATTAAATGTGTCAATCATAATACCTTAGGATAACTAATACTATTACTTCGCATGTCCAGCCCTTCCAATGAAAATTTTTTTGAGCTAAGAAAAACTAAAGGTTATCTGGTCACCTACGAGGCGGTTATAGAAGGTGATCTCCCAACTGATAACCGGATTGGCAGAATATCCCGGTACGTCGTCAGTTACTAGTGGCTCAAAAGGCACGTTCTCTATATTGGTGTAACTGCTTGGAAGCTGGCAAGGTGTTTGTGTATGGTGTTTTGGTAAGTATTATCGAAGAAATATATATTACTAGAAAACATTCTGGTTTCTTATTCAGTGAGCTTGCTTCTAGATAACCGGACTGGAAAATAGTTTTCAGCTGTCATGGTGTTTCTTCGAAACGGAAAAGAAATTTATCGTAAATACGTCGGAAGTCGTGAATCCGCACCATTAAGAAGCTGTCAAACGACACTGTGGTGGAACCTTTTGTATCATCGGCAAAGGTTCGGCCAGATCCATTTGAGCCTAGTAGGATGAAAGATCTCTAAAAATAACTATACAATTGAGTTCAGATCTTAATCGCACGGCATGAATAATACGTCATTGAATAGTTACACTCGTATGCAAAAACTGTGGCCACTGTCCTAAATTCTTGAGCCGATATGCTAGCAAAATTCAGTTGTGTGATGTTATATCCGATATGCAAATGATATAGCCCATTTGATCCAGGACGAGAGTGTTGTGTTGACATATCATCCTTCCCACCTTGAAGGCAAGATGAGGCATTAACGTCCTCGACGCAACATCTTTATTTTCCTTAAGTATCACCTCATATCTCAAACTGGATCCCGCAGATGACCTTGAAATTAATTATTCAGAGTAGACATTATTTATTAATAATGTCCGATTATCCATGAATGTTGGCTTATTATTGGCAATACAAGCTGTGGGATCATGACTAATAAGGATCCGTTGTTTAGAACGGTATGTAGATGGGTACAATAAGAGGAACTACATTCGCTGATTATGCCTGCCGTTATCTAATGAGGCGAGGAGGCATGACTTAGATGAACGGTGAACTATAATTTAATTTAAGCTCAGGGGAGCATTTAAAAATGGTGTCTTGTTCAGTTAGGTTAATATCCGTGATACCTTTTGTTTAAGCAAGTATCCAATACCATTGCACAGGTCATCCCTAATTGATCATATGATATTAAAGGTATTTGGTTCGACTGATATAGTGTCTTATATGATAATACAGTGGGGCAGTGATCGTGGATTATTTGTGATTTGCATTGTTTCTCTTCGAAGAACCACATGCAGGTTACTTATGGCTGCCGGCAGTGAAACTAAATGTTGTGCGCTCCACAGAGAACATTATATTTCCTTCGTTTGTCTATAAAGTATTTTACCGCTGTTCCTCCACTTGTGAAAACGTGTTGTTTGTAAGGATGAATTTCAATAAGATCAATGGCTTTAGTTTCACTGACTCAGGGTTGAGATGAAACTTCCTCCATTGTGCTTATCTAAAGCAATGGAGGTTATATCTCGAATCTTATTGTTTGTATTGCGAGAGTAATGAAAGTGATCCTATATTTCTGAACTGGTTGGAGTAATCAGGATGAGGTGGCACTCCGATTAATTAATTCATGTATCCCATTTGGAACCTAAGGTGTTAGATAAGTGTAAAAGGTTGGTCATTCTAGTCTATACAAATAACATCAATCACCATGTCCTTTGAGTTTGAATGACTGAGACAAATGTTTGGAATTTGTTTTTACATCGTGTCATCCATAGGTAAATCATAGGCCGATCTGTAAAGCGGAAACCGTATCATAAAGAAACCATTCAGTGCGTAATGCGTCTGTGAATACGTCAGCTAGCGTTTGTTTTATCAACGTTGATCTATCGATGAAGTTACAACGTTAGAACATCCCAGAAAAGAATGCAAATGCAAGACTTAGACTTAATTTAATTTTTGGAGAAAATCACCCACGTCATAGTTGTCTTACATAATGGGTTCAATTTCCATCTAAGATCTCAAGCTACTAATGAAAAAGTTAACACCTTCTAGACTATTAATGTACAAAAAAGACACTCCTGAAAGGGTTACACTCTTAAATCATCCCCGAATGGTTTTAAATCCCAGTCTACTGTGTTCGAATCAGTACCAATCACGATTGCCGGATGGTGTACGTGCGAAAGTGTCCTCTACATGAGTCCAAAGTGGGTTGCCCGTCTTAGATTTGCAACTTAGAAGTGTGCAGAGTGTGACAGTCAATGTTTCGGTTTCCATTTTGCGGACATACTCATTGTGATTGTAGCCCAAGATAAAGATCTAGGTATAGTAGGTCCCCCTGGCCTAGAAAGTAAAACTCAGCAGATGATGGAATTCTCCAGGAGATTATTTGCCCCGTACAGAAAATATATCACTGTATTGTTTTGTTAGTCTTCAATCCTGGTGGGGACATCGTTTAATTTTGAATTGAATATTCATTCCAGACCAAGTTCACCAAAATATTCGAAGGGTACGAGGTTGTTGGCAAGGAGATAGATAATGAGTAGGAGGGTAACACATGAGAGTAAGTCTTGGAATAAAATATTGCAAGCATGTGTAATAGCCTGTCGTTTTTTGTAGACTTGTCAAATAACTTTTGGAAGCCGTATGACGCAAGTCAACACGTATTATGCAGCTTCCCCAGTGTGCTGCATTAATCTCCCGTGCTGCGATTCATTGTGTCCCAAAGAGCCAATCAGAGTTGATTGAATGCCCTTAGGTTGACGAGCCAATGACAAAAACAGCGATTGTACCTTAAACAACTCTAAGCAAAGTCAATGGGTCCACATCTCGTCCTAGTAAATATTCTGAGTGGGGAACAAAATATGTGATTAGGGTGAATGAAAGTATGTGATTTAGGGATAGGGGAAAACAATCGACCTTCCTTTGTATATCCAGGGCAGAAGCACTGTGGGGTTCGACGCATATACATTCTATAGGATTGGATCTCATTCCAGTATGTCTATAGATTGGTCTCATTGAAGATTACTCTGCTATAGTGGAGACTGTGTGGGATGGAAATAACGCATCATTGGTACCGTATTGAGAATTGTGTCATCCTGATCACTAAAGAGTAAATTCTATGATTAAGCGCAAAATTATGATTGGGCTTTATGTTTATAAACTGGATATTATATAAACATGCTCGGAAATGTATTCAAAGAAGAGTCGAATAAAGAACGAGGAGGATGAGACTCCGATTGCAGAGCTCAGAAAACTTCAGCCCAAGACATCAAGTCGAAATTACACTCGGCATAGGTAGATCTTATGACCACGAGGGAACTTGAGAGCCAATATTTGTCGTTTTTGATTAAGTTAGTGAAAACGATGCTGCCTGGAAGTAGCTTGAGATTAACTCTCACGTGTGCTCGCTGTTCTTGCTATTGCTCTACACAGAAGAGTTTATATGCCATCCGGTTGTCTGGCATGCGTACAACATGCCAAGCTCAGCGTAGCTATCACGTCATCAGGATGGCGTGGATGCCAGGGGTAATTGCTCTGGTGAGTACATCAGTGTCTGGAACCCTGTCCTGCCACTTGATGTTGAAGATTTTCCTGAGATCTGTGGTGTGACGGAGGTTCAGTTTCCTGGCGTGGCGTTAGTACACCGTCCACGTTTCGCATGGGACAAGAAGTGTGGGTAGCGCAACTGTCCCGATACTGATGCTTCTACTATTTCAGAACTTAGCATCCAATATGCGGACAGTTGTGCTGTAATAGTGACACTCCGTGACAGTGTGCTGAAGATATAGGTGAAGTGGTTCGCTGCGTTGAGTTTTTGGCCGTTAACAGTGATGCTGGGCTTTCTCAAGGCCTGTTGGTGCTGGACTTAAGTTTGTATGGTACTGATAGTGAGACCAAAGCTTTTGCAGTAGCAGAAAAGTTGTTAACGCAGCATTGCGGGTCTGCTTCTGAGCCAGCATTGAGGGTGCAGTCATCCGCAAATAAGAAAACCTTTAAGGTGTATGTGATTACATTGGTTTTCACTTAAAGCCTCCTGGGATTTGAATAGTTTTCCATCTGTATATTACCTGATGAAAACTCTAACCTCTCCATCTCTGAAAGCATTTCTCAGCATTGCAGAGAACATTATACTGAACAGTGTCGATGTCAGAACACAACCCTGCTTGACGCCATTGGTTGCTGGGAATGACTCAGATGTCTCTCCATTGTCCTTTCTCGTGCCTGCATGCCATCGTGGAAATGGTTTACCATGAATATACATTTGTTTGGGCATCAATGCTTGGCAATTACCTTCCACAAGCCACAAGCTGACAGTATCAAAGGACATTGTCTGCTCAACGTAAATGAAGAAAAGGTCTTGACATTGATCTGTTAGCTACATCGCAGCAAACGCCATGTCGATGGTCACACGTTCTTTTTGGAATCCACACTGGCTTTCTGGTGGCAGTCCCTGGTTATGGCTTGTAGTGAGGCGGTTCAGTAGAGTTCTGGAAAGTATCTTCCCTGCAGTTGAGAGTATATACCTCTGTGGTTGTCGCAGGCCTGACAGTTTATTTTGTGCTTATACAAAAAGTGGATTATGGAAACCTTTTGGAATTGCTGGGAAATCATCTCTTGATGCTACATCAGCAAAACCATTTGGTTGAGCATTTCTATCAGAAATGTGCCCCATTACTTGTAGACTTCAGCTTGCATGGATTATGAACCAGGTAGTTTTATACAGTGCATCGTTGAACGGTATTTGGGAGAGATGACTGATGAATTCCACAGAGCATTCAGGACGCTGTTAAGTTGTTCAGCCCATCGTTGAAGAATCCTTTCTCTGTCAGTAATTAGTGTGTTCCCGTCTGCGCTGAGAAGTGTGCATGATCCAGAGTAAGTAGGTCCATACAGTTATTTCAAGGCATTGCAGTTCTTCATGTCCAGCTGGTCTGCGAGGCACTAGATTTCATCAGCTTGGTTGTTCAGCCATGTGTCTCGCTTGTGATACAGTTCTGCGTATGCTGTTGTACGCATCTTTCCTTCAATTGGACATGGGTTAATTACATTTAGTAACGAGTGTTCTAGACCCAAGACTCTTAAATGACTGAAATTCTATCAATAAAGGCAGTGTCGCTCTTATCACATACAATTAGGATAGACCCCCAAAATATATATTTTCTAAAACAGAACTTACATTCGGCTAAAACACGGTATTGGTGCTGAGAAAGGAATTTTCATGTTATATGCATGAAATAGAAAAATTAAACAAGATATGAACCAATTTTAAAGATTGGTAAGCCTGGCATATACCTCTCTTACTTTCCTGAAAATTTCAAGAGGTTAGTGTAACCCATTGTTGAGATATGCATGGAAACAAGCTCTAAAAATGGCCATTTTTGAGCGTTATGTAGTCTCACTCGAAAAAGCTTGAATATAAAATAGAGAATTCTCTAAATATCATACTGAAATTATGCATTTATTGGTCTGGTTTTATGCGGAATTCTATCTTGCAAATATTGCTTCTTGAATTAAAGAAATCGGTAAAATATTATGGATTTTATAAGCAAAATACCGTCAGTAGAAGTTTTGTTTCAACACTGAAATTCAAACACTAATCTGTTGTTATATGCCAACATTTTGTACAAAAAAACATTCATTATAACTTTTATTGACATCTAGAACTCGACTTTATATTATAATAAGTAGTAAAACCATTTAAATCACATGGCTAGCCAAGATATTCGAATGAGAGCTTGTTCTTTGTCAAACTTTCCAGTTCTAAATTTTGTAGTGTCTGTAACCTTTACAAGTTTATATGGCAATAATTTTGTTGTTTCATTATGGAAAAGTATAAATCCTACAAAGGCTCATGTGTATCCATGTGATGTCCAAGTTGGCCAAAATTGGTGGTGCTGTATTGTACCATTAAAAAACAGCAACTCAATAAAAAAAAGTTACAGACACTACACAAACAGGTATAAAAATGAAAGATAAAAGTATTGTTCTACTTGTCATTAAAACATTGTTTTTCTCAAAAGAAAGTTCCATCTTATGTGATGTTATGTTGCATCATCTATTTACCTCTGCAGCCAAGAGCAAAAAGTGATGCAATAACTCTCTTGATTGAATATTGCATCATTCTTGCAGCACTGTATGTTTGAGTAATTTACTACAAGACAATGTAACCTGAATTTCTTATCCTAGAAGAAGCTGCCTAATTACTTTTTCTGTTGTTTACCATGGTACATCCCTAAGACATGGGAAGACGACAAAAGCAAACCTCTGGGAACAACTCTGGTAAGTTTGTATGGAATTGGTAAACCACACTCTTAAATTGTAGTGTCTGTAACCAATATCCACTTTTTATACTGTCTATGACTTTATCCGTTTTCTTTTAAAAAATGAAGCCAAATTATGTTTCCTATTACAGTATTGATGTGTAAGGCTAAATTTTGACATATTTTCTGTCTGCAATTTGTAATATTTTTGTATATTTATAGTTTCTTTCATCTAGATTTCTGATAACAGGCAATATTTTCAGTGATTTCTTATAATATGCAATTGAAATTGAGTATTTTTGCATTCCATATCATTAGACTAGTAAATTCAAACATAAATATTATGAGAATTCAATGAGCTCAGACTTACTATTGGATACATTGCTGATATTGTCAAATAGTTACAGACACTACTAGACATGTGAATTGACCCGACTGTTGTTTACATTATTAAGGAAAGTGTGCAATCATTGTAAATGCTAGAACATTGAATAATCATCAGGTTTTATGCTATTTCTTTTTCAATCAGATACTTTTCTTTAAGAATCTACAGGTTATTCCAGTTTGCTTATGTATGAAAGCATATTGCGTACTCATTACAAGTATGTTTTGTAAAGTCTAAATTTCATCCGTATACATAGAGGAACAAAAATGAGAATGAAGTTGTTTATTTTTAGGAAGCAAAGATAAGCCAGAAGAAGATGAACAGAAGATTAAAGCTAGAAGGGAGAAGACGAGGCTAAAGGTACAAGCCTGGAGAAAAAAAAACATAGGGAAAATAAGGCGAAACATGAGGATCTAAAAAGGGTTGATAGAGAAAGAAGAAAAGATGAAAGACTACTAAAAAACAGCAATCACTTTCCGATTCAAATCTTCAACAAGAATTAAGAAGGAAAAAACGTGAAGAACTGAAAAGGTATCGCCAGAAAAAGAAAGAAAAAGCAGCCCTGGCATTATCGGTTAATAAGAGTGTTGATTTAAGAAGTCCGAAAACTGCTGAATTAAGTAGAAAGAAGAAAGAAGCTGTGAAAAGAACCCAAGCATGGAGAATGCGTATCAAACTGAATGAAAGTATACAGCAAGAGTGTATTCAGACTGATTGTGAAATAGGTAATACTGGGTCAGCCAGAGATTCACCAATGAATAAAGGTTTAATGTGTAGTGTCTGTAACCTTAAGATCAATCACATATGGGTCTGTGTTTGAGTCAGCACCTTGGGTTGAACAATACTTTAGTGACTATGATTTATTGAACATTCATTATACTTCAATATTTTACTCTTACAAACACTATTTAGTATTAAACTTTCAAGTGCTATTTACCAGTTCATAATTTTAACACAAGTATTGGACATATACCTGTTACAATGTGGTTTTATCATTTTATTAACTAATCAACATTCATTTAATGAATAATTCTAGTCAATGTGTTCATGTTGAATTATTTTTTAAGTGAATTTTATGGAGATATGTATGGTTCTGCAGCTGTATTGAAATGCTATAGTTTTGTAGTGTCTGTAACCAATTTTATGGACAATGTACTTCTGACTCTTATGGAAGTTTGCAATACTTTTGGCCAGTATTAATGATTTTGTTTGTTTAAATATTCTTCTTGGTGTTAGATAAATGCCTAAATACGATTATTCTATGTCTTTTATGTTTGTTATGCAAACGTTTCATGGTTATGTTTTTTTCTAAGTGATACCTTTGTCATAGATGTTTTGATTTTGTTATTAAGTTGTTTACCACTTCCAGTTATGTTGTTTACTTTAAATGTTGATATCCTGTTACTGATGTTACTGTGAAAAAAAATAAAGTTTTAAAGTTTTCATGCTGTTTATCTTGCATGTTATACACCAAGTGTATTGTCTGTAACTGTTGTTATACCACAGAATTGAAATAATGGTTAAACAAAATCGCATGCATGTTCAAGCTAAATCTAACTTGATCTGACTAGGGGACACCCTAGGGTATATAATGAGCTTCATTGAAATGTTCTATCAAACATTTCAATTTTTTAAGTGAGTGAGACTACTCTCAGCACCAATACCGTGTTTTAGCCGATTATTAACCAATCCTGGCCAGCCACATCCATACATAATCAATTGTATGTTCAAATATTTCCAGGCTGGTACCAATTTTCCATACAATTGATACCGTTTGTCGATTAGTGAAATGCGATTTTTAAAAAAATTCTAACCAATATTTATTGTTGCGTTTATATTTTAATTTATACTATTTACAGCTTTTCAATTTGTCTGGCAATCATCGTTTTTGTACTTGTACTAACAAATGTGTTTATTAATGGCAGGTCAGTACTGAATCATCTACCACTTTGGATTCTTATATATGTACAGCTCGGAAATTACCTTCTAATCTGGATAATATAGTGAGCACTGTGTTGACATGCTGCTACACCACATACATACATACATACATACATACATACATACATACATACATACATACATACATACATACATACATACATACATACATACATACATACATACATACATACATACATTTATTTCAATTAGCTCAAAATTCATGTACAATCATGTCGCATTAAACAGTGTAAATATTGGCTCTTGTAAAACGCATATATGAAAATCAGATGTAAATAATATAAGTATGCGAAATAAGAAACAAAGAGAATGACTGAGGTTGAGATTACGGAATATGTTTATTTTTAAGTAAGATAATAATAGTAAGATATGTATTTCAAAATAAAATATAACTCAATCAATTGATAAGTCTAGAAATAAATGGATATAAACATGCCACACAATTTATAGTGCAAAATGTAAATATGAGACCCGTCATCGTGATATTCACTAAAACCTATTTATTTACGGTTTTACAAAGGATCTTAAGCTCATCATGCTGACTTCGAATTGTATTTACTCTTGAAAGATTAGACTATACCCAATATAACAAAACATAATACAACAAAATGCACAATACAAATATGATGAAATGGAATAAGACGGAACGATATCTTTAATTTGCAGTATGTATTAATTACGAATATAGAACATTTACTTACATTTTATCTATGTACAGTCATTTCAATCATATGTCGATAATTAAAGTTATCGACAAATTGTAAAGAGGACAGATAAGCAGGTATGTAGATGATAATAGAATTAAGGACTAAACTACGTACACAGCAAGTAATAAAAATACAAACTTAACAAGAAAATCAGAGAGAGAGAGAGAGAGAGAGAGAGAGAGAGAGTGAACGAAAGAGAGAAGAGAGATGTATGTATTAAGATTATCATATATGTATCAGACACTTCGAGGTTGCCCATTTGTCACAAGATAGACCGAGTCGGAACTGGATTAGTGAAGACACGGAACACAACTGCGTTAATAAGATGTTTATTTTATTAACGCAATTTTAAAAATCAACTCTGACACCAATATTTTACAAAATATAAGAAAAATCTATTTAAATAAATGTTCCTAACATGGAACTATGAATTTCAGTAACGTAATGACAAAAAAGAAGTATATGAATGAATTTACAAATATGAATATATATAAAAGGCTCGTATAACGAGAAAGATGCAAATATGAAAAGATAAAGCGTCGTCAATATGACGAGACTAAAATGAAGATATTAAATAATTAATACGTAGTAGTAGTAGTAAGTTGGAGTTTTAAGTGGGCACCGGCCACGAAGGGTCATATGGCCCACTATTTATATCCAACATGTCGTTGGACATTTAGTTCTCCCATAGGGACGGTACGGAGCCACGTCCCTACAGGCATTCTGTGCAAACAGGTGCACTTCTTTACTCGGGCGTTATGCTGAATTACTAATGAGTAACTGTCAGCATAGATGTAAGCCCCACAGGGTGGGTAGGAATAGTACCGTCACACACCCACCCTATCAACCAATCATGTTGCTTTGAATAAGCAGTGTGGAATAGCACTGGTAGCGAGAGAAAATTAGTTTCCTCATATCGCTAGAAATTCTGCTGAGCCCTGATCGAGGAAGGGAGGGAAAGGTCCGGAAAGGTCGGCCAGCACGCACGCAAAGAGAAGGACAGCACAGCCACGAACGCCGCCCACACCTGAAACAAAAGAGCTCTACTTACTTGTGTCAAATTCAGTTCAGTTGTGCTAGTGGACTCCCTATATCAATAATGTGTAGGCCACCTGTGCAATTATTTCAAGCATTAGAGTTACAGAATTTCCTATCTCCTAACACTATGCCCTACATTAGTACTATGTGTACATAATTTGTCCCTACCTGGGATAGGCCCTTCTTACAAGGGCAAATCCCCTTAAAAAAAAAAAACCTATACTAGGGTTGTCAGAGTGACCAGATGGTTTCTTCAGGTTAGGTTGTTGGAGTTCTGAATTTATTTGGTGGAGATTCGAAATTGTTCATATTAGTTTTTTGTTGGTTTTCCGAATAGAATTCTCATACCAATCGTCATGGCAAGAATTCAATATCTAAGAACATGAAACATAAAAAACAAACAAGACAGTACAGACGAACAAACAGGAAATATAAAAGTAAATAAATAAGAATAGAAATAAGAAAAAAATAGAAGAATAGATTACAGTCAAAAAAGGGGGTGGATGAATGGGATCAGTCGGTAACCCAGCATTACTGAATGGGAGACACACAGAGGTGTACCTGGCTGTTCACTTGTGTGGGCCCAATCCAGGCGTTTTCTAGTCCTAGAGCCTGTTTTATAGCAGTAGGCACCAGCCTTCCCCGAGCCCCGAAGGAAATAAAAGTATAAAGAATAAAAGAGTGAATGTATGAGACCGGTCAGGACCTCTGCATTACCGTATGGGGTGACACAGAGGTGTACCTGGCTGTTCAATTGTGTGAGCCCACTCCAGGCGTTTTTCTTGTATATTTCCTAGAGCATGTTTTATAGCAGGAGGCACCAACCAGTCCGGAATAAGTGATAAATAAAAATAGTAGCAAGAAGGATAAATGGGGTTAGTCGGTATCTTTGCATTACTGACTGGGGTGACACAGAGGTGTTCCAGGCTGTTCACGTGTGTGAGCCCAATCCAGGCGTTTTCTAGTATATGTCCTAGAGCCTGTTTTATAGCATTAGATCACGACCTTCCCCGAAAAATATATTAATAATAAAGGAGAAAAATAATAATATAAATAAAGAAATGGCATGGCACATCTTTATAGCCCTGAAAAGGACTGTTTTTAAAGGAATAGTATTATCCTTTCTGCTGTGTGATCTTGAAGGCAGCTTGCCAGTGGAGTTGCCATGCTCTTCTTGGGAGTCTTGTTCTTTCTGTTATCCTCCCTTGTTATGCTATCTCCTCTGTTTGATGGTTGTAGAATTGAGGGTGTTGAATACTTCATTTTGTTTCTTCCTGTAGTTGGTAGTCCCTCCTTAGGCACATTTTGGAGGGGGCGGGGGGTTGTTTTGGAAGATCTTTATGCCATTATTTGTTAAGTAGAAAGGTTTGGAGGTATGCAACCCCACGTGACAAGCTGTAATGAAGTGTAATTTTATTGGTGTATATTGAACACTGGTATACTTGTTTTGATTCTGTAATAGGGTGCAGCTGTGTGCTGCGGGATCTGATAGTCATGGGTTTGACTACCTCAAATGATGTTAATTTGAGGAGATTATAATATTTCTTTTTAGGTTGCAACATTGTGTCGCTGGGCCTGATAGTCTTGGGAGTTAGACTACCTCATAATTATATTTGAGGCCATAGTCGGGATTATGTTTGTAATTGTATGGTCTAGTTGAGACCAGCGTGTATGCCAGTGATGTAGTTTGAGATCTTAGTTTGAGTTTAAGTAAAGTTTTAATGTGCGCTGTCAGTGGGGTTGCATATATGGATTAAGTTCAGTAGAGAAGAGAGTAGAAGTAAGAAAAGGTCCCAGGCTATTATTTATGTTCTTATTCATTTTTATTCGGATTTTTAACACCCTATGTTCCTAGGTTAGTAGTATTATTATGATGTTGGGAGGTTATTAGGGTGATGTACGAAGCTTATTAGGGATACTCGACATGGGGAACTTCCGGGGCTGATATACCCAGCGTAGTGTAGGTGGGCCACTTACATGAATCATTTCACCTTCAGGTCCCCTACTGTGCATCCCTATGGATATGTGTCCACCACCCCTAAATCCTTTCCAACAGCCCTGGGATTAAGTTTTTTGTCTTCGGGTTATTTTACGCCTAGTTTAGTGTTAATTTATTTATAGATTTTGAGTTAAGTAGCCACTTGAATTTATGGGTGTGTTGTATCAGTTTTTATTATGATGTTGGGAGATTATTGAGGTAGTGCACAGAGTCCATCAGGGAAACTCGACATGGGGAACTTCCGGGGCTACGTCGTCCATATGACGAGACATACGCAATCGTGAACCCTTAATTCTGAAGTTCTCATTCATGGGGCGAGATTTGTGTAGAATGAAATTATGCAGGTGTCGTTCATATAACGAGATTGCAAAGAAGGTATTAAATAAATAATACGTCGTCCATATGACGAGATATATGCAATTGTGAACCCTAAATTCTGAAGTTCTCGTTCATGGAACAAGATTTGTGTAGAATGAAATTATGCAGGTGTCGTTCATATAACGAGACTGCAAAGAAGATATTAAATAAATAATACGTCGTCCATATGACGAGATGTAAGCAGCATACGTAAGCACCATACACAGGCGCCACACACGGGCATTACACGGTCAGCATAGACAAGCCCACACACGTAATCACCACAACATGGCACCACACACGCAGTTACCACAACACTGCACCACTTCAGCACAACACGTCACCACACTACGTCACAACACTTCAGCCCAACACGTCACCACACCACTTCAGCGCAACACGTCACCACACCACTTCAGCTAAAATTAAAACAACCGAACCTTGTAATACATATGACACGGTCAAGTATTTTCACACATATGTAGCGCATGCGCGCACATGAAATAATTATCCATGTACATTTAACGTTAAGCATGCAGCGTATAATTTAACTCAATTATGTCCAGATACAAAAGAGCTAATGAAACAAAATATAGTACTTCTGATAAAATGGCGCTGCCGAACCTATGCATTTATTCTATAGATTTTATAATAAATACTAAACATCTAATATGTAAAACAATGAATTATATCATAATACAAATAGCAATGAGAACAAAGTTAAATCTATTGTTACCTCTTTTAGCTGATAGATTGCTCAGTTTAGGATGGAAGCGTTTCCGACAAGACTACATCGTAATGTGATTTCTGTCTTATAATTTCGTCCTTATATACCCCTAGCTGTGACAGATATGCGCAGCTAGGTACTTTAAACTGCAGGCAATTTCGCACATGCAGCTTGAGCTGAGTGTTCGCTCATTATGCCGAAATAACTAAAAAGCCCCAAAAAAATAATAAACTACCCTCGGTAAGGCTGTACGCAGTAACGAAATCAAGACTAGATTTTTTGACCATATATACATATTGAACATAGTCGTATACAATTACGTGACACCATTATTTTACTACATGATGGAAATGAGAGAATGCGTACAGTATTTGATGTGAAAATAAAGATCAACTAATAAACTTTGGTCAGTTATGTATTTAAATTATGAAGTATATAACGCGAACAAAGTTGCTGATATTGTTTAATGCGGCAAGATTGTACAGTATATCCGAACTATATTTGGTACAAAGGTTTAGAGTTTTGAGGAGTTTACTCTGTAATGTAAATGATTTCGAAACGAATACACAAAGTGTTATGACTGCTTTGTTAATTTTTTAAAAGTAGACAGAAACTGGCTATATTATCACTAACGTTTTTGTTTTCCATTTCCAGGGTTAGAAATCAATTTAGTAGGGAGCTCATATAGATCTGCGTCTTTCAATAGTCTATGGTTTTAACATATCCGTATGCGAGTCATTTCATGTTTGGTTATGCCACATCTCGAAATAATATCGCTTTAATATTTACGATTTTTATGTGGCTCATATTCACCATGGACATCACAACTAAACATCACCAAATATCAGCAACATCTATCTCTTCACCATCATACTCATTGTTATCATCATCATCATCATCGTCAACAACATCATCATCATTATCATCATCTATGTAGTTTCAACAACATTCCTGTCTAAACACACAGTTACTGTGCAAATCAAAGCATGATAATACAGACTGAAACTCTTTTATGGTATATCGTACGGCAGCAGTGTAAGTTTATACGTCTTACAGTTTGTTTCAGCTAGAATACACAATTATTGTGATATATTAATAATTAACTGAGTATATCATGCTAGCTTTAGGCGAGGATCAAGATTTTGATGATAAAGATCCGACCGAACTGAAACGTTTTGTCAACAGTGCACCAAAACCCGTTAATAAAGGTCTCCATGAACGAATGATTTAAATTTAAATAGTTCAAAACCTCAAATGTAACGGAAATACATTTTCTAGTGTTGAAGATGAAATTCATGAGTGTTTTATGATTCCAAGTGAGGGCAAAGCTACATCTTTTATCACGAATATCTGCAGAATATCATAATATATATATACATATTTTACTGTTATTTTGTATAAACTCTTGATTAGACAGCTCTGTCTTTTTTTAAAGAAATATTATGCAATTATTATTCTCATTTCCGTCAATTTCATTATTATTGTATCATTTTTAATATTCAAATGCATTTCATTTTTATAAATGCTGCAGAAAAAGTAAATACATATATATGTTGGCATTGTGGTGGCAACTACTATACACAAATGGCTTTAGTGAGATTGTCGACAGTAACAAAGTTGCTAAATGGCCTGCGCTACATACATGAGCAAAGAACCCCATCGCTAGCGGTTCATCCAATTAGGTAGATATGAAATAGTAAGTTTATTTTTACGCCATCTGTGTGGCATTGGTTTACTCAATCAGTCTCTGAATGGCACATTATTAACTTGTTTTCCGTATGTGTTAGGCATAAGAACATGATTTTATAAAAATGTTAAACCCTATACAGCATAATGATAATAATACTACTAATGTGATTATTATTATTATTAGTATTATTATTATTAGTAGTAGTAGTAGCAGCAGTAGCAGCAGTAGTAGAAGTAATAGTAGTAGTAGTAGTAGTAGTGGTATATTTTTGAACTAGTAATCATCGTTATTATGTGTTTATTCCAATTTTGCTGTAATACTATTATTAATAACCAAAACCAGGTCGGAAAACCACCAGAAGATCACACATTCATGTATGGTTCGTAATTTCATTTTAGTCGCGTTAGACGCTCATGCTTCTTTACAAAGGTATACCTAACGATCAACCATGCAAATGGGCAAGTAAATTAAGTGTATTTGAAACTGAATCATTTTACTTTTCGAAAATTTAAAAGATCTTTGTTTTCTATTAAGATAAGCGAGCAAGCATGTTTTGGTAAAGATGTAGGGCAAACATCTTTGGAATAAAATTTCAATGAAACTCTCTGGATTCGGCATACTTTATTTCCGACTGGAACGCCTTTTCACTGGCATGATCCAATGATGTGATATTTCAGCTCTTCAAGTTCAGTCGTATTAAAGGGAGGTCTCCCTTCCTCCTTTTTTTCTTTCTTTTATCAGTGAGTCACACCTTCAAAATGTCTTATTGGTGTTTCTTTGATGGGCGAATTGATGTTACCCATGGTCACATGAACAGAATAATTGTTTCAACAGCAACCTGTATGTGCTATGCTAGAAGTGGATATAAGTAGTATAAAACATTTCAATTCGATATTAACGCAATCAACTTTGACTTGAATGACTATATTATTCACCTAGATATGTCATTGATATTGCTCTTTTTCTGCATTTTAGCTGATCTGAAGATACAAACAACTGGAATCGAAATTAGTATTCTTGGAGGATCGGTTGGTGGTGCTGTTGCTCTTGTTGTCATAATTTTGGTCATAGTGATAATTATATTTCAACGAAGACGGTTAGTGGCTTAGCTGAACATTACATTGTTTTCAAATTTTTGCATTTATATATATATATATATATATATATATATATATATATATATATATATATATATATATATATATATATATATTGCTAGTATAGAATATTTTATTAAATGGTAGTAATTATCAACGTTTCAGTGAATTTATATCAAGCAATGTTCAGTCTTTGTTTCAAGGTGGTTCTTCTTTTGATTATTATGGTAATAAATATTATGTCATTATCTAATCAAACTCTTTATATATTTTGTATGGCAGGAAAGATACAAGAGAATACGGATAGAAGTAGATTCTAAATCTCAATTCCCATTTAGTCGATGTCTTTTTCAAAGCTGGGATTTATCGTATTAAATCTCATAAATGTTTCATTTTGCAGCAGACAAAAAAGTCCACCATCGGATGTACCAAGAGGAATGGATGATCGCAATGTTTACGAGAATTCGACGTCTGTTGGTTTGAGTTAGTATATGGGTTTATAAATAAATGCTGAACATAACGTATTATTTAGAACACATTTCAAAGGTCACTATATATGGGTGAACAATAATCACATATTTTCGAATATCCTCATATATGAGTTGCGTGAGGTTATATATATCTTGTAGACTATGTCCCTTGCGTGCTTGTGCAAAGGAAATTGTAGTATCATTATTTACCTTGAACAGGAGTTTGCTTAAAAACAAATACTTTGGTTAGTGAGAATGGAGTGGACAGGCTTTACAATGTCTTAAATGTTAGTTTTTAATATTTCTCATCCAGATTTTGATGTGAGTTCGGTTAATGATGATGAAGATTCTGCGAAAGGAAATCAAAAGACAGCTATGCCAAGAGATGAGAAAATAACAGACAAGCTTCATAGCGAGAATTCCAAAACGTATTATAACGTATTAAAAGCTTTGCCAAAGGGAATGGTATCATTGTCAGACTTGTGGGATTATGTTCAGGAGAAATGTCTGGATGACAAACATTTTGCTGAAGAGTTTGAGGTATACATTTCGGTTTATTAATAATATTGATTAAAAAGGTAAAAAGGTTGAAGCTGTTTGAAATCTGTTAGTGAGCAAATGTATTTCAAAATGTACCCTCGTTTGTCATTGTGGAATTACATGGTTTATGATAGTAGATTGAAAGGAATTCGACTTCTAAATTATTAGAGTCGCTGGGACAAGAACATCATATATCGTCCTGCAATATTCATATAGTTACGAGTGCATTAAACTCTTAAATCTAAAGTTGAAAATATTACTAATTTGCTTAAATTTTGTAACATTCTTTAAAGTCCAATCGTTTATAAGGGATGTCAAATTAGCTAGGAATTTATAGGGAATAGATAATAAATGAATAAATAATAAATAAAATTTATCCTCTTCACCAGATCAAATTCTAGAAATGCTAACATTGGATACTTACACTATTGTACGGTGTCCATGAGCAATGGCGACACTTTGGTTTTAGTTCTGGACACTTCTATTACACTCGAATGTAAAATATTGGCTTTATCTTGAATATTGTGTCTAAATGCAACACACTATAGAATATACATTGATGCACTTATCAACATAAAGTCGTACAAACACATATTCATTGTGGAATTTGAATCATATGTGCATTGATTTCCGGAGCAAACTATGTATGACCTGTCCAGATTAAATAGGTTACAGATCATCAGCATTCCTGGCAATGCTACGAGGCCAATACGTTACATATAATCTGAAAGTCTAACTATTCTTGTACATATAGTTTATGATACAAAATATTCATACATTAAGTGTCTGTTATTGTACAGACTCTGCCGTCAGGTCCACAGCAACCAACTAATATTGCTTTGCGTCCCGAGAATAGGAAAAAGAATAGATACAAAGACCTATATGCATGTAAGTATTATATTTTCCATTCCGACTATATTTGTTCCACAAGGCATTCGTTTAAAGAAAGGAAATAAAGCATTTATAGGTTTGTTAATTATCATTTTGTCATTATGGATTTATATAAAAAAATTAGATTGTGATATAACATAAGGAGTATTAACTCCGCGTAGTCATGCATTGCTTCTGTACTTGTGCCATTCATCCCTAATCATTCATCACAATTGGAACATGACAACGGTTTCGCACCTTTCAAACTTCCATCCTAAACATTGCTCTGGTATATATGTGTTTTGTGTGTGCATGTGTGTGTGTCTGCTTGTGAATATTTGTGCGTGCTAGTTTTTCAAAAATATTTCAATGTAAATATTCTAAACAATTAAAGCAGAATACCTTAAATTGTTTGGCACGTTTTTCTGTAAACAATAAAGGCTAATGTTTAGGAATCAGCCTGCTCTTGTTTAAATAAGAAATGAATTGTGTTTTTGTTTTTTATGGTTTAACGCCATTTTCAGCACAATATAGGCTATACATGGCGGCCATTATTAATGGTGGAGGAAAAATCCGGACAACCCTCGAGAAAAACCACTGACCCACGAGAAGCTGCTGGCAAGCTTTCTCAAATAACTACATTTGCCTAATCTTAGACTCGAACACACGTAGATAGAGGTGAGATGGCAGTGGTCCGTAATGGACAGCGCTTTAGACCACTAGGCCACTTGGGGCCCCTGAAAGGTATATATGTGTTTTGTGTGTGCTTAGGCAGTACAATTCATTTCAGGGGCCCCGAGTGGCTGAGTGGTCTAAAGCGCTGTCCGTTACCACTGCCATCTCACCTCTAGGTTTATGCATCTAGGTTTTTGTCTTAAAATAATATTTTATATAGAATATTTTATACAAGCTTTGAATCATGCAATTAAAATTAATATAACCAAGACAAAATGTTAGAACGCTTCTGCCAGTTAATATTCAATTGCCTTTTTCATTATTGAAATTAAATTTCCACACACTGATTGTATGACATAGTATGAGGCGTTGTAACGATCATATTCGAAATTACGATTTATATTCGTGCTTGTCATTTAACTGCGGAATATTATATATTTAAATTACTTCTACCGTTATGGAAAGAAAAGAAATTTTAGTATTGAAAATTGCAACTACATTTCTATTTATAAAATTGAAGAACCTTTATAGGAATAAAAATATCAAACAAATAATAGTTGCAAATCAGATGGTGTTTTGTCTTTTGTATTTTGGGTAGACGACAGTAACAGGGTTCTACTGAAGCCATTGGGAAACGATGAAAACGATTACATCAATGCTTCCTTTGTTGACGTGAGTACTGAAAATCTTAAATAACCCGAGGATATTCAAATGAAAAGGAACTGAGAGTATCTGTGTTTGGAAAATTAACACTTTCATTACACTATGTAACACCGCTTGTGTCTAAGTATTTAATGTTTATTCGTAATTGCTTGTGCCTAAAATGTATCGAAAATGTATTGATTCCCAACACACTTTGCGATCGTGACCGTGACAGTGATATTTTGAAATTTACCTTTTTCCAATTAGAAAACTGGCGAATTTGTGTCTTTTTGTTGACATAATGTCAGAAAGAAGGAACATATGAATCACAATTGACACGTATTTACACTAAAGTAATACAAAATAACGACGACAGATTTAGAAATGAATAGCGTTTCGAGAGTTACGACTGTACTCATTTTTTTCTGTTCTTGGTAGCATTGGTAAAAATTCAGTATATCCTTGCCTCCTCCAAGTACGCTCCCATGTTATCCATGAATTTATCAAGATGAGCGTCCAAGTTATGGACTTTAAGGGACATCCGGCAACCTATTCTGCCGTAGTAATTCATCAGTCTCAACGAGCTCCATATTGCTGTCGACCTTGTGACTGCTCAGGAAGCCCCAAACCATTCTGACAAATCTGTTCCTAAGGCCGCATTTGAAGTGCAGTGGTGTCATCCGCACATTTCTGGAGTACGGGAGCTCAAAACAGTGTTTCACCGAAGCGAAGAATAAGTAAAGGTCCAGATGAGTAACAGCAGGTCCGTTCTTGCGAGTCTGACGTTTGGCTGATGCAGCAGATGCTTTAGTGTTCGGTGGGTTCTCGTACATTCTTCGGATAACGAACGTCATGGCTCTCTTTCCCCCTTTGTACCATTCTATAAAATACATTTATTTCACCCGTAACAGCAGTTTTATATGATAAAAACCAATAACTTTGAAAATTGCAAAACATGTTTAAATTATTATTTGTTTTACATTTTAGAAGGCTTAACAAATTTTAGAACATACAATACGAAACA
This sequence comes from Unio pictorum, assembly GCA_030141615.1. Taxonomy (NCBI): domain Eukaryota; kingdom Metazoa; phylum Mollusca; class Bivalvia; order Unionida; family Unionidae; genus Unio; species Unio pictorum. Next base: position 3,176,813 of record JARLTB010000108.1, read on the forward strand.
ACAATTGTCCAGCTTGCCTACCACAGTGCTTGCAGGTGAAATGAGGATCCGAGAGTTTATCTGGATCCCAAACATGGACACCGAAATATGCCTTGTACGCCTCTTGATGCCACCGCATACAAATGCAGATATGTATCCACTTAGGCAGGTGGAACTACCTGATCTAGTGGGCTTAAGGCCATTTTATTTATACTATTATTTATATTACTGGAAACTTATAGAAAGGTCTGGAAGTTTAATACGCACTGAATATGTCAGGAGTGTTCTGGAACATACGTACATTTCAAAATATCGCTGTCCTGTCACAAAATCAAACTGTGGGAAATACCAGACATGTTCGATACTTTTGAGGCATAAGCAATTAGAAAAAAACAGTTAATACCTACCCAGGAACAAAAACAAAACCTATTGTTACACGGTGTTATCTGTACTTAGAGCGAAAAAAAATAGTCTTTGCCATATAGATTTAAAACAAAGAAATGTCAGATAAGAGAAAGAATACTACATTTGTATCGTTACATCTGTTATTTTTATATTCTCATGTATTATTATCTTCAGGACAATTTAGATTTTAATATCCTATTAGCAATGGCTTCAACGATATAGTTTAATCTGAATCAGTATCTGACTTGTGTATTGAATTGTTATGCAACATAAATAAATTATGTTTCATCTTTTTTAATTAACATGTTTCCTGCCTTCTCATATTGACAATCTTGTCTTCGCTATTATATTGTTAGTGTTGATTTTGGTGGATTAATGCCATTTTTAGTGCAAGATGGCGGTGAGTATAACTGATGGAGACAGAAAACTGGCAAACTCCAGGTAAGAACCAACGCCTCGCACGAAGCGTTTGGCAGTATCTTCACATACCCACATTGGACAAGCACATTATTCTAATACATACGGACAGAGATCAGATGACTGTGATCGGAAAAGAAGATAGCATCTTAGACCAGTTGACCACACTCTGTGCCCCCACTATTTTATGGACAATATATTTATATTCAGCAGCAGAGGGGGCGAATCCTACAACTTTTGTGACAAAATCGATTTAAACCGTCAAAACGGCAAATAGAGCCTTCCTGCGAAATCTCATGTTTTAATCCCCCCAAAAAATAAAGTCTCCATTTGGTAAATGGAGACTTATTGATTTCTTGCTCAAAACATGAATTTGCGCGGGTGATACTCTATTCGCGTTTTCGTTGCTTAACCATAAAACGTCGCAGCGATGTTGTCATTACCCCCTCTGCTGCTATGGGTTAATAATTCTTTTACGATTTCAACCGAATATTTGATCAAGTCCGATACGATATCGTGTTCGAGGGTCATGTAAATTTATTGTTATAAATTCATGCGGGGTTGACTGAGCATGACTAAAGAAATTTCTAAATTGATTGAAGTCCATATCAGAGCACCATGTCTGCCAAATATTTCGTAGCGTATGTGTGTCAACGCCGTTGAATACAGCAAGAATATTACAGTTATCTCTGATCACTTTTGGTATTTGAGTGTAGCGTTGAGTGACATATATCACATCAGTGCTTTTATGCCTGCCTCGGGAAAATATTCTAGTTGGGTGTTTTTGTTTATCTAACATGACATCATCGTATACAACTAAATTGTTGATACTTCCATCGAAGTCTTCTACTGATGGTGCCTCGTCAATATCGGTTATAAATTCAATACTACACTCGCCGGCAATCTCTGAAGCGTTTTCATTAAAATCTTTTAGCACTTCATAGCATCGTTGATCATCTACGCTAGGAGCAACTAAATACAACTTATCCCACTTCATCCATCTCATTATTAAATTGAGCAACAATTGAGTCTTGCCGGATCCAGATGGCCCGATTATAATTGCGCGGATAGAGTTTGGTATCGCTGCATGATGCTTAACTGATTCTCTTATTTTAGTCGCTGAAAAATCAATTATATTCATATCTCTATACATAAATTATGGATCTATATTGTGTGAAGTGTAAAACGCGTACTGGCACAAATGATGTGACGACGATTACAACTCAAACTAACAGATCAGCACTTACTGGTAGATGTGCAACATGTGGTATAAAAAAGTTTAGATTTGTTTCTATGAAATCTGGAGATGTTTTAAAAAAAAACGAGGAGGTGATATCGCAGCCAAATTGGCAAAACTCCATGGAACCCCATGGGCAAAGTACCCCGGAGAAAAGCACCTTCCAGGATATAGCTACTGTGGCCCCGGAACACGATTAGATATCAGACTTGATGATCAAAATCAGCCGCGACCCGTTGAGTATCCGATAAATTATATTCATAAGGCGTGTCATGCTCATGATGTTGCATATAAAAGCAGCAATTTTCAACACAGGCATCTCGCAGATGTGAAATTAATTCATGCGTTAAATGCTACTCCTGATAAATCTTTCAAAGAAAAATTGGCTTCATGGTTGGTAAAATCAGCTATGAAAGGCAAATTGATGTTAGGTGCCGGTAATTAATAACAACATGGAATATATTTATTATTCTCCAAAAGGATACTGGATGGGTAACGCTGCAATCAATAAACTCGCCAACGCCGCAAAAGTGAAAAAGGCCACTGCGGCTAATTGGTTATCTAAACAGGCGATATGGCAAATTTATCTACCGCGTCCTAAACAAATCAATTTCTCGCATTTTGATGTAACCGGACCCAATGAAGTTCATCAAGCTGATTTATTGTTTTTACTACATGACACCGGTTACAAATATGCGTTAACTGTAGTTGATATTGCGAGTAGATACAAACAAGCAGAACCGCTAAAAACAAAATCATCACCTGAAGTTTCTTCTGCATTTGAAAAGATTTATCGACGAGGCCCTCTGCACTGGCCAAATCTATTACAAGTTGATCCTGGCAAGGAATTTCAGGGTGCAGTGTTATCTACAATGAAACATCACAATGTCACAATACGACGAGGACATACTGCACTACATCGCGATCAGGCAATTGTTGAACGATTCAATCGGACTCTTGGTGAGCGGTTATTTGGATATCAATACGCAAAAGAATTCATCCAAGAAAAGCGATCCCGTGAATGGGTCAAAAGGTTACCAGGGGTAGTTGCAGCGCTAAATAATGAGATTACCAGAGCAATCAATATGAAACCAAACAACGCAATAAAAAAAGTATATACCACAACCACAGCGGGATTGCGTTTCTCAGCCAATTCTTGGCAATGTCACCGTGAGATATTTATTTGAACCAGGAGAGCTTGAAGGTGGTAAAAAAGGGCTACTGATCCTATTTGGAGTGTCACTGCACATAAAATATCTACTATAACACGATGAACTGGTAGACCTCCAATCTATGAATTAGATTCAACTGTCCCTCAGCGGGGTTTAACACGCGAACAATTACAAGTGATTCCTGACGATACTCAATTGCCACCGTAGAGTCTTAACTAGCACCGTTGCGTCTATTGCACTCAAGACAAGTCAACATCACATTGTTTCTGACATGACCGAGATTGTTATTTTTTCTGTCTACGGTAAATTGGCGAGGATCTTTATCCGAATACTGCCAACGCATTATACAATTGCAACTGGCGCAGTGATTATTCTCTTGTTTCTTCAAAGTGATTATTAATTCAGCATCACTGTCAAATTCTCGTTGTTTTCTTTGTCTTGTTGTTTGTAACCGGAGAGTTTTTAATCAATAATTTTAACATCAATATCATCCATTGTGGTGTCATCATCGAAAACAATTCTTCGAAGTTGATTTATTCGCCGTACTCTAGACACTGCAAGATAGACTAAATTTGACCACTCAGTGCGATTATTGACTATCCAAACAATTGTATCCGCGATGGTTAATCCCTGTGAGGAATGTATTGTTGTTACATAACCCAGTGTCCATGGCGATTTATCAGCACGCAATGTGTCTTCGACAACACTGATATCAACCAGCACAATATCATTTAATACGAGAATTTGGTTTTCACTTTGTCCTGGAATATCAACCTCGATATTTTGTTTTCGTGTATCACAGGGTCTATAACACAGCGGCACTGGGCACGTTGGAAATTTTTCTTAGTATAATTCAAACAACTTTCTCTGAAGTGTGTCTCTGACTATCTTTCGAATTGCCACTACAAAATCATTTGGTCTCCATGCTTCCCAAAATTCCTCCATGGGAGTTTCAGGAATTATTTCTCTGATTATTTCACATTGGATTCTATCCGGTTGTAATCTAATTAATTTCTTGACCTCACGCAATTGTTCATCAAGTGCTCTATAATATGTATCAATTTCTTCATAATAGTCAACAAACCCTTTCAACCAATCATGCGGGGATAAACCGACAAATGGTGGTGGTTAGCCATGATCGCCACACATTATTACTTTCGTATTCGCGCGCAGTAACCAATCAAGAAACATTTTTAATACATCATCCGAAACCGTACATATCTCATCCCAAATAATAACCCTAGGGATAAATTTCTCACCCATTCTTTCAGGGGTCCATTCATCACCCTGTTGTTTTATTTATCGCGCTAATCTATGTGTTGGTGTCAGCACAATCATATTTGTGAAATCCGTAGGATTTTTCCCTCGATATAATTCAATTGCCCGAGTCGTCTTTCCCGACCCGCCACAGCCGTTTAGATAAACTGTTTTTTATCTACAAATCGGATCTGATATCGGTGGTGCATTAGACCGTTCTGATAAATTATCTCCTTGTAAGTAACTGTTTTTAATCTCAACATCTGCTGATTGAGAATAATCACGCAGTGTTTCCTTTTTAATTCTCCATGTACCCCAGTGTTCGTTGCTACCGCTAGTAAATTTAGTCACCTCGTTGATGTACTTTTTGTCAATATAAAATGAATCAACAGCAACTCTAACTGCAGTGTCAGGAAATCTATTTATCATTGAAAATAAATTGATACAAGCATAAACCAGCATAGACGACCTCAAATGTGTATACGGAGAGCTGTAACCGTCGCTGTAAGTAACAATTGTACCCAATTTTGTTCCATTGGACAACAAAGCGTCCTTGCGATCCACATATATGTTTTTATATACTGCATCTGCAATTACAAAGTCATATTCGGTTTTATCTATAATCAATCGTGAAGAATATCTTTTATAGTCACATTTGCCACCCTGAGTGAATTTTCCAATTATTCTTTTGCCGAGATGTTTTGCTTCACTGTTTCGTTGATTAAATACCCGTTTGGACCATTCAATGATATATTTTTCATCTGCCTGAATATGTTTTCTGGATTGGTCAATTATACTATCAAGACTTTCTGGTTCTGGTAACCAGACATTAGTTTGTTTCCGATATGATATAATTGCTTCACTGACTGTCAACGAAATTAACATTTTTGTACCAATCATGAACCGTAATAACGCTATTGGCAGCCACTATTTTTTAGACATGTGTCTACCAATCCAAATATAACAAGAACGATGAAGTCCTGCTGCGAAATCAAATGATACTACACAAGCAAAACCGGTTAAATCAAAATCAGGCAGTGGTCCATTAATCGCAACACGAGTCATTTCATGGGTGGGGTGTCCAAATCGTTTGAAATACTCAGTACACTCTCCATAACCAAGAAAACTCGCTGGATAACAAGCAACCATATCAACTGAAATGATACTTTCACGGTCGTATTTGTTATTGTATAAACCGCCATGATTAAATTCGAGGCAACTAGCCTCAATATCTGGCAAGAATTCAGTTCTTGTTGGTTTCCATGTATTTTTCTTTCTTGCAAAATGAGCTGCAACCGATGGAATTGTAAAACAGTTTGTCAATAATTGTTCATCGGTGGCTTCCCCTATTGTTAAAAACCCACTAGCTGTTTTTTTCATTCTGTTGTGAAATGCTTCTGTGCGGTATAATTCACCATTTGGTCTTACAAACTCATCAAAAATATCCGTTTGATTTTCAGTGCTGCGAAGTAACCACACTGACACAGAGTCGTTTTTACTCAAATGCGCAACAGCATCGAATAGTTTCTCTTCAACGAGAAAACCATCCCTGGAAAATTCTTCTCCCAAGAATTCCTCGGGTATATACTTTATTGTTCTGTTCCGTGGAAATATTTTGACCGCGGATATCCATGCGTGTTCGTTATGATCAATAATTTTAATTGGGGCTCCATTTTTCTTATATTTTGGTTCACATAATACTTTTCCGGTTATCGTTGTAACGGTTATAGAAAATCTCAGTGATGTTTCTAATTTCGCTATATCGCTAATAGTTGCCCCGTTCTTCCTAACTGTTAATTCCCAGTCATTTATTTTTTTGCGTCTTAGATCGGTCAATTTATTTCCACGCAACGCATTTGTGAAGTGTTCTATTATTCGTTCTGCTACACAATTGAGTGGCAAAGCCACTGACGACGAGTATTTCATTGGTTTTAGTTTTCCTATATCAGGTTTTTCATTTAACGGATATATCCCATAAACAACTGCTGTTTCAGGGTATGCTCGTTCATAGTATGGTTTGTCAATTCCAGTTAACAGACCCGGCTTAGAATCACGACTAACAACGACTGTTTTCATGTCTTTGAGAATTGGTTCAAATTTGTCTCGTATAATCCAACCGGATGATTCTACACGGGTAATGAATTTCACTCTAAAAAAATACTTTTTGTTGTCAAGTTGTGATATTATCGTAGCTGCGTTTTCATCGTTCATGGTGGCATCAACAACACCATCTATTCGAAATGTTGACCAGCTATGAGATGCTCCATCACGCTTAAATTCAACAACACAGTCACGAATTTTTTTTATCAAGCTGTTATCATTTATTGCCCGTTTTGGCACACCTTTGAGGGTTCTATCGAGATTGAATTTAATATTTTTGTAGGGCTTAATTGCTGATAATCTCTCGAATTCCTCAGTCATATAAATAAAACTAGTATTTAAAAAAGAAATTTATATATAATGAATCACTGCAAATGGCTTATGATTGGATCAACAACCCCGTGTAAAAAATCATGCAGAAGGGAATTCTGTGGGTATAATTTACAGAGCGTTCGCAACGCCTCCCTTGGCCCCCTTCCGTGCCTCCGATGTGGGGTGGGTGTAAGGGGAAATCACAATTATGTCTCAGTTGTGGCGGCAAACGATACAGGGAACTAAAACGCTATTATGACAAACGAATACAAAATACCGTTATTGACCCCAACGATGACAAAATCATAAAGACCCCTCAAGATTATACACAGAGACTTATAATTAAAGCAAATAATAAATTACAAAAATAGTATTATTATACAAAAGAACCAAGAATTCAGACCTCACCCCGTGCTTGTTAATTATGAAGCATCCCGTGATGGTATTATCAGACATCGCAGACTAAAGAATCCAGTTGGATTTGTGACTAATCGAGGGTATTTGATGTTTTATGTTGGGAAGAAATATTATCTCTGTCACAGATTCGTCTTCGAGGTGTTTCATGGAATAATCAGGGATGACTTTGTTATCGATCATATTGATTCCGATTCTCAGAATAATTCTTTATCAAATCTACAGGCTATTTCACAAAGTGAGAATTTAAAACGAGGAGGATCTGGTACTTGTAAATTAGTTGCAAGGAGACCTGTAAAATCATTTAATACAGTTACTAACGAAGAAAAAATATTCCAATCTATGAATAAAGCCAGTATTTATTTTGATATTTGTTTACCCTCAGTATAAAGAGTAGCAGAACGAGTACAAAATTCGGCTTTTTCTAAAACAATTGAACAAAAAATTCGATTTTCGTATGTCTAATAACACCAAGGGAGATATCTCTTTCATAACCCTTAAATATAACTAAATGAGTTATCTCCCTTAGATTGTGTCAACTCGTTTATGGGTTATCTCCCTTAGATTATATCAACTTGTTTATGGGTTATCTTCCCTTAGATTGTGATTCAGCGGGTATAATTAATTATCTGTTTTGTAAGAAAAGAAATCAAATATAAAATGTTTTCAAACAATTATATTCTTTTCTTTAGTCTGTCTCATTTAAATGTTGTGAAACAGCATTAATAAGCAATTCAAGAAAATAAAATAACACACCTGCGGATTGACGCTGCTGTATTAAGTCACCTTATATACTATATGCAAGGTATAAAGCTGGGGCTCTCGAAAGCCAATCCGACCGATCAAAAATAACCCACGCTATTGACACGTGTGAGTGGTTGTCTTTACTCAATCATGCAACCGGTTTAATTTCATGGGTTGCTTTTGATTGGTCGGATGGCCGTAGAAAATCCGCCAAGTCGTTTCATGTTTGTGCTGTCTTGCGCCGTCCCACATCATTACATCATATGTCCATCCTTAATTAAGTTAATTAGGTTAATTAAGTACATGTTATGCCTAACATCTATCCCAACAGCAGCAGAGAGGGTGAACCCTACAACGTTTTTAGACAAAATTTGATTGAAATCCTAAAACGAGCCGTCCTATAATCTCATTTTAACCAAAAAAAGGGCGAACCCTACAACGTTTTGAAACAAAATTCGATTGAAATCTTAATGAGCTTTCCCTACGAAATCTCATTTTAACTAAAAAAATGAAAACGGAGATTTTACGATTTTTCAATCAATTTTTTGATTGAATCCTTAAAACGATCCTTCCTACGATCTCATTTTAACCAAAGAAAATATCTCAGGGGCAAACCCTACAACGTTTTCAAACAAAAAATTGATTGAAATCTTAACGAGCTTTCCCTACGAAATCTCATTTAACTAAAAAAATGAAAACGGAGATTTTACGATTTTTTAATCAATTTTGGTCGCAACTTGTTGTCATCCACCCTCTCTGCTGCTATGGGTTAACAAAAAATAATAAATGATTTCAACCGAATATTTGATCCAGTCCGATACGATATCGTGTCCGAGGATCATGCAAATTTATTGTTGCGAATCCGTGCGGAGTCGACTGAGCATGACTAAAGAAATTTCTAAATTGATTGAAGTCCATATCAGAACACCATGTCTGCCAAATATTTCGTAGCGTATGTGTATCAACGCCGTTGAATACAGAAAGAATATTGCAATTATCTCTGATGACTTTTGGAACCTGAGTGTAGCGTTGAGTGACATATATCACGTCAGTGTTTTTGTGACGCCCCCGGGAAAAGATCCTAGCAGGATTTTTTTGTTTATCCAACATTATATCGTCGTATACGACTAAATTGTTAATATCTCCATCAATATCATCAATACTCGGTGCTTCATCGATATCGGTTATAAAATCAATGGCGTTCTCACCGCTAATTTCTGATGCATTCTCGTTAAAATCTTTTAGCACTTCATAACATCGTTGATCATCTACGCTAGGAGCAATTAAATACAACTTATCCCACTTCATCCATCTCATTATTAAATTGAGCAACAATTGCGTTTTACCGGATCCAGATGGCCCGATTATAATCATCCGGATAGAGTTTGGTAGCGCTGCATGATGCTTAATTGGTTCTCTTGTTTTAGTCGCTGAAAAATCAATTATATCCATATTTCTATACATAAATTATGGATCTATATTGTGTGAAGTGCAAAACGCGTACTGGCACAGATGATGTGACGACAGTTACAACTAAAAATAACCGATCAGCGCTTTCTGGTAAATGCATGCAATGTGGTACAAAGAAATTTAGATTTGTGTCTATGAAATCTGATTTAAAAAAAAACGAGGAGGTGATATCGCAGCCAAATTGGCAAAGCTCCCTGGAACCCCATGGGCAAAGTACCCCGGAGAAAAGCACCTTCCCGGATATAGCTACTGTGGACCGGGAACCAGACTTGATATCAGACTCAATAATCAAAATCAACCCAACCCCGGTGAAGAACCAATAAACGCCATTGATAAGGCCTGTCACCTTCATGATGTTGCTTATAAAAGCAGCAATCTGCAACACAGACATCTAGCAGATGTGAAATTAATTCATGCGTTAAATGCTATTCCTGATAAATCCTTCAAAGAAAAATTGGCTTCATTTTTGATAAAATCGGCTATGAAAAGCAAATTGATGTTAGGTGCCGGTAATTAATAATATGGAATCAATTTATTATTCCCCAAGAGGATACTGGAGGGGTAAATCAGCAGTCCATAAACTCGCTAGCGCTGCAAAAGTGAAAAAAACCACTGCGGCTAATTGGTTATCCAAACAGGCACTATGGCAAATTTATCTACCACCGCCTAAACAAATTCAATTCTCGCATTTTGATGTGACCGCTCCTAATGAAGTTCATCAGGCTGATATATTATTTCTGCCACATGATCGTGGTTACAAATACGCGCAAACCGTAGTTGATATTGCAAGTCGATACAAAGAAGCAGAACCGTTAAAAACAAAATCAGCCACTGAAGTCGCTTCTGCATTTGAAAGGATTTATCGACGAGGTCCTCTGCACTGGCCAAATCTATTGCAGGTTGATCCTGGCAAGGAATTTCAGGGTGCAGTATTATCTACAATGAAACATCATAATGTCACCATACGACGAGGGCATACTGCGCTACATCGCGATCAGGCCATTGTAGAACGATTTAATCGGACGATTGCTGAGCGGTTATTTGGATATCAATACGCAAAAGAATTCATTCAAGAAAAGCGATCCCGTGAATGGGTTAAAAGATTACCATCTGTGATTACTGCACTGAATAACGAGATTACTAGAACAATCAACATGAAACCTATCAACGCGATTAAAAAGAAGTCAATACCCGTACAACCACAAAAAGATTTCAAAGAACCAATTCTTGGTAGTAATGTCATTGTGAGGTACTTATACGAACCAGGAGAGCTTGAAGGGGGTAGAAAAAGGGCTACTGATCCTATTTGGAGCGTCACTACGCATAAGATATCTAGTATAGCACGATCTACGGGTAGACCTCCAGTCTATAAACTGGATTCAACTGCCCCTCAGCGGGGTTTTACTAGACAACAACTACAGGTAATTCCCGAGGATACTCAATTGCCACCGCATGGTCTTAACTAGCACCGTTGCGTCTATTGCACTCAAGACAAGTCAACATCACATTATTTCTGACATGACCGAGATTGTTATTTTTTCTGTCTACGGTGAATTGGCGAGGATCCTTATCCGAATACTGCCAACGCATTATACAATTGCAACTCGCGCAGTGATTATTCTGTTGTTTCTTCAGCGTAATTATTAATTTAGCATCAATATCAAATTCTCGTTGTTTTTTTTTGTCCTGTTGTTTGTAACCGGAGAGTTTTTTATTAATGATGCTAACATCAATATCATCCATTGTGGTGTCATTATCATCGAAAACAACTCTTCGAAGTTGATTTATTTTTCGTACTCTGGATACTGCGAGATAGACTAAATTCGACCATTCGATGTGATTATCCACCATCCAAACAATTGTATCCGATATAGTCAATCCCTGTGAAGAGTGTATTGTTGCTGCGTATCCTAGCGTCCACGGGGATTTATTAGCACGCAATGCATCTTCAACGACATTGATATCAACCAGCACAATATCATTTAATACGAGAATTTGTTTTTCACTCTGTCCTGGAATATCAACTTCAATATTCTGTTTTCGTGTATCCGATGGCCTATAACAAAGGGGTACTGGAAGCGTTGCAAATTTTTCTTGATGCAATTCAAATAACTTCATCTGAAGTGTGTCCCTGACTATTTTTCTACTTGCAATTATCAAATCATTTGGTCTCCATGTTTCCCAGAAATCATTCATTGGAGTTTCTGAAATCACTTCACGCGCTATTTCGCATTGGATTCTATCCGGTTGTAATCTAATTAGCGCTTTGAACTCGCGTAATCGTTCATCAAGTGATCTATAATCAGTGGTGATTTCTTCATAGTAGTCTACAAAACCCCTTAGCCATTCATGTGGAGATGCACCGACAAATGGTGGTGGTTGGCCGTGATCACCGCACATGACGACTTTTGTGTTTTTGTTTAACAACCACTCAAGAAATGTTTGTAATACATCTAATGACACTGTGCATATTTCATCCCAAATTATGATTTCAGGAATGAATTTATCACCCATACGCTCAGGAGTCCATTTGTCACCCTTCCATCGAAAGAAACTATGGTAAGTACAGGCATTTACCCCTCGCTGTATCATCTCTCTGGCGAGTCTGTGAGTCGGTGTTAGCACAATCATGGTTGACCGACGAAATAATTCAATTACACGAGTTGTCTTTCCTGACCCACCACAACCGTTTAAATAAACTGTCTTGTATCTACATACTGGATCAGATACCGGTGGTGCATTAGAAAATTCTGATTGAATTTCAATACGGTTACAACAAAGATATTTATCATCCATGGCAACGTCTGCGGATTCACAATACTCATGTAGCATCTCCTTTTTAAATCGCCAACGCCCCCAATTTTCTTCGGGATCTGTGAATTTAGCTACAGCTGATTTGTATTTATTGTGTATATACATCGAATCAGTGGCCACTCTAACCGCGGTATTAGGAAATCTATTTATCATAGAAAATAGATTAATAGAAGCATAGGCTAGCATTGAACTTCTCAAATGTGTGTACTGGGAATTATATCCATCACAGTAGGTAACAACCGTACCCATTTTCTCACCATTAGATAGAAAAGCATCCTTACGGGATACAAGTTTTCCCTGCTTCATTAAATCCGCTACAATAAAATCGTATTCAGCGACATCTATGATCAACCGCGAAGAGTATTTTGCGTTGTCGTATCGTCCACCTTGAGTGAATTTACCGATTATTCTTCGTCCGAGATCCTTTGCTTGTTCTTTTTTAATTTCAAATAACTTCTTAGACCGATTCATGATTTGTTCTTCATTGAAATCAGGGAATTGTTTTCGCTGTTCGCTGATTATTCTATCTAGATCGGGTTGTGGTAGCCAAACTTCTTTCTGAGCTCGATAGCATATAATAGCCTCGGAAACAATCAACGATATTAGCATACCACAATCAATCATATATCTCAATAGCACTATTGGCATCCAGGCCTTTTCAGATAGGTGTTTACCGAGCCAAACATAACTACACGGATGTAACCCTGTAGCTAATTCGAATGATATCACACGAGCGAATCCGGTTAAATCAAAATCAGGCAATGGTCCATTAATCGCAACACGAGTCATTTCATGTGTTGGGTGTCCAAATCGTTTGAAGTACTCAGCGCATTCCCCATATCCGAGAAAACTTCCGGGATAACACGCGGATATATCAATTGAAATCATACCATCACGTGAGTATTTCGTATTCCACAGTCCTCCATGGGAATATTCGACGCAACTCAATTTAACATCCTCGAGAAAATCACTTCGTGTTGGACGCCATGAGTTTTTTTCTCTTGCGAAGTGAGCTACCACTGATGGAATAGTAAAACTATCCGTGAGTAGTTTTTCATGGAAACTCTCCGGTGAAAAATCACTAGCGATTTTTCTCATTCTGTTATCTAATTCTTCAACGCGATATAATTCACCATTTGGTTTTACAAATTGATCGAATCCTATTTCGGGATCTTCATCACTTCTAAGTAACCACACTGACACAGGATCATCCTTACACAACGCATGAATAGCATCAAATAATCTCTCTTCATAGAAAACATCCCCGACGAACTCCTTAGGGATATATTTCACGGTTCGTTCTCGTGGAAATACTGTTACCGCAGGTGTCCACGCGTGTTTGTTATGATCAATAATCTGTATTGGCGCTCCATTTTTGTTATATTTCGGTTCGTATAAAACCTCTCCGGTTATCGTCATAACTGTTATTGGAAATCTTAATGATGTTTCTAACTTAGCTATATCAGAAATCTTTGCACCATGCTGTTTCACTGTCAGTTCCCATTCGGTTATTTTCCTACGTCGCAGATCAGTTAGTTTATTTCCTCGGGATGCATTTGTAAAGTGTTCTATTATTCGTTCTGCTACACAATTAAGCCCTGACGAATATTTCATAGGAGCTAGTTTTGCGATATCGGGTTTATCATTTAACGGATATATCCCATAAACCATTGCTGTTACGGGATAAGATCTTTCGTAGTATGGTTTGTCAATGCCGGTTAGAATTCCTGGTTTGGAATCTCTACTCACAATGACAGCTTTTTTATTCTTGAGGATTGGTTCAAATTTATCCCTAATAATCCATTTGCCATCGACTTCGATAATGAATTTGATTCGGAAAAAATACCGTTTTTCCCCAACACGTGAAATTATCACTGCTGCTTTTTCATCATTCATGGTAGCGTCAACAACACCATCAATTCGAAATGTTGACCAACAATAAGATGCTCCATCACGTTTGAATTCAGTAAAACAATCTCTGATTTTACTAATCATGGCTTTATCAAGAATTGTATTCTTTGGTGTATTAGAAACTATATCGAGATTGAATTGAGCATCTTTCCAGGATAATTTCTTGGACGTTTTTTTTGGTTTCTCGAGATTAAATTTGTTACGTTTTTTGGGTCTATCGAGATTAAATCTAGGATTGATTTTTAATAATCTCTTAAACTCTTTCATGTTTCCGTCTCTTGGACGTTTGTTACGTTTTTTGGGTCTATCGAGATTAAATCTAGGATTGATTTTTAATAATCTCTTAAACTCTTTCATGTTTCCGTCTCTTGGACGTTTGTTACGTTTTTTGGGTCTATCGAGATTAAATCTAGGATTGATTTTTAATAATCTCTTAAACTCTTTCATGTTTCCGTCTCTTGGACGTTTGTTACGTTTTTTGGGTCTATCGAGATTAAATCTAGGATTGATTTTTAATAATCTCTTAAACTCCTTATCAGCATTGAATTCAGCATTTTTCGAAGGCGTTTTCCTTATTTCCATCATGCTATAATTAAAACAAGCATTTAAATGAAAGATTTTTATATAATGAATCACTGTAAGTGGCTTATGATTGGATCAATAACCCCGTGTAACAAATCATGCAGAAATGAGTTTTGTGGGTATCATATGCAAAGCTTTCGTCGTGGAAGCCTTGGTCCGTTACCCTGTATTCGATGTGGGGTTGGGGTCAGGGGAAAATCTCAGTTGTGTTTGAATTGCGGTGGTAAGCGATACAGGGAGTTGAAGCGTTATTATGATAAAAGAATAAAAAATGGACAATCAATCAGAAATTTTGACCCTGACGCTGACAAAGTCAGTATCCTTGACGCTGACAAAGTCAGTATCCTTGACAGAGTCAGGGATAAAATCATATGAACTCCTCAAGACTACATCGAAAGATTTATCATTAAACCAAACGATGAATTAGACAAACAATAGTATTATGTATACGAATGAACCAAGAATTCAGACAACATCCCTTGATTACAAATTATGAAGCATCCAGTGATGGTACTGTCAGAAACCGTAGACTAAAGAAACCAGTTGGTGCTGTGAATAATCAAAGGTATTTGAAGTTTCGCGCTGGAGAGAAATTTTATCTTAATCATCGTTTCGTGTACGAGTGTTTTTATGGATTGATCGAGGATGATTTTGTTATTGATCATATCGATTCTAATCCAAAGAACAATTCTTTATCAAATCTACAGGCTATCACACAAAGTGAGAATTTGAAAAGAGGGAAGACTGGGAAATGCTCGAAAAAAGCGAGACCAGTAAAATCTTTTAATACAGCAACTAATGAAGAAAAAGTATTTCAATAAATGAATGAAGCCAGTAGGCACTTCGATATTTGTTCACCCTCAGTACGAAAAGTTGCAGAGGGGATAACCAAAACGGCGATTTCAAAAGGGACGGGACAAAAAATTCGATTTAGTTACGTCTAATGCGTCATATTTTTCATTTAGAAATATATCATTATTATAGAATAATGAATTCTGAAAACATGAATAGCATTTTATCCGAGATTTCAAAATTGAAAAGTTGGGATATTGAACTATCAGATGGGTTAAATCCTGATCAAATCATGTCTGATTTTCAGGATATTGAATACGGAGTTAACAACAATAAATACATGCTACCAAAGAAGTATGCACTCATCAAAAGAATTCAGAATTCTATTCGGGACTCTCTCGCATTTTCCAGTGACGTAAGTGTGTTCGCTCCGTTGTATACCATCGTAGAACGAATACGAAAAGAATTGGGGTACGAATACGAATTGAAAAAGGAGGTTAATTCTAAAGTTAGAAACCTACGGGCGTTAATTCAAGAAAATGAACAATTTTGATTGACCATTTATCATTATTTGATTGACCGACCATTTATCATTATTTGATTGCCCGACCATTAATCATTTTTTTTAGCCGACCCTCAAGGGATGTCAAAAATCATCCGACATGTCAAAAAAGTGAGGAAACTATCAGTATTAATTATTTTTATATACAATTTTGATAGCTCCCTCATCATTGATAGAGCTGTTAAAACACTTCCACGGTGACTTTGTCACTGGTGTTAGGTCGGGATTGAAAAATTGTTTTACAATTGAAAAATTGTTTCTGATTTCAAATAATGGTCAATGAAGCATTAACAACCCGATTGGCTCGTGAACGATTAGATGCAATCAGGAGATTTGTACCAATTCGTGACTCTGTACGGAATAAACTGCAACAACGACAGAGTCTTCAGACTGATTTTTCTGCGGGATCTGAAGAATTGTTTAAACCAGTAACCACAGCAACGAAAGAGATAGTGTCAACAATCTCTGAACAAGGAAAAAAACAAGAAGAGACTTTTCTCCCTGTGTTAGAAAAAAAAGCAAAAAGAACTAAACAAACAAAAAAATCCTTGCAATCACTTCCTCAGGATATATCAACCGCTTCGAAACAAAAATTTAAAGAATTTCAGGAAGAACTAGTTAGTGGACTACCTAAATCAATTATATTTACCGAGAGCGCTAAACAACAAATTCTCAACGAGGATATAGACAATTTAGGTGAATTCGCTGCTAACAGCTATGATTCACAAGAGAAGTTTTTCACGGACAATTATTCGGATTATAGAATGTCACATAATGAATGGGCTGATATAGTGTATGAAATAAATACTGGGGGTTTAGATAGAAGGATGAAGGACTACAGAGACTTCAAAAGAAAATTTCAACTCCAAATAAGACAGCCATACGATGAGAAAAAATTTCTGGGGAGTGGTCTAGTTGGAAACGCTAGCGTTTCATGTCCTGGTAGTGTTCTCAGTGATATATCACGATTAGAGGTTCTTGTAGGAGGGTTCCGAGCCGGAAATAACTCACCGGAAATAATTAATGAAGCAGCTGATATCTGTAGACGATTATTTCAAGGCGGTATCATGGATATCAGCACATATCGAGATTTCATTGGCGAGTTAGTGGAAAGTGGGTATCATAGTGACTGAATTGAAAAGTCAATTGATTAGATAAATAACAATTGAAAAATTGTTTCTGATTTCAAATAATGATCACACACTACAATCATGATAAACCAACCCCCGTCTACGTAGTTAATTCACGGTTTCCGGTTTATAGAGCATACTACGGAGATGGTTTAGGTAATACCATTTTAGGATTATTTGCGAGAATGGCTCCAAAAGTGATGCCGTTGGCTAAACAACTTGGAATGAAAGCCATTGATGTTATTCGTGATAAGGGTATTGGTGCTGTTGGAGATCTTGCTGGAAAAGCGTTTTCAACTGCGAAGAATAAATTAACATCATTAGTGAAATCACGGATGAAATCCAAAGGATTTTCAAAACCGTTACCGTCTACAGCGGAAATGCCTGCAAGTGTTAGTAGAATTATAAATAACGCAGTAGATGAAAAATTAGCGTCGATGGTTTTAACCCCCGACCAAAGCAATATTGCAAATATGATAGCAGGAAGTGGCTTTAAAATACTACGACGATGAAATGGAAAATCGCGATTTAGACTCTGATAAATAGAATAAAATGTTCAAAAGGTCACCTGATCCAGCGTTTGATATAGATGCCCCAGTTCGCAAGGATGATTCTGTACGCGATTATCAATATTACGCCTATCATGCCATAGACTCAAATAGTCGAGCAAGAATTGATCTTCAAGTCCATGATACCAGTAAATACTTTTTGCCCTGTGAAGCGTTTATCGAAATCGAAGGAGAGATTATACGAACAAATGATACAGAGTATCCAGATGGTACTCAAGTCGGTTTTGTCAATAATGGTATCATGGCGTTATTTGAGAGTGCTAGATATCTCATTGATGGAAAAGAAATTGAGTCCATAGATCGTGACGTTGATGTGGCTACAACAATAATCGGGTTAGCGAGATATTCCGATGATTATACAAGATCAGCAGGCCCTTCTATGATGTTTGCAAAAGATGCTACAAATACCGCTGGAGGAAAACAATTTGTTGTAAGACGACCAAAAAAACGTGATAATAATGATGCTGAGGTCGAGGATATGATTATAAACAACGATCCTAATTTCAATCTAGGAGCTGCAACACGAAACTCAATGTTGCAAGGAGCGCGTAAATCATTTTCATGCGCGATTCCACTGCATCACATATTTGGATTCTGTAGAAACGTCAGAAAAGTTATTTATGGAGCGAAGCATACAGTATCGCTTGTACGAAAGGGTGATGATAATGACGCAATCTGGAGGATTCCAGCAGACAATGCAAATCCCAATGCTGATGCTGGTAAAGTCAATTTAACAAAAATATCATTGTGGATACCAGTGTTGACTCCAGCAATCACCGCAGAAGAACGATTACTATCATTTATGGACCAAGGAGGAAAGTCGTTGTTAAGTTGGCTAACCGTGAGTACAGATGTGAAACAATCAAATATCAACGGGTTATTCACGTGGAATCTAGCATCAAAACAAGGTGTTGCTGCGCCACGTCACATATTTATTGCGTTACAGGATAACACACGAGTTGGCGATCAACGTTTCAGTCATATGATATTTGATCAATTAGGTGTGAAAGACGTCTCACTGAGAATAAACGGCCAGCAGGAACCATCCGAGGATATACAACTTAATTACACAGAAAATCATATCGCACGAGTTTATCATCGTCTGTTGTCATTTATGGCACGCGACCAAAATGTGGATACTGGTTTGCAAATATCACAATACGACTTTAAAAATCTGTATCCGATCTATTACTTCTCACTGGAACATCTCGATTTGATGAGACAATCTGTCGTTGATATACACTTTAGAGCTAATGTGCTTCGTGGTGCTATTGCTGATTATAGAGCGGTTGCTGTTATTCTCAGTGATAAATCAATGCTACTCGAAGGTGTTGGAGGAAGAATGAGAGTGGTAGATGCCCCAGTAGAAAATCTTTGATTTTCAAAAACATGTAATTGAAATCGTAAACGATTTTCTCGATTTAGAATCAATCTATTATGTATAATGTCATATAGTGTTATTAGTGTTGCGTTAACTCCCGGTCAATTAAAAAAATTGCAATCAGAATTTGCTAAGCGATGTGGAACCACAATCACGTTGAAACCCAACCAAATGACTGGTGGTGCAAATAAACTATCGCTGACAACTCGTCAGGTGAAACATTTCAATGATGCACTTGCAGCCAAAAAAGGTGTTCAGATTACTCTCTCTGCGGCTGCTATCAAAAATATGATTAAAACAGGCGGTATATTTCCGTTGTTAGCTGCGATTCCAGCATTGATTGCAGCAGCAGCCCCAGCGGTGGCTAAAGCAGCGGCGTTAGGAGCCGTTGGTACTGCAGCAGGAATGGCACTAAAGAAGGCAACTGGGAAAGGATATAAAAAAAAGGGAAAGGGTCTAAGACTACCAGGAACCCCGTATTCGTGGTACAGCGGAAAGGGTCTAAGACTACCAGGAACGATTTATTAATTGAGGAACCTATGGTTCCCAAATCTTCGATGGTTCCTATGTCCAATTTTGATTTAATGGATGCTGCTAAAAAACTAGCGATTAAAAACTTCAGAGGTGTCTTTATGAAAGATCAATTACCTCATCAACCAAACAGCGTTGAAACCGGAATCATTAATTTAGATAACAGCACCGGACCTGGAACTCACTGGGTTGCATACGCTATTGATCCACGTGGGATTGTCTATTTCGATTCATATGGATTAGCCCCACCAAAAGAGTTTTTGCGTTATATAAAAACCCTTCCAATGAAGACTTGGTATTCTACGCTACCAACACAAACAATGATTGACCCACCGATATGTGGCAGCGAAGTATTAAATGTCCTTAACGCTATTTCTAACTCCTTGAGTAACCCAAGCGGAAAACCACCACATGTTGTCGTGAATGAATACACTAGTAATCGCTGGAGAAAATCGAAGATTTTTCAACGAAGTCGTCAAAAACGATTTTAGAGAGAGAAAGAGTTTTACAATAACATGATTGATATTTGGGGGAGATCATTGAAACCCAAACCCGATGGCACTGCACCCCCTGATTCTCTCAAGGATATAAAAAAAACAATCAAAGATGAAATCGCTGAGACATTAAATTTAACAAGTGTTGACCCGAACGAAATAGTTGTATTTCAGGACAAACAGGGTAAATTGAAATCCAGTGATGTGTCGTTGGATGATATTTTAGTTAAACAACGAAACGCAATCGAAAATACTATCGCGCTTTTTTCCGATCAGGGTAAATTGAAAACTAGTGATGTGTCGTTGGATGATATTTTAGTTAAACAGCGAAACGCAATCGAAAATACTATCGCGTTATTTTCCGATCAGGGTAAATTGAAAACTAGTGATGTGTCGTTGGATGATATTTTAGTTAAACAGCGAAACGCAATCGAAAATACTATCGCGTTATTTTCCGATCAGGGTAAACTCAAACCGGGTGTAATCGTTTCGACGATTACAGATCGATTAAAAACTCTCAACGATGAGTTAAACAATTCTGTGTTTGTACTAACAACACTTGAATCTAAAATTGAAGAAAACGGAAAACAGTTTATATCATTTCGTAGAAATATCATTGATAAATTTATTGGAACCCCGTTGGATAAAATTGAAATAAAACTCCCTGATATTAAAAAATCCATCGATGAGACAAAAAACTTCATCGAAGCCGTCAAAGGTGATTTTTCGAGGATGATAACAATCATTGAAAAAACAAAAATTCCTCATGAGAAAACCAACAACGTGGTATACACAATCCAACACGGATCATTTGAGTGGACACCTACAAACAACAAATTAAATATCACTGCAACCGTTAAGGGTATTTATCGATTAACACTAGTAACACCATTAACTCAATTTAATATATCATCGTCGAGTTCATCCGGGGTTAATAATACGATTTCAACGATCATCGACAAGGATACAACTGAAAAGTTCACTATAACAGCTACTGATAAAAATTTGATTGGAGTTTCAGCAACCTGGTATGTGGAATTCGTAGCGGATTTAAGTAAATAACTAAATCGTTCGGATTTCACAATTGAAAACGCTAGTGTTTTTAAAATAAAAATGATTTCATCAACGCAATGTCGCTATGATCAGGTCAGAGAATTTCAGAATAGACTCAAAACCCTCGCCGAGGAGTATCAAATAAAAATGAAAAAATACCGACGAAGAATCACCGCAATTGATGTTATTGTGTACTCGGTGTCAAGCGTTCTCACTGGCGCCGGAATAATACTTGCATCGGTTACAATGATTGCCCCGGTCGTAGTTCCAATTTGCATTTCTGCGGTGGCTACAATCGGGGGTATATCAACCGGGATAGCAAAAAAGATATCATCATGCAGCCAGAGTAAACTGCAGAATTACTTACTTCAATTTCATATTGCATCAACCGCATACTCACAGTTATCCCTGATGATATCGTCGTCACTCGATAATACAATTATATCAGATAGTGAATTCTCAGCGATGGTCAGTATTTTTGATTCCGCGATATCGAAATTAGAGCGACAACATGAGTATAATAACAATGACAACACTGATGGAATCGGAAAACACGAACCCAAAAAAGAAAATGATCTCAATAATATCAACCATACCAGATTGTGAGTTCTCAATGATGATCAGTATTTATGATTCCTCGATACCAAAATTAGAAATAAATCATGAGTATAATAACAATGACAACACCGATGGAATTACTTCAACGAGTAGTGGAGAACACGAACCCAGTACAAACAAGTATGATATCAATAACATCAACGAATCCAGAATTCAGTGTGAATTTCCACTCTCCGGTCCCAGTGAAGGAGATAGCGCTAGCAAAACTACGAGTGTATCACAGTTGGCCTAATATCAGATCAAAATCATTTGGTGGTCAACAACCGAATAATTCACTGGTGTTTGCAAATGAGAATAAACTCGACGGAACCCCAGACTGGAAAGTTGTTTCGATACCAACAGGGTCATACCAAATCGAACAAATCAATAATGAATTCGCGCGTAGAATAAAATCGATTACTGGAGTAGAGTCAAAAATAGCTATAACAGTTCATGAACCGACGCTATCATCTGCCATTGAAATAAACTCAGAAGGATACGTCGTAGATATCTATCAGAGTTCTATTAGAACCGTACTAGGATGGCCTGAATTACCACCCCGGGGAGAAACCATTAATTTACCAGAACCACAAAAATCTGATTATATCACCGACAGAATAAAACCTAAAAATCCAATAAGGAGTTATAAAAAATACAACATATTTATAGAGTTTTTTGGGTTAGCATACGAACTTAGGGCGGAGGGTGGACCATTGCAAGAATATAATTTTGTTAACGAACCTGAAATCATTAAAAATTTCACAGCAATGAATAATGATTTATCGCTGTTGTTAATATCTCTTAAATCCGGCTCTCTCAGCCGAGATGAATTTATCAGCGTCGTAGAAACATGCAATAAAATTATCGACGATATGGAAAAATTTAATTCACAAATTATTCAAGTAATACTCAATGATAAAAACCCCACATCGAGAACAGGATTTGCAAATCAATATAAAATCCGCGTTGAAAATATCCCAACATTTAAACTACCAGGATATAACGTACCGGAACTAAAAAAACTTCTCAGTGACACCATCGATGTTGGTTTTAAAATAATTCATGATGCATGGAAAAAAACAGCATCAACGGAAATAAAAATCCTCAAACATAATAATGACCCAGATGGTGGCGGTAGGCATATCGCTCCGTTCAACGTGAATGTTTCATCGGTGATTGCGATCAATTTAGTATGTGATGTTATCGAAGGAAGCTATCAAATAAATTTAGAACGATCAAATCAAGCTCAGCAAGGATATATTTTGTATTCGTTTGCACCAACAGCTCCTCCAGGATTCCTAATTATTGAAAACCCAATTAATCCTGTCTACATGCGATGCCATAATAATTCATTAACCAGAATTAATTTCAAACTCACCGACCAGTCAAATAATCTGATTGATTTACAAGAAGAGGTGTTAGTGATTAGTTTGTTTGTGAGATCCTAAATGATTTTCGTCCTAAGGACTTTCATCATAAAGACTTGATCAAATCATTTCTTATTTTTTGTTAACCCATAGCAGCAGAGAGGGTGGATGACAACAAGTTGCGACCAAAATTGATTAAAAAATCGTAAAATCTCCGTTTTCATTTTTTTAGTTAAATGAGATTTCGTAGGGAAAGCTCGTTAAGATTTCAATCAATTTTTTGTTTGAAAACGTTGTAGGGTTTGCCCCTGAGATATTTTCTTTGGTTAAAATGAGATCGTAGGAAGGATCGTTTTAAGGATTCAATCAAAAAATTGATTGAAAAATCGTAAAATCTCCGTTTTCATTTTTTTAGTTAAAATGAGATTTCGTAGGGAAAGCTCATTAAGATTTCAATCGAATTTTGTTTCAAAACGTTGTAGGGTTCGCCCTTTTTTTGGTTAAAATGAGATTATAGGACGGCTCGTTTTAGGATTTCAATCAAATTTTGTCTAAAAACGTTGTAGGGTTCACCCTCTCTGCTGCTCCAACACTCGAGTGGAGATTATACGGCATTGTGACGTCCCACATCATTACATTGAATATATCCATCCTTAATTAAGTTAATTAAGTATATGTTGTGACGTCACCCCCAAGCACATCTTCTGGGCGGTCTAAGATGGCGTTTGCCACGTTAGGCCTCCCTTCCGGAGATGTATGTTTCTAGTCCCCCTTGGGCTTACTTGGATGTGAAGGCAACCAAGAAGTTCCAAAGATGTGTTGTCGTATATGTAACCTCTGGGTCTCTTTCACGTAAACATACCCTCTTGTGATTCTAACCCGTTATTTGACGAGTTAGATTCACTCTTAGGGGAATATGTTTCGGTGAATGTAAACATACATGCCCTAAATAATAAATAACAACCATGGATATAATTAGCTCTCCGTCACATTTGGGTAGCCCCGTATGGTGTTCAAAATGAATTACCGGCCCAAAAAAAGGTTCAAATCGAAATCGAAGATTAAAAATCGAAGATCAAAAATCGAATGTTAAAAGAACCACAGCGGCCTATATCAAGGGGGCCAAACGAAAGACAACCGCTCATCATGGTTATTTATTTTTGTCTGCATTTATTTTTAAAAATATATTTATATACAGAATGAATTCTGAAAAATATATTTATATATAGAATGAATTCTGCATTTATTTTTGAAAAATATAGTTATATTTATATACAAAATGAATTCTGCATTTATATTTATTTTTGAAAAATATATTTATATTTATATACAGAATTAATTCTGCATTTATTTTTGAAAAATATATTTATATTTATATACAGAATGAATTCTGAAAATATATTTATATTTATTTACCGAATGAATTCTGAAAAATATATTTATATTTATAAACAGAATGAATTCTGCATTTATTTTTGAAAAATATATTTATATTTATATACAGACTGAATTCTGCAATTTTTTTTTGAAAAATATATTTATATACAGAATGAATTCTGAAAAATATATTATTATTTATATACAGAATGAATTCTGAAAAATATATTTATATTTATATACAGAATTAATTCTGCATTTTTTTAAAAAATATATATTTATATACAGAATGAATTTTGAAAATATTAACGGCTCATTTATTTTTGAAAAATATATTTATATACAGAATGAATTTTGAAAATATTAACGGCTCATTTATTTTTGAAAAGAAAATTAGAAATATGTATTATCATATATGAATTCTGAAAATATGAATAATATTATAGTTGAAATTGCAAAATTGAAAAGCCAGGATATTAAATTGTTAGATGGGTTAAATTGTGATCAAATTGTGTCAGATTTTTAGGATATAGAATACGGAGTTAACACTAGCAAGTATATGCTACCAAAGAAATATGCGTTAATCAAAAAAATTCAGAATTCTATTCTGACTCTCTTGCATTTTCCAGTGAAGTAAGTGTGTTTGTCCCGTTATATACTATCGTGGAAGAAATACGAAAAAAATTGTTTGTAGGGAATATGAATTGAAAAAAGAGGTTAATTCTAAAATTAGAAATATACGGGCGTTAATTCAAGAAAATGAACTATTCTGACCGAAATCGACTACTTGACCGTAAAATCTCAAGGAGATTTCAACTGAAATTGATAAAAATCAGTGAAAATGCATTAAAAATATTCCACAGCAATAAAAATTCTATGAGAAAAATATTTTTATTGTTAGTTGCAGCAATCATGATTTTGAAATGGAAATCGACTACTTTACCCTACAGGTTTTATTTTTTATCAAAAATCAATGAAAACAGACAAACATCAATGTAAATTGGTCAAAAATCAATGAAAATTGGTCAATAATCATCAAAAATGAATCCTAACAGCTTTTCCTTATGGAAAAACCCATGCAAAATCGACTACTTGACCGTAAAATCTCAAAGATATTTTCTACCGAAAACCACCAAAACAGTAAAAAATATCAATAAAAATCAATGAAAAACCGCCAAAAATCAATGAAAACCACCAAAAACAGTGAATAAAAAAGACAATTTCTGTTTATAAAAAATATTTCACAGTGAATAAAAAATAAAATTTCTGTTTGTAAAAAATATTTGATAGTGAATAAAAAAATAAAATCAATCCAACAATTATCAAAATGAATCCTAACAGCTTTTCCCTATGGAAAATCCCATGCAAAAAGCGACTACTTGACCCTATTGAAATTCATCAAAATCATCAAAAGCAGTGAAAAAAACAGGCAAAAATGCATCAAAAACAGTCAAAAATCAATGATAAACCACCAAAAACAGTGAATAAAAAAAAAATTCTGTATATAAAAAATATTTCACAGTGAAATAAAAAATACAATTTCTGTTTATAAAAAATAAAATCAATGCAACAATTATCAATCGAAAAAGGCTACGGGAATTCAAATTGAAAAATTGTTTGCAACTTCAAATAATGGTCAATGAAGCATTAACAACTAGATTGGCTCGTGAGCGACTAGATGGAATTAAGAGATTTATACCAATTCGCGACTCTGTCAGGAATAAACTGCAAGAACGACAGAGTCTTCAGACTGACTTTGCTGTGGGATCTGAAAAGTTGTTTAAACCAATAACTACAACAACGAAACAGATAGTGTCAACATTCTCTGAACAAGGAAAAAACAAGAAGAGACCTTTCTCCCTGTGTTAGAAAAAATAGCAAAAAGAACTAAACAAACAAAAAAATCTCTTACACTCACTTCCTCAGGATATATCAGAACGAAAATTTGAAGAATTTCAGGAAGAACTAGTTAGTGGACTACCTAAATCAATTATATTTACCGAGAGCGCTAAAAAACGAATTCTCAACGAGAATATAGACAATTTAGGTGAATTTGCTGCTAACAGCTATGATTCATAAGAGAAGTTTTTCAAGGACAATTATTCGGATTATAAAATGTCACATAATGAATGGGCTGATATAGTGTATGAAATAAATACTGGGAGTTTAGATAGAAGGATGAAGGAATACAGAGACTTCAAGAGAAAATTTCGATTCCAAATAAGACAGAAAGAACAAGACCCATACGATGAGAAGGAATTTCTGGGGAGTGGAATTTCAGGGGAAAATCGTCTAGTTGGAAACGCTAGCGTTTCATGTCCTGGTAATATTCTCAGTGATATATCACGATTAGAAGTTCTCATCGGAGGAAAACGAGCTGGAAATAACTCTCCAAAAATAATTAATGAAGCAGCTGATATCTGCAGGCGGTTATTTCAAGGCGGTATCATGGATATCAAAACATATCGAGATTTCATTAACGAGTTAGCGGAAAATCATACTAATTATTACAGCGACTAAGTCGAAAATTATTTGGATTGGAAATTACAAGCAATTGAAAATACTAGTGTTTTTATAATAAGATGATCATACACTACAACCATGACAAACCAACCAGCGTATATGTGGTAAACTCGCGATTGCCTGTTTATAGAGCTTATTAAGGAGATGGTTTCGGTGATACCATTGCAGGGTTATTTACAAGAATGTCCCCAAAAGTGGCGCCGTTGGCTAAACAATTAGGAATGAAAGCAATTGATGTTATTCGTGATAAGGGTATTAGTGCTGTTGGAGATCTTGCCGTAAAAGCGTTTTCTGCAGCAAAGGATAAAGTAATATCATTGGTGCGACGACGAAAAAAGCAACCAGTTGTACTGCCATCTACAACAGTGATGCCTGCAAGTGTCAGCAAATCAATAAATAGCGCAGTGGAAGAAAAATTAGCATCATTAGTGGCTACACCAGTGACTTCATCACTTGATGTACAAAATATCGCTATCATGAACGCAATAACAGGAAGTGGATTGAAACCAAAAAGAAATTCGAAAACTAGTGTTTTATGATAATAATGTTCAAAAAACAGCTGATCCGGCGTTTGATTTAGATGCCACAGTGCGCAAAGATGATTATGTCCGCGATTATCAATACTATTCCTATCATACTATACAACCCATCCTAAGATCGCGAATTGAACTTCAAGTTCAAGATACCAGTAAATACTTTTTACCGTGTGAGGCGTTTATTGAAATTGAGGGAGAACTTGTAACACATGTTGCAGTTGATACACGATATGCAGATGACCCAAATATCCGAGTTGGTTTCGTTAACAATGGCATCATGACGCTTTTTGAAAGTGCAAGATATCTCATTGATGGAAAGGAAATGGAATCAATAGACCGTGAGGTTGATGTTGCAACAACAATAATCGGGCTAGCAAGATATTCTGATGATTATACAAGATCGGCTGGTCCGTCTATGATGTTTGCAAAAGATATTAATAATCACGCTGATCATATTAATCATACTAGGGTAAAATCAACACGAGATACCGCAGTTGATCCAGCACCAGCAGGATATACTAAACCGGCTGGTACCTTTGATGTCGTATATATTAATCGCAATTTCAATCTAGGGTTTGCAACACGAGTAGCAACGTTGCAAGGACAGAGTCGACAATTTTCATGCGCAATTCCACTGCATCATATATTTGGATTCTGCAGAAATGTCATAAAAGTCATCTATGGAGCCAAACACACAATCGCGTTAGTGCGAAAAGGCAATGACAACGATGCAATCTGGCGTGCTAATGGTGTTGCTGATGGTAAAGTTGTTTTGAGTAAAATAGTATTGTGGATGCCAGTAATGACCCCATCAATTACCACAGAAGAGCGGCTACTTTCATTTATGGACACAGGTGGCAAATCATTGATAAGTTGGCTAACAACAACAACTGATGCCAAAGAGGATAATGTTGCTGGATACATTTACATGGCATCTGGCATCAAAACAAGGCGTTTCAGCCCCACGTCATATATTTATAGCGCTGCAGAATCGGAATCGATTAGGCTCCCAAGAACACAGTCATATGATATTTGATCGATTAGGAGTCAAGGAGGTTTCACTGAGAATAAACGGACATCAAGAACCATCTGAGGATATACAGCTTGATTACGACACTAACCATATAGCACGTGTGTATCATAGAATGCTGTCATATATGGGTCGTGATAAAAATGTTGATACTGGTTTACAAAAATCGCAACTTGATTTTAAAAGCCTCTATCCGATTTATTACTTTTCGCTGGAACATCTTGATTTAACAAGGCAATCCGTCGTTGACATACATTTTAGGGCTCGTATAGCCCCTACTTGAAGGGGCTGGCGGACGAATGAGAATCGTTGATGCACCAGTGGAAAATCTTTGATTGAAATCGTAAAAGATTTTCACAATTAGATCAATTGAAAGCATAAATGTGTTTTACGATAAAATGCCATATAGTGTTGTTAGTGTCAAGCTGACTGATTGTCAAGTCAAGAAATTAAAATCAAAATCAGCTCAAGAATGTGGAACCACAATAACGCACAGATGTCTAGCGGTACACATAAAATATCATTAACGGATCGTCAAATAAAACATTTCAATGATGCGCTGAAGAATAAGCGAGGGGTTCAAATTGTATTTTCGAAGGCTGCAGTCGCCAACATGATAAAATCAGGTGGTATATTTCCATTTTTAGCTGCAATACCAGCATTGATTGCAGCGGCTGCCCCAGCGGTGGCTAAAGCGGCGGCATTAGGAGCCGTTGATACTGCAGCAGGAATGGCACTAAAGAAAGCAGCTGGAAAAGGATATAAAAAAGGGAAAGGGTCTAAGACTACCAGGAACCCCGTATTCATGGTACAGCGGAAAGGGTCTAAGACTAGGACCGGTTTACTAACTTAGAAATCTTCGATTTTCAAACCTTCGATCGTGGAATCTTTAACTGAGGAACCGATGGTTCCTATGTCCAATTTTGATTTACTCGATGCTGCTAAAAAACTCGAGATTAAAAACTTGTGTTTTTTATGAAAAATCAGTTACCGGCACAACCAAACAGCGGTTAAACCGGTATTATTAATCTCGATAACAGCACCGGGTCCGGAACTCACTGGGTTCCATACGCGATTGATCCACGTGCAATCGTCTGTTTCGATTCATATGGATTAGCACCGCCTAAATAATTTATGCGTTACATAAACTGCTTAAAAACTCCTCACTGGTATTCTACGCTACCAACACAACAAATGAATGATCCACCAATATGTGGCAATGAAGTATTAAAAGTCCTTGACGCTATTTCATCATCTGGAAAACCACCTCATGTTGTCGTAAATGAATACACTAGTAGTCGCTGGAAATCGAAACGATTTTAGAGAGAGATGTATAAAATAACATGATTGATATTTGGGGGAGATCTTTATCAGCGCTGAAGAAACCCGAACCCGATGTCACTGCAACCCTTGATTCTATCAAGGATATAAAAAAAATAATCGAAGATGAAATAGCTGAGACGTTAAACCTAGAAAGTGTTGATCCTAATGAAATAGTTGTAGTTCAAGATCGTCAAGGTAAATTGAAAACTAGTAATGTGTCGTTGGATGATATTTTGGTTAAACAACGAAACGCAATCGAGGAAACTATCGCGTTATTTTCCGATCAGGGTAAACTCGAACCGGGTGTACTTTTTCTACGATTACAGATAGATTAAAAACTCTCAACGATGAGTTAAAAAATTCTGTGTTGGACCTAGCAACACTTCAATCTAAAACTGAAGAACACGAAAAACAGTTTTCAAATTTTCGTAAAAGCATCGTGGATAAATTTATTGGAACCAAGTTAGATAAAATTGAAATATAACTCCCTGATATTAAAAAATCCATCGATGAGACGAAAAACTTGATCGAAGCCATCAAAAATGATTTTTCGAGGATGATAACAATCATTGAAAAAACAAAAATTCCTCATGAGAAAACCAACAACTTAGTATACACGATCCAACACGGATCATTTTCGTGGACACCTACAAACAACAAATTAGATATCACTGCAACCGTTAAAAGTATTTATTGATTAACACTAGTTACAACGACTCAATTGAATATTTCATCGTCGAGTTCATCCGGGGTCAACAATACGATTTCAACGATCATCGACAAGGATACAACTGAAAAGTTCACGATAGCATCCACTGATAAAAATTTGGTTAGGGTTTCAACAACGTGGTATTTGGAATTTGTAGCGGATTTAAGTAAATAACGGTTTCAATTGAAATCTCAAACTGATTTAAAAATAAAATGATTTCATCATTGCAATATCGCTATGATCAGGTCAGAGAATTTCAAAATAGACTCAAAACCCTCACTGAGGAGTATCAAATAAAAATTAAAAAATACCAACGAAGAATCACCGCAGTTGATGTTACCGTGTACTCTGTGAAGGGTGTAATAGCCGGAGCTGGAATTATACTATCCCCTGTAACAATGATTGCCCCGATAGCTGTTCCAATTTCCATATCCGCGGCAACAACAATCGCTGGAATAATTTCGATAATAACAAAAAAATATCATCATGCAGCCAACGCAAACTACAAGACTACATAATTCAATTTCATGTTGTATCAACCGCATACTCGCAATTATCCTCGTTGATATCGTCATCGCTCGATGATACAATTATATCAGATAGTGAGTTCTCAACGATGGTCAGTATTTATGATTCCGCGATGTCAAAATTAGAAATACAACAACAGTATAATAACGATGACAACACCGCAGGAATTGCTTTAACGAATAGTGGAGAACACAAACCAAGTACAAACAAGCATGATCTCAATAACATCAACAAATCCAGAATTCAGTGTGAATTTCCCTACCCCAGTCCCCGTGAAGGAAATCGCGTTAGCAAAATTACGAGTGTATCACAGTTGGCCTAATATCAGATCAAAAAATCATTTGGTGGTCAACAACCGAATAATTCCTTGGTATTTGCGTGCAAGAATAAAGACGACGGTACCCCAGACTGGAACGTTTTTTCCATACCAACCGGATCATACCAAATTGAACAAATCAATGCTGAATTGCAACGTAGAATAAAATCGATTACTGGAAAAGAATCAAAAATAGTTATAACGGTTCATGAGCCGACAATATCATCTGTCATTGAAATAAACTCACCAAATTATGTCGTAGATATCTATCAGAGTTCTATTAGAACCGAACTAGGATGGCCTGAAATCCCACCTCAACGAGAACCCGTTAATTTACCACCTGAACCACACAAAACTGATTATATCACCGACAGAATAAAATCTGATAATCAAATAAAGAGTTATAGAGAATACGCCGGGTTTATAACTATGACTAGAGTAACAGAATTCGACAATCCCCAATATTACAGAATTGAAGAAGAATATATCACTGAAAACTTCACAGCAATGAATAATGATTTTTCACTGTTGTTAATATCTCTTAAATCCGGCTTTCTCACCCGAGATGAATTTATCAGCGTCGTAGAAACATGCAACAAAATCATCAATGACATGGAAACATTTCATTCTCAAATCATGCAAGTGGTATTAGGTGACGATAATCCTAAAACAAGAACAGAATTTGCAACAAAATTTAAAATCCCCGTCAAAAATATTCCATCATTCAAACTAGCAGGATATAATGTACCAGAACTAAAAAAATTCTCAGTGACACCATCGATGTTGGTTTTAAAATAATTCATGATGTGTGGAAGAAATTGCAACCACCACCAACAATCCTCAAACATAATAATGACCCAGAAGGCGGTGGTAGACATATCGCTCCGTTCAACGTGAATATTTCATCGGTGATAGCATTGAATTTAGTATGTGATGTTATCAAAGGAAGCTATCAAATAAATCTAGAACGATCAAATCAAGCTCAGCAAGGATATATTCTGTATTCATTTGCACCAACAGCTCCTCCAGGGTTTCTAATAATTGAGTCCCCGGTTAATCCAGTCTATATGCGGTGTCATAACGATTCATTAACCAGAATCAATTTTAAACTCACTGACCAGTCCAATAATCTAATTGATCTACAAGGTGAGGTTCTACAAATTAGTCTGTTTGTAAAGTCCTAAAAGGATTTTCATCGTAGTGATTTTGATTATTAGCCCATAGCAGCAGAGGGGGTGATGACAACATGGCTGCGACGTTTTATGGTTAAACAACGAAAACGCGAATAGAGTATCACCCGCGCAAATTCATGTTTTGAGCAAGAAATCAATAAGGCTCTATTTACCAAATGGAGAATTTTTTTTTGTGTGGTTAAAACATGAAATTTTGCAGGAAGGCTCTATTTGCCGTTTTGACGGTTTAAATCGATTTTGTCGCAAAAGTTGTAGGATTCGCCCCCTCTGCTGCTTATTCAGTTGCAAATACTAATGACACTCGCTATTATAATGTATTGTCATGGCTATTATTATTATTATTTTTATTATTATTATTATTATTATTATTATTATTTTCTTTTTTTTTTAGCTGCTAATCGTAATAGTAGTATATATCTTCTATTTTAGGGTTACTCCACTCAACGGATGTATATCGCATGCCAAGGTAATCATCTTATCTATTTCATAGTTATTTTATTGTCTTTAATCAAAACAGTAAAGAATTAATTCGTCACATGTTCTTATTCTAATCTTCTTTATGGAACCAATGGTAGCAACATACATTATTATATTATATTATGTTAGACCCATTTTCAATCTACAGCCTATTTGTGTAGATAACCACCGAGAAAGATCGACCCTTAATGTGTGCTTTGTTGCTTGCACACAAAACTAATATTATTCCAACGATATGAGTATACTTTAATGAAATTGATTGGTAAAAAGATACGAGTAAATGAAGTTAAAGATTTTATTTCAAGTCTGATTGCAATATTCACGCAAAAAAGCCACAAACATTCTATAAATCTGCGGACGATATACTAATAGATTCCAGACCAACTGTAAAATGATTTATGATCTATGTAGATAGTTTGTACATGACACTTAAACTGACGACAATATTATTTAACGATACTGAATGAAGGAAAACTTGCAGAGATAAAATAAAAGTATAAAGCCATTTCGGTCTACGAAATGAAGTGCCCATTATAGTCATTGCTATGATTCTAGTCGTGTGCTTAGAAAGAATAAACAAGAAGTTTAATGTAAACCTCACTTGCAACGAGGTATAATATGACGGACATAGGACAAACATTGTAAACAGTACATGGGAGGAATATAAATTGGCTCTGGATTATCTGAACGATAGAGTTTGCCTTTATATAATATCTATGACATAATGTATGGAACATATACTGAGTGTCAAGTGTCAGATGATACAAATACTAAACTGATGAATAACTAAATCGCATGTTGTACGTTACGATATTCCTACATAACATTAATAAAGGGGCAACACCTGCCTTGTTATAGGTTTATGATGTTGAGATTATAGAGAAGTTAGTTTTGAAATGATGTGTTTACATTGATATCATATACTATCATGCATATTCACGCAATGTTGTAATTAGAATATTTTCTTAGGTACAACCAAACAGAACCTTAATGACTTCTGGCGAATGTTGTGGCAATATGACGTGGAAAAGATAGTTATGTTAACAGGATTGTTCGAAGGTGGAAAAGTACGTGTTATGACATTTTACTGATGCATACAATTATAATATTGTGTAAAGTTTGAAATGGATAACTTTAGTTGGAATGGAAACAAAATTGCTTTTTCAGTAACAGTAATAATTTGCTAATAATATATCATGATTCATTTATTTTGTCTTGAATTAATATGTATTTTAAGTTTAACACGAATGTCATAAAGTTATGATTCTTGAGTAACTTTAGACATAGAGGTGTCAAAACCTATTTCCCTTAATTGTTGACAAAGAGTTTTATTGTTCCTATAGCAACGAAGTGATCAACGGAAAATTATCAGTCGTCCATAGTTTTTCTGAACATTATTCATTTTTGACAAATATCAACATAATAATTTTTGTATGGAAATGTTTACGTTTTTACAGCATAAATGCGAATTGTATTGGCCAGAAGAAGAAGGACAAACAAGTACATTTGGCAGTGTGTCAGTGACACTACTTGATACAGATTTGTTTGCAGACTACGTGATTCGTACACTAGAGATGACTGTGGTAATTACATATATATATATATATATATATATATATATATATATATATATATGTGTGTGTGTGTGTGTGTGTGCGTGTATATATATACAGTAGATCATGCTTAAAATATATACGTACATGAAGGAAATACATATTTTTCCTAATAATATATTATAATTTACACACAATTTAGTAAATGTTCATAGATCTGAAACTTTGTTTTTTCGTGAGGTAATAATATTTTGCGATAATAAAATTTAAAAGACGGTCCTATTCTGACATTGTGAATTTGTAAATGAATCGTTTTAAATGCACACTGTTGTGTTGTTAGATCTAATTAAATAATTTAAATCACCCTTAATGTCATATATTTATATTTCAGAGTAATAAATTAAAACGCCTGACCCAATTTCATTATACATCTTGGCCGGATAAGGGGGTACCGAGAGCCACGTCTTCAGTTGTTTTATTTTGGAACCGGGTGAATAGAGTGCCAACTCATAAACCCATTGTCGTTCATTGCAGGTATTGTTTCTTGCATATCATTTTGCCAATAGAAAGTGTATAATTTATTGAGAACTATTGTTGTCACTCGTATTGCTGCTCATTGATATATAGATTCGATTGAAGATTTTCTTATATTTTTATACACGTTTGGTTCCCGAACATTACAAATAACGCACATTTACACTATCATCAAAACCTTTGATGGTTTAGGTCGCCTATGTAATATTTATATTTATTTAGATCGATATAGTCAGTACATAGGTTTTGTTATAATGAGATTGCAGTCATATATTGTTACTATACATTCTTAATATTAATGCTGTATGTCCTAGTATAGTTTCTGGGCATTAACCATTCTGTGTTTGATGCGTACACGAACTAATATTCTGACAAAATTAGAAAAGAAATGTGGATCCTTCAGGATTTGAAAAGTAGATGTATGTAATCATTTTTTCAAATTTCCATACTTCTGTATTGTGTATGTATCAATATAGTGCAGGAATCGGGCGAACTGGAACATATATTGCACTGGACATTCTAGTCAGCCAAGGAAGGGTGGAGGGAAATGTAAATGTGTCGGCATGCGTCTCTAACATACGGCGTCAAAGAGTCAATATGGTGCAAACAAAGGTAACATGTTCACCACAACGTTTATTGCAACGACATTATTTATTTTCTGAAGAAAAACCTCCAATCTACTTGTATGCTTATACAAAAAGTTCATTGCGAGAAATGCAGATTATTATGATTGCATTATAAACATTTGTTAAACTACAGCAAAAAATCAATTGTATTGGCAATTAATATTCAATTTATTTTTATAAGATGTTAACGTAATATAAACTAAAATTTTGTTTCAATCTAAATTTAGTTATTTTCAATAATGCTAATACAAATAATACTAAATGATTATTCCGTATCAAGCTAAAGAAAATCTGTCATGGAATAATCATGTTATTATGATTAAATTCAACTGTCGTACTTAACACAGGAACAATATATTTTCCTTCACGAAACACTGGTAGAAGCTTTGATGTTATCTGGAACAGCGACTACATCGGACAAGTTTCCAAAAGTCTTTCAGGAACTGCTGGAAGTTGATGAAAGTGGTAAACTTAAATTACAGCTTGAGTATGAGGTAACGTTATGTTTATTCCATTCATTACTCACCATGCATCTGAACATTAGCACTTCAAATGCTATGTTTGTAATCACATTTATCTGACATACACAATGGCATTATAGACATAACAATTTCATCCTTTCAAGATCAA
Source organism: Unio pictorum (assembly GCA_030141615.1). Taxonomy (NCBI): domain Eukaryota; kingdom Metazoa; phylum Mollusca; class Bivalvia; order Unionida; family Unionidae; genus Unio; species Unio pictorum. The sequence goes on from JARLTB010000108.1 coordinate 3,213,458, forward strand.
CGATAATAACACTAGTATTGTCTCCTTTACTCCTCATTTACATCACAATTTTTTCATATGATTAAATAATAAAAAGGAGTATAAGTGACTGCAGAGTTTTAAGTTAGATGAATACATATTATCTGGTTTGTAGTTTGTTCTACTGACCATGTACCATCAACTTCATACCGAATTTCAGAGATTACAGCATGAAGATGTAAACCACGAAACAGTGTATGCATCCTTGTCATCCGAGAATGTTTTAGACGAAGCGGAATCACAACAAGATGAGTTCGCTGATGCAAAGAAACCTGAAAATAAAGCTAAAAATAGATATGACAACATATTGCCAGGTAAAGACGTGGAAATGTCAGCATCACATTTTTTTGGTATAATTTACTATTTTCTCTCGTTTGGATAAATTATATTAAGTTGGTTAGGTCATGAATTCGTTACATTACCACATTTCTCTTTACATTTTCTTACAAGATATTGAAATATATAGTCAGATTAAATGTTCATTGAAATTTCAAACTGTAAAACTGCACACCTGAGAAAAATTGTGTTTAAAATGGTGAGAAATTCCTAAATTGCTGGAGTTTCTCAAACCACAACGCTGTGATTACTTTGCGTGAGAATCGAACGGAGTTATGGCTATTTTAAAGCGTGATCACTGTTACATGTAGTAGGAAAAGCATTCATTGTTCTAATCCATGCTGTACAGAACGTTTTAAGCTTATTTACATAAGGGAGAATATGTTATACTGTCATATTCAGGGATAACGTCTGCCAGAGTTATTTTGCCTGAATTCTAATCTCAAGTATTAGATCCAAACAAGGTTTGAAAATACTTGTTTCCATATTATCGATGATGTACAAAAATCGCACAGTTGGAAATCATAATTTACATTTTCCATAAGGTGAAATCATTTCATTTCAAAGCAATATTATGATACCGTATTATAGAGATAACGATAATACGCTCCATTGAGAATAGATGAAGCGGAGAAATGACTACAATCTATCATAACATTGCTAAAGTTGCGGAAATCGTTCACTTCTTCAAATAATTGATACGGGTTCTGATATTTCTTACATAGGTATTCTGCCGATAGAACGTCTTGCAGCCCTGGTTAGAAAATACATCGTGAAAGATGTATATAAATTAACAAGGGTTCAGTGTTCGAACGGTAACCTTACTTTAAATATTGCGTAAATGCCAGGAAACGAAGGTACACGAAATCGACGCTGTTAGGAATAGACAAGAGTCTAGTTCTTAACCTAACTTGTCATCTAATTTCTGGTAATGCAGTAGTATCACATGCTATATTTAATACAGAAGTTAAATAATACACGTTCGTCAATTTAATTTGTTTCAACTTTTCTTTTATTATACTATACAGATATAACAGATATATATATATATATATATATATATATATATATATATATATATATATACATACATACATACATACATACATACATACATACATACTGTATCAGACGTGAAACGTGTTAAGAGCCCGTTTCACTCTTCCATTTACTGTTTTGTTTAATTTTCTGATTCTGTATTTCCTGGATGATATATCTGAACGTATATCGAACATAAAACTGTATTTTGCGTGGAAATATACTTTAGGAATAACGAATATTAAGAACAATTCATATTTTCTGTTTCAGCTGACCGACACAGAGTTTTTCTTCAGACTTCATTTCCAGGCAGGAATGATTATATCAACGCTGTTGTGTTGCCAGTTAGTTAATTCCTTTATTGTAAAATTACAAGCATCTCAATGAAATATTATAAGATGAAATATTGAACAGTGTCATTTGAATACATTGATATCACGCCGGTAGCGATAAAACAGTCATCGCCACTTGAAAATATAAATCCTGTAGCTACATTTTTTCCATTGAGGAAATGAATCCACAATTATGTACGTTATTCATAATTATATTTCCATATTAAGACCTATTGCATATGTTTTCTTTTACGTAGTCTTCTTGTTCGTCTACATTTCTCATTCTGCCTCAGAAGGAAGCTCTGAAAAGGTGCCATACAAATTTTGAAAACAAACCTGATATACCAAATAGTCTTTTACTATTAACTTGTATAAAATAGTTTTTCATAATAATCATGCAAAGATGTGCATGACTTTTCATTTTGTACACGGTGCCACATGTACATTACAACTATAACACAATAAGAAGTAAACATTGTTATGGAAAGTCTGTTAATTAAATATTCTACACTTATTGTTGTATTTCCAATTTTAGACTCTTATTAAACTCATAAGCATGCCTAGAAACAAAGTAAAAATACTGCGTAGATGAGGCTTGATTGCAATTTCATTAATTTAATTGACTAACGGTATTTAGGTGCAGGTCACGTGCCAATGTACACTGCAAACTTACCGCAACTACATAATTCACACTTTAATGCAGAAATAAAGACAAGGAACACATGCCCTTTCAGCCAGCTTCACAAATATTATAATCTTTTTGTTTTAAACTTGATACATTTTGAATTCTGTCAGACTTTTTACAAAGTAATCGTGTCGTGCGTGCAAGAAGTAACCAAGCACAAATATCGTTCACATGCCCGATATTCAATCGATAAAACTAATTGACCACTTGCTAATTTAAATATAATGTACTCTTAAATAGATTTCCGACTGATGAACCAACCACTGATAGATTGTGTTGTGAATTGTGACTACTTGATCAGTGTTTATTGACATCCATTCATTATTTCAGAGCCATCGAAGGAGACAAGGCTTCATTTTAACTCAGATGCCTCTTATGGGCACGGTAATTGACTTCTGGAGGATGATAAATGATCTAGAAGTCAGAACAATTGTCATGCTCAACTGTGAAACCTCCAAAGCTCATGATGTAGGTTTAAAAGTTTCAAGTATAGTCTTTTGGTAAGATAGACAAACGAAACATGGTTTAGTTTTGACAGCCTATTGTAATCCCAGGTGATCAATAAAAAAAGGGGTTACTCGTGAGTTGCAAATACAATTTGATAAATACAGCGTAAATAATTTGATATAACAATACGGCACAGTTATCTATAAGACATACACTGACAATCTTTTACATTCATCGCCAAGGAATACAAATGCCAAATGCATCAGGAGCTGATGACTGATTTTATTTTTCTTTCGTTCATAATCATGTTGTTAGCTACTAAATATGTTCGTAGTATGTATCATTAAATTTCGACTAAATGTTTGAAAAACGTTTCATGTGTCATATGTCTATTAGGATAGTAACTAGCAGAGATTGTAATCATTTACACGCATATAAACCTGTCCAGCATGAACAAAATATATTTAAGAAAAAGAGAAACTCACTTAAATGCAATATACAGTGTATTTATGCTGGTAGTTTTAACACAATGACGGGGCAAAAATATAATTTGTTTAGGCCGTGGAGAATAAATGGAGGTGTGTGTATAACTTTTTTCTCAAATGCAGTTTTAGTCGTTGAATTCAACTGCATATCCTGGATAATGTATTAATGAATATTAATAATGGTCGAATACAATACAACCGCTAAGTATGATGATGGCCACTAATAAACACGGTGTAAACATTAGTGCCTTATTTCTTTATTATATTTTTAAGGTACATTTGATAATAACAAAAATCATTCAGTATATCCGGGCCAGGTTAGGTCATGTGGACATTGATCAAACATTTCAGAACTCCCCCCGACATTCTGCCAAATGGCATACACGAACATACTTATATGTGTCTATTTACTCAATACCTGTAAACTACCCAATAAACGTGTGCATAACCGTTGGTAATTTGGCTGCCAGAGTGGTGCTTGTTCTGTTATAAGAACATTGCTGTAACTGATGGGGCTGCAAACGGACTATGTCAATGGAAGGTCACTTTGATAGACGTTTTCGCCAAAGTAACTATTTTACTTTTCAATTAGACACATGTCTAGGGTAATCTTGTATCTAGTATAGGTATAGGTTACAAAATCTTCAACTAATGTCAAATATCAAGCTGTGGTCAGTTTGGGTGACACGATCTGTAAGACAGTGATGAGTATGCATATCTACGTTCATCTTGGAAGAATACACGTGAACCATATCAAGAGTCAGGCCATTTGAAATAAGTTCATACTACAATATATCTCATGATGGGGAGTGTCTTACACATTGTTGCTTTCGTAATTTTTAAATTTGGCATTGTAATATAGACTGAGTCGCACATTATGACCACTCCAATGATAGCATTATTGTGATCTGTGTTAACCTATATTGCTCGTCATCATTACTCGATATTTATCAAAGGCAATATGGACACATATATTACAGTTGAGTCTGAATATAAATGTGTGTGCGTGGTTTGCTGTCTTTTGACGCTTCGTCCCTTGATACATTTTGTGAGCAGACGCAGTTCTTAGCTCCCTATAGTTATACCCTCTTACTTCCTTGACACCAACGAAGACAAATGTAATTTACTACGACAGATTAGTATATTTATATCAACGATCCATGAAAGTAATAATTTACACAAAGGGGTGGGGGATATATTTTACAATATAACGCACTAGGAGAGTTCGATTAACATGTAATGTGTATAATGCGTTGTCTTTATAACATCTGCTGCATTGACAACAGCTTTAATACCACATTGACTGATTTATAGATGCGTATTGATAATGGAATATAGTAGGTTCGTTATAAATGAGGATTATCGCAATCGTCAAGTAACTGAAATGAGTCTTTTACAAAGGCTGCAAATAAAGACCACAATAAATACATACGTATTTTACATTGAGCATATTTTGTTTTACCTCTCTATCTTTCTCTCTCTCACATATACATACACATTTTGAGGTCATTATTTTAGAATTGAAAAGAAGATTATTGTTGATGTAACAATACAAGTTAGACTTAAGTTATTGACTATATCACTGGATACAATTTTGCTATGAATAATACCCATAACTAATACATGTTTATACCATCTTATTTATTTTGCAAAAAATACAAAACATATCAGCCACATATGCTCCAGCTGCCGACTTTTCGGGTCCTTGTTCAGTTAAAATTGTAATGCTGTTGAATGCTCTGTTTTTTCATATGATCCGTTTAATCCTTACAATTGTATTTCACATTAGTATCTTTTTTTGCGAAACAATGTTTAAGATTAAGAAACAACCCTATTTTTCAGATTGGCGTTTACTGGCCTAAAAGAGATGATGCACGGTATGGACCGTTCTGTGTTCGCCTTGCAAAACAAGAGGAAGGAAGGAACTACATTCAGCGGACACTATCTTTCTCCGTTACTGGGGTAAACACATCACAGCACTAGAACGTGTATACAGATGTTTAAAGAAGGACGGACAATGATAAGGATAAGCAGAAATTAGTTTATTACTACTAAAGCAAGTAATAATTTCCAAAATGGTGCGAAATAATCAAAAACCTTCTTCAGTACAAGTGATGGCTTGCAGTTACAAAAATATACACTCAACTCACAAGTACTGACATATTCTTGCTTTATCCATGTTTAACGTTTAAGTGAATTTACAATCCGAGTTAAAAGAATGGAAGAATAAAATAAGAACTGAAGAAAACTGTATCCACAGAGGAAACATTATGTTTCTTTTTTATGACTTCAACCCAGTAGAGTTCTATGACTCACAATGAACAAAATTATTTTAAATTAAAACGACGCTGAGTCAAATAAAGGGAATCCTGTGTGGCCATAAATCAACACCATCAACCTAATTCCCCGTATAATATGTACACAGGTAACGTTATTGACGGAGATGTAGAAAAAGCATTTCAAGACAATGGTTTTGTTTTGTTTTGAAGATTGACGACACAGTAGTAAAAGTTGGCTATTTAGGGCCCAGGCAATAGGAATAGTATGTTTGCCCAAGAATAAACTATGGTAACTGATCCAAGATGGTTTAATGAAAGAATAAGGACCCGCTCCTTCTTAGTCGTGAGTCTGGTACTTTAACCCTTGAGTAGCTGCAACTTCCTCAAGGGAATGGTTAAACAGGATAATATACAAGTGTTATATTACTACTACTTAAATAATAATAATAATAATACACTAAGGAATTAGGGAATATTTATATTATTATAAAACTGATTATGTCTATTAAGCTGAATACCGGCTGTTGTTCTAATAAGACTGAATTTAGAAGGTTAGACGTTTGCATTTAAGCCAATCTCCCCAATGAGTAGTAAGTATGCGTTTGTTCTGTATCGATCCATCAAACGTAAGATGGGATTGTTAACATCTCGATACACAAGGTAGTTCCTCATAGTTGCTGGTATACGGTAAGAAATACAAAATCTTCCTCAGTTATGCCTTTTAGACTTTATTGTTTAAGTTATTAAACTGAGTGTTTTTAGTATAATGGAATTACATTCGTGCATATTTTGCAGGTGCAACGTATTTATATCAATTTAAATTCGCATAACAGAAAATGTCACAAGAATGTACAATATCTAGCAAATAATGTAACTTCTACTGCGTTAACTATTGCTTATCAAAGATATTTAACATTGACATTACAATTTTATTCTCAGGTAGAACATGAACGGTTCGTAAATCAGTTTCAATGTACAAATTGGCCTGAGCATGTTGACGCACCAGAAAGTACTGCTGCATTCCTAGATTTTCTTGATATCATTGGATCATGGCAAAACGAAGACAAACCAATCATTGTGCATTGTCTGTAAGTTTGCATTGTTTACATCAAAGGAACTTTCCTTATTTTATCATATTCAAAAGACACATGCATTTGTTTTGGTAACCATTTGTATATACGAAATGATCATTCAGTCCTTCACTGAGACTACCAATCTTGCTATATATCATTTAAGTGCAGACGTCAGTCGGTCTATCTATCGCATTATTCGTTTTGGAGGCATATACACACATCGTAAGTTATATCGTAATTAGGCAGCGATTGTACAGTGCCTCAACCAAGACACAAACCTATATCCGATCTTGACCTACGCTGCTTGTAATTAAAACAACACCCATTATAATTCAACCACCTATGTCCTCAGCCACATTGACTACTTGGTTCACAAAATAAGGATTGCTTAAGGCATCACGAAACATGTTGGTCTCATATATTTTACACTTTGCTTGAAGAGAATTTGAAAAAGGATGGATGTACAAAATGAATAATGTACTTTATAAACGTCCTAGCAAAACTGGCGATAATTGTATGCAATATATAAACGTGGATATTATATTACGATGATGTTCATAGTGCCAACACTAAGTCGAACCTCCGCTCGCCCCAATCACCATACACATACACATTCCACGCACTCATAAAGATTCAATTTAACTGAAATTTGTTATGCACTATCTACAATTCATTACATGTATACTTTCCTGTCTAGAAATGGTGCAGAGAGGAGTGGATTGTATTGTGTGATATCCACTGTGATAGAAAGGCTTAAACTGGAAAAAGACGTAGCAATTACGCAGACCATCAAACGGATGCGAGCATTTCGTCATCAGATCATACCAAACTATGTAAGTGTACCTGTCTTAATTTCCATTGAGTTTTTGGTGTGAATCTTAACTTGAACACATCATAAAAATATATATTCTCCATGTCATTGTGTTTAATATACCACTTGTTCTAAATACGGTTGGTTCAAATAAGCAAATGAAAACTCAGAGAATAATTATTGTGCAGTATTCTTAAAAGAATACTGCTGTGACTGGAATTTTCCCAGCCCCACGTTCCGCCTGAATGTTTCTGTATTTAGGGGCTATTCTTAGTATTTAAATATTACTGAAAAATAGCTTAACATGTTATTACGTTTACAAACGTGGTCTAATATTTCGATTGATGGAACGATGATGAATACAATAAAGATCTGGCATAATACATTGTAAATAGAAATATACATGTGGAGAATATCCTTGAAAAAAAACCTACCTTGATTTTTCAAGATTTGCTATAAATAATATTTATTATTATTATAATTGTTTTTGTTTTTTTTTTTAGGAGCAGTTCCGGTTTTGCCATGAATGCATCATAGAGTATATGAAGACTTTTGAAACATATACAAGCTGTTAGTTTAATGTGAAGTACTGTTGCTGCTTTATCTATGGAATATTATATTAACCTAGATTTATCCAGAATATGCTTTCATTTTATTTTTCACTTGTGTTGATAGTTTAATACATTTAACGTAATTAACTTCCTACCAACTGAAAATGAAAAGCTATTTTGCAAATGCTTACATTAAGAAAATAAATTCAGCAATGATAGATGTTACTAGTGTTATAGGTGTACCTGCGTTAATCCAAACTATTTTATCAAAAAACTTTATAAAACGCTTGTTGCCTTTTATATTTAGTCAAAATGGAAATTGTTCTGTTATTCACAATTTATAATTATGTACTTCAATTAAAATATTAATTTGAATCCGCATAATCAGTTACCTCAATATACATGTTTGCTTTATGATATATTTGAATATACTCATAATTACTATTTCTTTTTCATAATGCCAACAAGTAGTGTGTGATTTCTTTCTAAGTTTCTTATTTTTAGCTTTTAATTAGTGGAAACATTGCATAATTTAATGCGTGTTAAATGTTTGTGCCAAAATATGATATAGACCTTTTCATATTACACTGCGAATAATAGATCAAGAGAGTGAACACGTATCGTAGTATCTTATGCGCATACATGAACTATCAAAGACGTGTTTATTTGTATTGGGTGTTTACGCGTCGTTAAATATATAAAGAAACCTATCTTGGTATGAATAACTATTATCTGACTCAGTTTAATTATCTAGTAATACTGAGTCCTTTTTTTTTTCACATATTTTACCTTTAAAAAGTTACAATTTGATACAATGAAGATGCAAAATTATAATCAATGACTTGCAAGTCTGTACTAAGTCTTTAGAACATGAACATGTATTTCGACGTTAACTTTACTATCGGAGTGATATGTGTCAAACATGTACTGCATTGTGTTGTATTTAATGAGATTACGAAGAACTTGTTATGGTGAATGTCAAAGCATGCAACTGTACCCCGTACAGCAGACATTAGATATCGTCAAATATGCATCTTAAATAGAGCTTTTTTCGAGGAATTAGTAGTATTGAAATGAGGAAGAATGCATATGAATAAATGCCGATATGTAGGTATATCGTGTTCGACGACATCTCATCGATTCAAAATCAGTAGTCTTCAAAAGGTCGTGAAATTAAATGAGTTGTATTATTAATGTGAATTTGTGTTACACCAATACCTATTCTGATCATATTGGCCAATATTACCTCGATAAAAAATTAAATTTAAGCAGATAGTAGTTTGCAAGTAGAGTATACACATGAATTTATTAAAAGAGGACTTTTGTGCCTATTTTAGGCTTCTGTAAGGTGTTGCGGTTCTTTTGAAATTGTTGTGCATTTCTATTGAGATGTTTCTCATTTCTCATAATACAGATTTGATCCAGGTATAAAACGGAATGCACTCAATTATATATCAACTTGATCAATAACTCGATACTATGATATATGTGGTGAAGAGGTCCATCTACCAATACATTGAACATCATAATAACTGAATTGTAACTTTGTCTAAATAGATCTAGAGAGCAAAACTATATTATGTCTGTATATATGACAATTTTATTATATCTCTATGTTAATAAATATGTGCTATCAATTAATCAACACGTGAAACGTGAGACCACTGTTTTAATATTTTGTTCACTGTGGTCATCGTGTCTTGATCAAGGTTGATATTTGAAAAATATTCATATTTGTGCATTGAAATATAACTATAATTGTATTAAACTGTTAAAGTGCTATATATTCTTTGTGATAATTTATGATAAGTTTTGAAAATCATTTAAATGATGCCATACTAAAACCAAATGTTCATAAAATGGTCTCTCAATGATGTCGGCGACAAAGAAGTGAGATCACTGCAATTGTGCCCATAGTACAATTTGAACCAACGTAGAAAATTAAGTGCACAGTCGCGATGTAATACTTCATAATATAAGTCACCTTTGTCAGTATGAAGCAATATACATTAGCCAGTATTCTTTCTTAACCAGCATCTAATGCTTGGGTCACATGGTCCTATAAATCGTGCTTTTATCGCTGAGATATCTAGTTTACCATTTGTACTTTTGCATGTTTGCCTACCTGTATCTGTCATATAATCATTTTTTTCATAAATTTAAGGTATATTCAAGCATATATTTTTATGCGTATATCTTATTCCTAAACATATCTCTATTGTTTTTATGACTTTCTGAAAAACACATCATATGTAGTGAATGAAAACTGTTATGTTTGCTTCACAGATAATTCAGTATTCGCCGTGGCTTGCATTAAATAAATATTATATTTAATTTATGTGTTGACCTATTACTTTCTGCGAAATCGATAACTAATAATACTTACAATAAACGTAACCACGTATCCTTGCTAAATTTGCCAACAAACTCTTAGGTGCAATGGATTATCAACTATCATATTGCCCATCAACTGTATGTTATAGGATGTGTTTTGTGAGTATGTGTATATGTGAGAAAGATTGTGTATTTGTACGTGTGCTTATCCATGAAACTCGTCTGGTCAATACCCGTATTTTATTTAATTTCCTTTGACTGTATCCTCTCCTGACTAATAGTGATTGATACAATTAACTTCTTGATAACACTATACATATTCGTCCTTCTTTTAATTGTTTTGATAAAAAAAAAATACATGCGCTACGATTAGGGCCACACTTGAGCCCACTTGTTGATTTAATTTCATCTATGAGAGTAGTCCAAGTTCACAATGATGTAAACCTGTTTACAATACGTAGGTCACATAAGCATGTGCTACAGGTTAGTTTACTGCATATAATATATATCAATGAAAAAGATTTGCGTGTCTGTGTCGTTGCACACTAGTTATTGCAAAAATCCTAATCATATAGTGAAAATAAATTTTGTATTCGCTATATTTGTAGATTGCAGTACATGCATCGGACTAATGTAGCATTGTCTCATTACCGTCGTCTCTGGGGCATACTATATGAAACTGGTGGACTATATTGGTCTACGGAATTTTAAATTTTCAGCTGAGTCCTTGTAGTTATCCACTAAAACTTTACAAAAGGACTGGTCTCTGTGACCTTAATGGACTTACATGCCTCTTTTAGTTCAGTATCACTTGTTATATAAATTTAGCATTACAGTTTGAACACATGGGGTTTATGGACATTTAACGTTCCGTTTTGGACGGCATGATGTATACATGAGGTTAACATAATGGATGTCAAGATGCAGTTGTAATTATTTAACATAATGATTACATGACGTCGATTATGAGAATATAAGGTCAACATTTGCTTCACTCTGGTTCATTAACGAACAATTGCAATTAACAGTCCACTAGAATCACAATATAAATTTAACATGAGGACAGAAAATGGATAGATTGAAATAATGATTAACAAATGACCATATGACTTCCTCGTAAATACTATAATCCTTTCTTCCTGAACTATTCTATAATAATCCGTATCATATCGTCTTGCCGGTAACGTCGTCGTTGTACAATTTTATAACCTAAATACAACAATTATATTATAAAATCTAAAATACAGTCACTCGAGTCAGATACGATACAGACACATATTGTCATAAATCAAAACGAAATCAGAACCTTTAAATTAGACAGCATGATAGTGTACCGTACAAAGATTGTGAGGGTGTTTCGTTTACCTTAACGGAACACTTTTCTATCACATTGTTGTTTAAAGAAAACGATAGTAGGCACAGTCACTGTTTTAACTATAACGATTGAAATATTTATATATATATATATATATATATATATATATATATATATAGTTAGCAAGATTGAGGGATTTCATAAGGTTATGGTTATATCTGAATATTTCCTTTACACGATATAATTGAAGTTAATAATGGTTTAACAGAAAGAGTCACAGCTGTTGAGTCATCATTTCATGCAATTCAATCTGCAAAACTAGGATAAAAGTAAAACAAAACTATAAAAACAATATTGTAATATCGACAAAACATAGTAAGGAGAACAACAAAAAATTCAAAAAGAGATAAGTTGATGGATGGCGGCAAAGGACACAGACGGATTAAGGAAGATATAAGTACAGATATCAATCAGACCAACGTTGTGATGGATGCAACCAACAACCATATTCAGCACGCTGTTGTTCAAAACTCTACTAGTGGCATACGACGTTTCAAATGATAGTATTATATAATGCGCAAGATGATGTTAAGTCTAAGCATGATTAAACCACTACCTCCATCATATCCAGTAGTTTGAAGACACTGTAATCACTATAACGAGAAGACCCAGAAGACTGAAGAAAAGGTAGTATATCTGAATCTGGATCGACTTGTTGATGTACTCAGGGTTATTTGAAATCGAATCGCACTGCGATTGAATCCATGTATGTGACCTTTGTAGAATTAATTATGTAAATGTGTCGTATTAGTAAGCGTCATTTCTTATTCTCAATTTGGTTAATATCATAATTTAGATTTTCCTCAATATTCAAGGCATGAAAGTACAAAACACGTACATTCTATCAATCACTACGTCATATCTGACATGACTTATAATGCATTGCATAATAATCAGCAAGTGTTCACCGAATTTCATTGAATCAGCACCTTTCTTTGTTTGCTTTCTGGAATACATCTCTTAAAGTACGTTTATCTTGTCATATTAACTTAGTTCAGTTTATACTTCGCTTATTTAATTTCTTGGCGGTGGTATTGTTAACTGCACTGTCAATACATAATTAGATATAATGTGGTCATAAAGTAAGCAAACGCAAACCGAGGCAACTGACCTGGATTCTCCTGGATACATATCGACCCGTGAACCTTAGATTACGATTCCGATGCTTTACCAACTTCGGTATATTAGCAATCTTTTACAATTATACTTGATGCTGCTTGAATGTCTCATTCAATAACCAATGTATGACAGAGAAGGTAGACGATGATTGACAGAGAAGCAGGACGCTGATTTGTTATGTTTGTTTTTTTGTTGTTGTTGCAAATATCGCTGAATTCTAATGTTGAACATCTCCAAATAGCATTACTAAAACATAATAAACTTGGAAACTGTCGTTCAAACGAAGTGGTAGTGGTAGTATAAATAGTATTTTCTCAGAATCCTAGGATGATGTATGTTCACAGAGTAATATCGTTGTCATGTTGCTGATCGTATATCACCAACATAAACAAAATGAAAAATGGTCAGTCCATTTTGTCACCATCCACACCCCTCCTCCATGCCCAAATGACCAAGCTGACTGAATTCCTCTCTTTGGAACAGTCTCCTACAATTATAGAGAATGGAAACTTTATTTGTCCATGGATCTCAGCTTTCAGTTTGACTATCACGAAGTCCAATTCTCTCAAACACTCCTAGATTATAATCAAAGTTTCGCAACTCAACCTCAGTTAGTCATCACACCCATAAACATGGTCACATAGGAGAATTGCTTCATCATAAACCCCATGCTAGTACTATAATGTCTTTTTTGGTGGCTATCGGATTTCAATAATCCCTATCTCACCATCACTTTTTGATATTAATATAAATATCTATATGATAAAACTAACCTATATAACACATGGCGTAAAGCAAACCTAACAACTTCGTTGCCTCCTACAGGGTAATTACTTGGCAAGTCCTTGAGTTTGCTGCTTGACATACATGTCCAAGCACCAAAGTGAATCGTGAAAACTGAACGTATTATCCAAAATATAGTAGTGTTAGGGACTTGCTCTGCGCTTCTAGGAGAGAACAATGTACGGCTGAAAGGAGTTGGTTTTCCACAGGCCTAGCGTTTCATAAGCAGATATGTGAAGTCGCTAAGATTAATGTTACATAGTTAATGCAGCAAAGTCATCCTACCGCAGTGCTAAAATCACAAAATGTTGTATCTACAAAATCTACGCAAGATCACGAAAACGCTAATGTCAAAGATTAATTTCCTTATACCAACAGGCAATGATCATACGTAAGAGTGTTTATCTGATGCTGAGATGCATCAGTTACATTCGCAGTTTATATCCTCGTTATACCACTAACACACTTTTGTCTTCATTAGTACCTTCACAACTGGGTTAGTGTGATTCACTTCTATCGGATTCGTCTCTGTATCTTACATAGATACTCCAAAAAGTTTAGAACACGCTGACTGGGTCACTCTTCAGTACGAAAGACTGAGCACACCATTTGTCTGCAATGAAACCAAACACAAATTCTCATCAATACAATACATTTCCTCGACTGTCTCCTGTCCAATATACCTGTCTGACTTTTGTCTTCTCCTCACCAAGAAACGTTTGCTTCTCTCCCAACACTCGTATTCTCATTCTTCCCACTATTAAATGAAATTATAGAAAGAACGGTATTCTGCGTACCAGGTACAGCTATCGGTGGAGAATTGCCCATGTATCTAGGATAAAACACTGTGACCTCGTTCAAGAGTGCATGTACATCTCTCATATTTATTGTCAGCTTGTTTTGTCTTGTAATTTGTGTTTTTGTAATCGTCGTAGTAAATGTCTTATCTTATCTTATCAAATATTGCATTGTAAATATTAGGCGCTTTACAAAGTCCACATTACGATTAATAATAATAATAATAATAATAATAATAATAATAATAACAATAATAATAATAAATGGTTGCAATAGTCTGTTGATTTTATTGTGCTGCTTACAAAAAGTACCGGAACATTTATCAGCACTTGCCAATACATTCTTTTCCCAATGAAAAAATTGAGAATGATATATTTTATTGTTTCTTCTGCAGGGTAAAAGGTATCAATGAAACGACTATGTGAGATATTAACATTTTGTTTGGTTGAATATCACTTAGTGATGGTTCTTTTGTGGGGTTTACTTTCACTATTTGTTATAAAAAAATATATGTATAGTATGTACACTCTATCAATTATACACCACCTGTTGGATATGTTGGATATATTTTTTAGTCAAAGAAAACTTGAGCAAGCCTCGTTTTTTTAATGATACATGTATACGTCTCGTGGTATATTATCGGTAAAGCGAATATATATATATATATATATATATATATATATATATATATATATATATATATATATATATATATATATATATATATATGCATTATCGTTTTCTAAATAGACTCGATTATTTCATAATCATTTAAATTAAAACAATTTCTTTTCTTTTCTTTAAGGTGCGGTGAATTTTGCCTTTCATAAATCTGCAAACCAGTCAACAGCATTGACTTATAAAGGTTTCAACTGGTGTGCTGATAAGGCTGTTGATGGCAATAGTAATGGCTGAAATCCAGATATTTCCAGGACATGCAGCACAATAATTGGTAGTACATCATGTGAGAACTATACATGGAAAGTTGATCCTGGCGTCCAGATTATTCCAAAAACGGTTACAGTATATTACAATAGTGACAAAGTTACAATAGCGCCTAAAGTTCAGCTGATTTTTTTTTTCAACATCAAAATACCGCAATTTGTCAAGACATATAAAGTCAATATATGAAGTTCTAATTATCATATCATGGAATGTAGAATTTACTTTTATACGTGTTTTTTAATGTTTTATATTTAAAGCGAGACACATATATGGATTAATGCTAATAGTTCATGTAAACCGCTGGGTATATCGATAAATTGATATCAACATCACTGCACTGGGCAAATATAATTACACTAGGTTATTAGAAGTTGTATCATTATTGATGGTGTAAAGCGCTTAGAGCTTTGAAAGATTAGGCGCTATACAAAGTCCTCATTATTATTATTATTATTATTATTATTATTATTATTATTATATAACGACAGTTCCTGTTTTGATTTACACATGACATTTGTATATATCTCTCTATCTCTCTCTCTCTGTGACGCCAATCAATCAATCAATCTATCTATCTATCTATCTATCTATCTATCTATCTATCTATCTATCTATCTATCTATCTATCTATATATATATATAAATATATATATATATATATATATATATATATATATATATATATATATATATATATATATATATATATATATATATATATATATATATATATGGATGTTTCGGAGACCAGACCTCAAAGAATATAATGCCAATCAGTAATCAGGACTATCCAGGTCAATTTGGCTAATGTGGCGATATCGTGTACACCACCTGTTAACCAGGATATTTTCTGGCACTAAGACTAGAAATAAAGTAAACACACTTGGTCTGAATAAAACGTACGAAACATATAATGTAATTTTAAGGCACGGAGACTATATAAAGACAGCCATGAGTAGTAATTTCGGGCACAATAGCCTCAATGGAAAATCCAGTCAAAAAAGGGGTTGGCCCACTATAGCCTCAAGGTCGGCCTATATAGTCGCAAGGGAAAGTGAACATAGTGGGCCTATATAGCCTCAAGGGAAACTGAACTTAGTGGACCTATATAGCCTCAAGGGAAATTTAACATGGGGAATATTATTTGGGACTGTCGAGCGACAAAGGAAATGGAGGCGGAGAGAGCAAATATCTTTTCGCGGTATATGAGTGGCCCTGAAAAGGGCCGTTACGTGTAATGTTAACATTATATTGTTAACACAGAGGACATCTCACAGATCTTCTTCTCTTCCTTAAACTTCTCCTCACTTCAGGTCCATAGAGGAGAATTCTCTTTAAACAACCTTGCCTCTCCACATATATTCTTCTTTTCAAAAGGGCTGTGTCAGTCATATGAGTGATAGTGCATGATGATCTGGCATACATGGGTAAGTCAGTACGAAATAGCATGGATGAAACAAGGATAGAAGATTCTACGTTGGTCCACATCCTGTGATGATAACAGGTGAAGCGAATGCCGTGTACTGCGGATATTTATTGGGGAAGAGAGGATCAAAACGGATTGAGTTCATTCACCAATCCAAACACGCGTTACAAACGTCTGTCACAGTCGTCCAATTAGAAGAGAGCAGTTTGTGACGTCACCTACCCTATATAGAGGTACTAGCGTCTGTGCACAGTCAATCGATGCGACAGAGTTGTCAATCATGTCGGACACTAAGAAGTCGATGAATTGGGGTGAGCCAGTAGTGGAGACAGCAAGTAATGGTACAGCAGTGACAACCAAAGTCATGGCAAATCTACATCCAGAAGAAGTTGATTTTAACTGGGATACTGTGGCTTTTCTAACTTCACAAGATTTTTTTCCGGAACCTTCTTTTTTACACGTCGATTATTGTAAGTAGAGACAAAAGGAAGAATTGAAGCGATTTTTATAACAACAGAAAGTAGAAGAACAAGCTTTTCTCTTTCAACAGCGGGAAGAAGAAGAAGCAGGAAGGAAACACCAGGAAGAAACAGTAGCAGCAACAGAGAAGAAAGAAGACCAAGGACAGAAATAAAATAGCAGAGTTAAGGAGTCTGACACAAATGTATCAGACTTCTCTTTATCACGACCGAAGAGAAAAAGACCTTTTCGAGCTAACCAACCCAATCGATCTTTGACTACGTCTTCCATACCACCATTAGTGATTTCTACCAAATCATTAACAGGAACCACTAGTCCCTTAGTAGGCCTTGGACGTGTCAAAGGCTTAAGACAGCTAAAGATGGTTACGTCACGTTTCTGAGTTTGTTTTAATTTAAGCAAACAAACACCCAACGGTCCTTTTCGGGGCTACTCAAAACTTTCGAAAAGAGTCACTATTTCAATTGCCTATTTCAACGAAAACTCAAAAGTCCCTTTTATTTTTTTATACCCATGATGTACGTGTGAGTGAATGAGTGTGTAAGTGTAGGTTCTTATTCTATAAAATCAAAACCAAGAGACACTTACGTTTTTTTCCGTCTGGTATATTCTGGTACAAATTTTACAATACAGTATCACAACATAACATAACACAATACCACTTTTAAAAGTTCATAGGCTTCTTCTTTTCACTCTTTCTGTTTTTCTCAATTTCTTTACTGTCACAGGTTTTTCTTTTTCTTCTTCCTCCTCACTTTCGTTTCGTCTTGTTATTATTGTCTTTGTGAACGTGTCGAGCTCTTTCCTCGGGGGAGGGTACCTCTTCCTCCTATTGTTCAAAATTCCTCTCCCCCTCCTGATCCTCCTGTTGTTTCTTAGGACAGTTTGGAGACCAATGTCCTTTCTCTTTGCAATGATAACAGGTATCTTGAATTTTGTCTCTTCTGGTACGCTTTTTGTTTCTTGCACGATATGGACATTCTGTAGCCTTATGTTATTTCTTCTTACAGATAAAGCAAGTATTTTGACTTTTATCTCGAAAGGAGGGAGTGTAGTTCGTAGGCTTGTCTGAAGAAACCTTTTGTATGACACCACGCAAAGCTCTGATCAGAAGTTCAACTTGTGCAGGCTCTTCCATCGTTCTGGTCAATGTGAGAGTGAAATGAATACTGGAAGGATAAACACTGACCCTTTATATAGGGGTCATGGTCTTTAAAATGTAGTCATTTGACTTTTTGCAGACAACATGAAAAGACCGCATCATGTTGTCGAGAAACGAGAAGACAATAAGAGACAGAAAAATAATGTATCGCCTCACACAGTAGCTGAAATCGTGGCTCAAATTCATGCCAGTGATTTTGAAGCTGGCATGAGTGAGCCCGAATCCAGACCCAAACAAGCGACGTCCAAACAAAGTTCACCACTCCTAGTAAACCCTGAAAAGTACTATCATATTCGAGAGACGGAAAAGCGTTCCTGTCGAAAATTTGGAACAATGGTTTACACGTACGCCGTAAAGTTTAAAGATTTCAAGTCCAATGTACCTTTGGAGAATACAGAGGGGTTCATTACCGAGGTGTGGGATTCCGTGCTAACTGCACTGATAAAGCAATGTCAAGCCAAAAAAGACGATCGCTTGGGACTTTCTATTCATCACGATAGTTTGAAGTCTCCCGTCTGGATCGAGTTTAGCAGTACATCACAATTAACAACTTCCAAAGTCATCGACAAGATTCAACATATGCAACAATCCAACGAAAGGTTTCACATCATCGATGGAAAAGCCACACTGTTCATGACCCATGTTTCTCTTCCCCAGGGGACAGGACTCAAAAAAGTGGTATTGGTCGACATCCTTCGCAGCATTAATCGAACCCTCATACAAATTAACAATTATCAAGACAAGATGTGTTTAGCCCGTGCCATCGTCGTGGGACAAACGTATTCCAACAAGAACGACACAGTAGAATGGAAAATAGCCTGGAAACATATTCGACAATCGAACCGAGCCAAACAACGAAGTGAAGCAGAACTCATGTTACAGCAAGTGGGGATATCCAAAAACACCCCTTGCGGCATTCCAGAAATGCAAAAATTGTAAGACGTCTTGACTCCACGTTACACCGTGAAGGTACACTCTTAAGATGTGAGTGGTTCTTTTGTTTCGAGGAAACGATTTCAAAGAAGGAAAATACATTCACGTCTATCATCACGATGGTCATTTTGATACCATTACCAGCATCACTGGATTTCTGGGATACAGTTACTACTGTGAAAAATATGACTATGGTTTTTAAAATCGAGAACACCACAAGCATTGTGGATCGAAATGTGAGGGATGTTTGGCCTCAAGACGGAAGACCTGTCATATACTCGTCCTCGTTGTCGACATAACAATAACAACAACTAAAAAAATCTATAAAAACCTCAGTCACTTTGACCGTGTCTCATACATCGTCAACATGACGTCCCATCAGTCTATCTTCCCATCAAATTGATTCGTGCCTTGTACGGTATCAGTCGCGAAAAAAATTCCACTAATACGTGCTCACGTCTTGGAAGCCAGTCTCAAAGAATTCTTACAATGATTTACAGTGACAGTACGACAATTACTGCAAGGCATCATTCACATTCCACATCAAACCAAAAGCTTTTTTGACAGAAACAAAGTGGCCTTGACACAACTGGCCGATCCTCACATCGACACTCAAATCAAAAAGCAAATCATTTTGAAACCTGGAGCTAGCGGTTCTCTAGGAGAACCTAGAACCTAGAATCATTCGTTCCCTCTTAAAATGGGATCCCAATGCTACCAAAGATCACCCCCTAAGAAAAAACCCAAACGAGCCCCTAAGAAAAGGAACAATGGTGCCAAGACCACAGAAAAAGAAAATTCCACAGAAAAGAGCTGTCACCCGCAAAAGAGTCACTTCGGCCAGGACGCAACTTTACATTCGTTAACCACAACCTGCAGCACAAGTAACCGAGTTTCCAGTAGCCTCAGGTCCTTCCACTTCTCCGTTGCTGGTCATGCCAGCCAAATCCAATTTGAGACCCGTTCTACCTAATTTGATGAAACATTGTAAATCTACGTCTCCGAAAACGTCTTATCCACCGGTGATACCCTCTTCCTCATTAGCGGCAGTAGCAGCTGCTCACAAAGTACCTGCCCCCAAAGTCAAAATTCAAAACAGTTCTGGCATGTTAAAGATTTTATTGGATTTGCTCAAACAAGAACCGAACCAATTTAATCCACTGCGAACCCCTTCACAACGTGTGTTACCTGTCATGAAGTTGATACGACGGTAAGATAATCAGTGGCGTCGCATTCCAGTATAAAAATTAATAGAGGACAATTACGTGAATAAATATTTTATGTGCTACTTCTGAACACCCAATGATATATACTCAAAAACTTGCACACCACAATCATCGGCGTTCTGCTATTCAAAAAGGAAAAGGAAATAGACAATCTCGTCATCCTACAAAACACTTAGGCAAACATCGACGTCATCCCCTTAAAAGACACAGTCATCCAAAGAAAAGCAGAAGTCACAAAGGGGAGGCACATTATTTTTCACTTAAAGGTGCGAACAAACAAGCCAAATCAGATCAGAACCGAACTGTTGTCTTTATCGAACCTAGTTCCCCATGGTATTTTACGTACTGGGCTTTAAACTCAAAGGCTGGTACAGGGGGTGCGAGGCACTATCGAAAGTGCCCCAGATGCTGGCAAACAGGTCACGGCCCATGGAATTGCAAAGAGGAAACACCTAAACAGTACGACAGTCCCAAGACCTATGCAGGTGCCATTGCAGTACAAGTAATAAATTCTCCACAAACAAATCTACAAAGCCCACCAACAACAGCTTAGGAAAAATGACAGGAGGAAATAAAACAAAACCAATCAAGTGCTGATAAGTGGAGGGATATTCTAAGCCCTAGCAACACAATAGTTAAGACCCCGGGAAAAGAGCCCATTACAACAACAAAAAAAATAAAACTGATTTGATGTACTGAGTGAAAAGGGAAAAGAGATAGAATAAGAGGAAGACATGGGGGATCTACTAGGAATGATACCCCTCACAACACCCACACCAATGGCACCAATGAAAAGGAATCTTAAAAAAGGATGGCTAGTAATATATCAACCTCATCAACAAAAAATATTAAGGACACTAAAGAAAACGTTGAGATAAATATGGTAGAAGAAGAAGAAATTGACAGAGAACAAACCAAGGAAAAAAGGGAGAACAAAAGTAAAGAAGGAAAGATAATAAATAGTCATAGGAAAATGGAGATATCAGACCATGATAGCGCATCCGAAGGGACAAGAGTAACGGAAAACAATATGAACAGAGACACACCATACTCATCGAACATCACAAGCGATTTTTACCAGTCGCGACGTAGCAATGATACTATATGGGATGACCCGCATTTCACCAGAAAAAATATATGAACACAAATAGATCACACACACACACACAAAAGTGGGACAATACAAAAAAAGCCATAATTTGAAAAAATAATACGACAACCTGGGATAAAAACTGCCGTTTACTGTATATTAACGCAAGCGGGATAAATAGGGACAACTTAGATAAATTAAAACATTAGAAACCTATGACATGTTATTTATACAGGAGACACATAATGGACTGAAAGCTGAGGGAGAAAGAGGTATGGACAGTTTCAAAATTACTAACTACTTTATTGGAAAAAATATAAGAGGGGTTGTTAAATGGTAAATAATAGAGGAGGAAAACCATTTTAAGGGGAGATTAATACACATTGTAATGGGTGGGATAAACTTTATTAATTTGTACATTCCAAACAATAGACACATTAAATGAATATGTTGACGAACTGGCCAAATATTTAGAGAAATACACTATAGGAAATTTGAAACTAGGAATGGATTTAAACTGTGTAGGTGATAACATAGACAGAATAGGACAACTAACAGTAGAGGATATACGGTTTAAAGACAAAATGAAACACATACTGACGACACAGAAACTGATTGACATACAAGAGACTGAATATGCATAGGGTGGAATACACATTCGATTACAAAGATAATAAGGGGAGTAGGATAAATACATTTTGTGGGACACTTTTGTGAACAAAAAAATATATAACAGCAGGAAATATAAATGACAAACTTTCGGACTATAAATTAATTAACGTAGAAATAAGGAAAATAAATAGGATAAAATGAGAGTAGGGTAAATGGAAAAAAAAAAAACAATATCTTAGATAACATAGAGTTTTTTGCGGGAAATTAAGGAAGACATATAAATTTGTACACATAAAGGGAATTTGTACATAAAAAAAGAATTGGACTCTTTAACAGGGAGATTAAAAAATATAGCAACATACTATACAAAATTAAGCATAAGGTAAATAAAATTAGAGAGAAAAGCGATAGAAAATTTAATAAAATATGTAAACACAGAACACAAAAAATAAACACTAGACGAAAAGCTTATTTAAAAAGGGAAGAACAGAAAGGGAGGGAGATTAAAGCGGGAAAATTTACAAAACTATACAAAAATGCAGAGGGTTTATATAAAAGGAAAAGAGCTAAGAAGATTTGGAGAAGATAAAAAATTTAGAATCGCTCAATATTAAAGGGGAGGGAATAACAAAAGACAAAAATAAAATACTAAAACACATACAAGGCTATTACGGAGAACTATACACATCACAATAAATAAGTGACAAACAAATTGACGAATATTTACAAGAGATAAAATGCGAGACGATATCCACAGAACATAAAAACATATGTGAAGATTTGGTCACGCAAGAAAACATAATAAGAACAATAGGAAATTAAATCACAAGGTAGAAATGGGCTCTCAGCAATAATTGGGAAATTATAGGGAGGTGTCAAGGGGCGGGGGTCATGATTTATATATTTTTTGTTGCCCACTGTCACTGGGTTGCACAAATATAATAATAAATAATATAACCCACCCCTTTTTGTTACTCGTTATCTAAGAGTTGACCGCCCTCGATATAATTACCAAGGTTCGAGTAAAGATAAGTGGTGAAACTTATAGTTCGACATAGATATAGTGATCTGAGCAGATATAATGAACAAACAAATACGAGCCCCCTTAGTGATGAACAATTTAATCAATTACATAAACAATTGTAAAAATTCCTTTCATTAGGAATATACTCTGCTTTTAGAAATACAACTTCCACCGAATTACAATAAAACTCAAATATATTTAAATGAACTAGCCGATCTGTTACTGTAGCTTTAGTTCATCATAGGATCGAGATAAACAATCGATGGCAACGCAATGTACGATTTCATTATCTGCTAGTCCTCAGCTTTCCGCTTCCTCTGTTGCAGCTCAGAACATTAGATCTCAAAGATTTTACTTGCTAACATCCGTCTCGGGATACAATCTGCACACGTTAGAATTTTAGCACTGGGTAAAATTTCGTCACAGGTATATACCTCTCACTGCACTTCCCTTTCTTTATTTTTCTCGTCATATGTCTCAGGTTACGTAACATCAATACGTCTAAAAAGCTATTTTCTCCCTTTGTGGTTTCGTCACCCAGCCAGTATTGGCGGCTTGCCTGGACCACACCTGTTTACGAATAAATCTTTCAAATTCCGCTCGGAGCCTGTAGTGCACTTTATATCTTGTCCTCTTACAAGGGAAAAACTCAGACCGACTTTATTGTCAAGAAGGGCGATATTAAATCCCATTAATCTTGTGTGAAAACACATCCCTTATTTAACGTGACCAATCAGTATCAAATATTTTTGCTGCTCTTTCTTTCAGAGTTGCTTAAGTCGGGTCAGCCTGACCTGGCAGTATTAAGTACCAGAAATTCTGCGGTTTCTCAATTTTAACAACTTTGCCATGAAAATGAAGTCTGACATGTCTCGAACAGTCAGTCTGGCTGCTGGATAAGCAACGACGCTAATTAGACAAACATTCACACTATAGAGGAACAATACCATACGCGGCAGTATAGCGATATTATACGCGCGTGTCTCCGTACATCTAATTAATGGTTCTCTTGTCTCAACTAACGTATTCTTGGTAGATCACCAGAAACATGCACCTTCACATAGGCCCCTCCTTGAAGAGTAAAATTGGTATTTTACTCTCCAAAATTTTTGAAGACCTAATCTGGTTCAGTCACACGTCATCAGGTGACCCCCTTCACCTCAGACGTCCCTATTCTACTTAAGCAGTCAGCCCCTACATTATCGCTGCCTTTAATATATCGTACATAAACTTGGTACTTTTGCAGAAATAGTGACTATCTCATTAATCGTCCATTTGTCAACTTAGCTTGAGCCAAATAGGCGAGTGGTTGGTGATCTGTTTCCAAAATAATTTTCCGGCCATACAGGTAGCGTTGGAATGTAGATATCTCAAAGATAATAGCCAATCATTAAATCTCAAAGACCGAATAATTACGTTCTGCAGTTGATAACTTCCTGTTACTGTATGCAACTGGGAATAAGCTTCCGTCATGCTCTTGCAATGACACTGCCCCTAAAAATCTATCACAAGCGTCCGTACTTAATACAAAATCTCAAGTCGCATCAGGCAATTTCACTAATTGCGTATGAGGTCAGTCTGTCCTTTAACGTCTGACGTATTCGGAGTTACCAAATTTATCGTGCTCGGACGATACTTTCTACAGTCCTTAGCAACCATGGCCTGGTCTGTTGCAGCCGT
Organism: Unio pictorum; assembly: GCA_030141615.1. NCBI lineage: Eukaryota > Metazoa > Mollusca > Bivalvia > Unionida > Unionidae > Unio > Unio pictorum. Next base: position 3,238,500 of record JARLTB010000108.1, read on the forward strand.
AACACACTGGCTCACCTTCTTCCCCGAGGTATCCTTCTCTACAGCCTGAGTCTTTCCCGACCCACGGAAATGTCCTTGGCTGAGATTTCCGGTCCCTGGCCTCCCACCATTCTGACCACTTCATATCTGGGGTGCCACCTCAGTGGTCCTTCTATGCTCACCGTTTCTAGTTCGGTCGCTACCACTCAAAGTGGTTGGACGCACGTGCGCACTCTCTTAGCACTCCGCCATCACGCTTATTTCATCCAAGGTTGAGAATTCACGCTCCGCAAAAAACACAATAGGTCTTCTCTAAATACTTAGGACGTGCCCCTTCAAAATTTCCTCACGTATTCCCTAATACGTCAACGCGGTGCCAGACATTTTTATCCATATAAAAAAGTACGGGTACTCGACTATGAAATTGCCTGTGTGTTTCGTTAGCCCTCTTCGACGGGTCTCTAAAACGTTTCAAAAGTGGACTAAAATCCTGTACAGAGACATAGATTCTTATGTACGGGTAAATGGGGCGAAAACATGAAAGATTTATAGAAAGAGATCAATGAGACAGGGGTGTCTACTATCTATGATATTATATGTAATAGCGATATAAATTCTAATTATTAAAAAAAAGACTCAATAAAGAAATAATAGGGATCAAATTTCCAAAAATCAGAGAAGAGGTTAAAATGCTACAATATGCAGATGACTGCACTAACTCTGTAAAAGACCATAATTCCTATGAAAAACTCTTACGGGAAATTTGAATTATTTGCAAAAATATCATTGTCGAAAATAAATCCTGAAAAAACGGAAATCTTACTAATAGGAAACTGGAGAAGTAAACAGCACGGATTACTAATCCCATTAGTTAAAGATCAAGGAAAGACCCTAGGGATCTATTTTGGAAAGGGCGCTGAAAAACAAAACCTCAAGAAAATCAGGTGGGGGGGGAATGAAAATATTAAAACTTGGCACTTACGCCATTGTGCCTAATGGAACGGGCCCAAGTAACAAAAAATTATATCAATGTGCACTTAAACTAAATTTTAAAATCAATAGACGTAAAAATCGAAAATCTAAAATTTTAGATCATGAAATTATTAAATAGTTATAGGGGTTTAAAACGCACTACATAAACAATGTCACATTATATAATGACAGAAAGAGGGTGGGGCCTGGCCCTTATAAACCCAGTCCCTATAAAATACACCAACATTCTAAACAGATTTCAGGAAAATAAAGCAGAGCCAAAAATACCTTATCATGTTTTATACATATATTATTTTGGCTTCTCTATGAATCAGAGACATGACATATATAAAACAATAGGTTATCGAAACTACTAGGAGACCCAAAAAAATTAAGATCAAGAAAAGAATTACTGAATAAATATAGGGACAATAGAGAACTATGAGAAATACATCTAGCTACAAAAAACAGCACACAATTGGCTTACTGATGACACAACAAATAGGATAAAAATTAAATTCGATCATGAACATATAAACATCAATTAGTGCCTGCAGAAACTGTGTCAAGTTAGGGTCATTAAAAATACAAAGCCTCTACTTCAAAAAAATGCATGATGCGTGGTTGACGGGAGAGGATGCTTTGAGACGGCAGTTGATATGTTTATCGCCCAAATGTCCACTGTGTAAAAATTCACACATTCCCCAAAAAATAATATGTCATGGATGAATGTGAAAAGAATAAAAAGACACGAGTTGACATACAAACATAAAAACATACTATATTTAGACGGAAACTTTAGCAAGAAAGTAGTATACAACATAACAGAGTTTATATTGGAAACTATGAGGGCAAATCTTAATTATTGGAACATATTACTAGTGTATGAACACAGGGAACCTAAGGTGGAAAGTACGAGATGAGGAAGTCAAAAGGCTAAATCACATGGCGCTACTCGAAGGGAACAGGCCCATAAAAAAGTCGGGGGGAAAAATCCACTCACAGGAACATGATGCAGACAACACACTGATACAAAAAGTATAGAGTAGCATAGGAGTTTTGAAGTGTTTTCCCAATACGCATGCCCTGAAAGAACAGAAGGTAAAAGTCGCTGGTGAGTACTTTTCAAAACCACGCAAACTTGCATTTTCTCTTTCTCTGTGTAGCTCCCGAAGTACACAGAGAGCCCCGTTTAAAGAGCCAAATAAACGATTTAGAAAACAAATTAAGAGCCTTAATATAAATAAATAGAAACGACCAAACTCGATGCGGTAAATGTACAATTTAAATTTAATAAATGTACGGACCCGTCTCGAACACAGTCGTTCTCAAAAGAAATAACTATAAAGAGGACAAAGATCGACACAAAAAATAGCCATTATAAACAATAATTTTTTCAATCTTTTGGTAAAATTAAAAAAAAAAGACTTAGTACACCGGACTTTGCCGGAAATTCAAAATTTTAAATAAAAAGTAAATATATTATAGAGAAAACAAGTGATGATCTGCCAATAGATATATCACTAAATAGGACAATTGGGACAATTCGACATAAACAGGCTAACCTTACACAGAAACAATGTATATATAAATGTACATAGCGCACATACATATAACACAACACAAATATCAAACACAGGATACAGGGGACCCTAGCCAGGGTCAACTACAATAATGAGGATCGAGATTCCAAGAGAGGTGAATAAAACCTACGTTTGGAAAAAGATCTCGATAGAAACACTAGGAAAACATTCTAAAATACCCCTTTCAAAAATTTATATAATCCCGATGAGAAAAAAAAGTGAGTAGAAATTAAATGGAAGCAAAACAACAACACATAAATAACACATCAAGCGGAGAAAAAAAACATAAACACTTTTTTGTAGAGTTTTTTCAAGGGGGGGCATCTATTTGGTGCCTCCAAAAATAAGTCAAAGCAACACAGGTGTCTTGCCAACCAGGCTTATATACAAGGTTGGGGTTGGCTTTTGGCAACAAATAAATCTTAATTTTTACATGGCCCTATTGTAGAATCGGGGCTTTGGCAGAAGTGTGGGATGATGCCTAACAAAGGTCAGCTGACCCACCAGTTCTAGTCTTAACACTCTCCCCCCCCCCCCATCCACTCATGGGTCTAACTCATATGGAGTTCAAAACACCAACTACATCTTGCAAACGAGGATTTTGGTAAATAATAAATCAACCAGGGCCCATATATATATTTGGGGTATTATTGGGGTGAATCTTCGAACCCTCTCCCAAAGTTCGGCCAACCCATCCCCCCAAGCCCCTCCAACTATGCTGCTCATGGGATAAAGTAAGAAATCTGCTATCAATCTTATAAAATTTCTAGTCAATACATCTGATCATAAAAATAAAATAAAATTTGCTTGGTCTGAATGAATAAGTAAATAAACGATACATTTAATTTCGCCTGTGAAAACCTCATAGTTCGTTCCTCATAGCGACTTTTTCGTATCTGTAACTCGGCAAATTTCAGCGTCATTAAAAGTAATTAAAAGTACCTAAATCGTTTTAAGCGCTTTGTGTGACCTGAAAATTAAAAGAGTTTTAAACAATCGCGTTTCAATATGAAAGGAACTTTTTACTTCTTCAATTGTTAAAATACACTTAATGAAATTGATCTTTTATTCACTTGTACCAAGAAAATATCATATATTTACTTTACTATTATAGACCGTAATAATCTTGATAATTCACTCTATTGGAATAGGAATTTTCACTGCTCGTCATTATATATTGAGAATATATTGACCAAGAAATTTACATATTCTCTAAGTAAGCAAGTTTTTGTGGGGATTTCTTTAGGGTTCAACGCTATTTCCAGCACACAATAGGCTATACATGGCGGCCAGTATTATTTGTCGAGGAAGAACATGGGAAAACCCCGAAAAGAACCACCGACCCACGAGAAGCGACTGGCAAGCTTTCTCACATAACTAGAGCCGAATCTTAGACTCGAACCCACACAGACAGAGGTGAGACGGCAGTAATCTGTAACGGAAAGCGCTATAGACCACTCGCCCATTCAGGGCCCCTTAAAAAAAAAACGTTCCAATATGGCATTACTCATATTATCGAATTGGGTTAAAATCCAACAATATACATACTATTTTTTTTAAATCTTGTTTCGTTCACCTATTTAAGTGCTGTTGTAACTTGCAATGAGATGGAGAAGTATGCAATCAAGCTATATTTTATATGTGAATGTACACAAACAGATACAGCTCATAAACGGTAGACACTTTTCATTATCACGCCAAATGCTGCAAGAGATGTGCTAATTCAGGCTGTGATAAATATTGGAGCAAACTTTTAGAACATGAAATAAGTACATTTGATTGCTTTTAGTGATTAATGGACATATTTCACTAAAATATAGTTTTATCAACATGCCAGTTATTAGTACATTTCAAGCATATTTCTAATTGAGGACACTTCAATACATGAGATGGGAGGGGGATTGTTTTCATCTACTCATTGGTGCAAAAACTATTATGAACACACACTTTTAGAAAGAGTTAATAATAATTGTAATGCTTGAAAACAATAGTGCAGCTTCGGTCTTATAGTGTATTAACATTTTTAAAAAATATCAACATAAACAAGTTTGAAAATGGATGAGCTGACGTTACGTTTTAAATGCATATATTTATGATTTTGATAATCTGAAAATATACTGTAATTGCATTCCTTTGTTTTCTTTGGTATAACAATAGGACAGTTACAAATACTGTCGCCATAATACTGGATTAGACAGAATATGTGTGTGAAGATTATAACGCCATAGCGATGCGGATTAACACACATATTACAGTTGTACAAGGTATATATTTATTAATCTGATCATATTAGTATATTATTTTAGTTTAATATTTTGTTTGGGATAGCAATATTGCACTTCGCAAAAATGTCGCCTTTATGCTGAACTAGACAGAATATGTGTGTGAAGAGTCTGTCGCCATAAGATTGTTGTGACCATCACAGTTGTGTGTTGACATTAAGGCTACACAGTATAAAGGCGACACATGTGTGTTTTCAGTTTAAACATTATTTTCTATTTTAAACATGAATATTTAAGCTTGATAAAAGGAATTATTAATTTTTTTGATGAATTCATATACAAATACGTGCTGCAGTTTAATAACACAACATGATGCAATTCTGTCACCCTAATGCTACTCTGTGACATGTGTCGCCCTAATGCTGGTTACGTACTCATTTGTGTGTGTGTTTGTGTGTGCGTGCGCGTGCGTGTGTGCGTGCGTGTGTACCAGAGGATAGAAAAAATTTCCTCGATAAAAGAATATTTAGTAGCTCACATGGTTCATACACTCTTTCAAGATTTATGACACTTGGGAAAAATGAAGGAGCATTTGCAAGGTCTGGAACGTTTGGGAAAATCAATCAGATTATCGTAGGGACTTTCAACGCCTTTGAAAAAACAATTTGAAATAAACCGAAACTCTCTATTTTTTTCAATAATCACGAAGAAAATTGTCCATATTTGTTAGATCCGAATGTAAAGAATATTTTATTTTTTAGCATTCATTCTTTTCCAATATAAAAACATTTATGCAAAATGTTAGAGAAATGTTTGTCTTAGAAATCTATGTGGTATTTGAACAGTTTTTAAAAATATGGGAAACCTATTTCACTGGATAAACGTCAGTAAAACTCAGTTCTAGTTTGCATGTATTGAAATTAAATTACTTATTTTATCTACAACATCAATACGTTAATTTCGCTTTGTAAATATTCTTGTTTTTAAAGGTTGGACTGCATAGTCTATCTTAATTATATTACAGTATAGCGATCAAATCATACTTCTTAAATGGCATGACTTGTATAAATACGCATGACTAATGCTAAACCCCTAAAACATTATAAATCTAGAATATTGTTTAGAAAACATTTTGCAACCACAACTATTATAAACAAACCAGCCAAGGTCGATGTACAATGCTAATATTTCACATATGGAACATATCAATATATTTCAGCGTCGATGCACGCAAACAGTTAAAATATCATATTAAATTATATGAAATAGCTCTCGTGTCAAGGAAGCAAACATTTCTGGATCACATTTGGATCAAACGACCGTAAGTTTCATGCATGAGAGATGAATTTAGATCAGGCAATAGACTTTTGATGAAGTTTCCGATATTTAGTTTGAGAGTGTTCTTATGGTTTATGTGCACTTTAAAATCACATCAATAAAATAATATATTCTCCAGGAAGGTATATCGGCTAGTTTTGAATGAAATTAATGAGATTGTGTAATAAGGACTATGTTGACTTTAGTTTGTCGCCTCGTGTATAAAGTCAATTATTAATGGCAAATGATCAAGATAATCATGAAATAAATCTTTTCCATTCGTTTTATTCTGAAATAAAAATTCGCAAGACTTACATACACTTTAATCATTATTAATAAAAAAGAGCCTTTTGCAATTTTAATAGTGTACATAAGAATTTACATCAATATCAAGGACGTACTTTCGTATACGCATCATTTGGCTAATATCACTTCCTAGTGAAACTTAAGAGTCTGAATACCAAGAAATAGAAAAGTGTGAATTTCTGCGAAAAATATTTCAATTAGTTTGTGGTCTAAATACAAACTATGTTTGCGATGTCTTCAAGCAGAGGCGCATTGTTTATGTTGAAGGATTCCATAATATTTGTAAATGTATATTTACAGAGTAAAACTTTTTTTTTTTTTTTACAAAGGATTAAATAAGAAGAAAACAAATTGCTCCTGAATATGCAATATTATGGTTGTGGATTGGAACATATTGTTGTATTCATTTGTCTTTACATGTTTTGCAAGCACAACACCAGCTTAGAAATTGCACTATTTTTTTCTAAATCGTGTATTCCTACTATGGAAAATATATTTTATAATGTATAATGCGTCAGTTTATCGGGAAATCATTAGTTTTGTTTTATTCGTTAAGAATGCGAAGCATGAACGTACGAATGTAGCTGCAATGAAACATGTGATCACTGTCTAAATGAAAACAACTCTTGCTCACAGATCAATGGTCAGTTCTGCGTCCGATGACAAGCTAGCTGGAAATGTAAACCATGCAAATCAGGTACTAATACCATATTCTAAATTTACATGTTCAACATTTACCTGCATTATGTTGTCTGTCTTATTTGCAGTAGTAAGTATAAGTGTTTGTAAATTATGTAGATGCAAATTGCGCGATTAACAGTTTTACATTGTAATATTACATTTATTCCATGAATCAAATATCAATATTACATGAAGCATTCTGATGTGAAGTTTGCCAGGAGACGTTGTAATCACCTAAAAACATATAATATATTTTAACTTTCAGTCCAATGCGATGTGTATAACAGAACATTTTTGATGCGTTTGCACGGATATTTAGTTTTGCGTTTATATTTCTTCATATCATTGTCTGCTGGGTTTCAACCTTTCTAGCTTTCATCTGTATTCACATATACTAAATTGTTTAATTTGGTTAGGTTAAGTCCAGAATTTTGTTTGCTTTGCATTCCTCAAACTGTTTGAGAAATTACCTTATAATCCGTTGCTATAGAGAGAATTGTGTTGACGTCCTGTTCAGACGTAGACATTCATACATACATACATACGCACACACGCCCGCCCGCACGCACGCACGCACACACGCACACACAAAAACACCGATGAAACTTTGATTTCGTACTGAGCAAATTGGTCAGGAGTTCAGCAATGTTTAAAATACTTGAGCAGAGTAACCCATAATATCCAGATATATCCCGAAATCACATAAATTGGGTTTATCTGATACAAATAAACAGTATATAAATTCAGGTTTAACATGATAGTGTCTAATAATCTGTACAAACAATATATATAAAATGTTTTGTACAATTAGCGATTTCATATTGACGGAGAAGTTTTCGTTCTATATGCCATCACATTATATTAATTATGCAGTTGCTTTTGTGTTTGTTCTTTGTCTTAATCCTTTGAATCTGTCAAACTTGATGACATATTTTGTATTTAAAATTTTCCGAATGCATTCATCGATTCTTAGCAATAGACACTAATGTGTGTTGTTCACCTTTTTGCTTTTAAATAGTCAATTTACTTACATAAACTGTTATCTGGACTCAGCACAAGAAGAAACAGTGAACTCATGTTAAATGTATTATTTCAATACAAGCACTCTTTAGTAAAATTGACCTTCCTTTCTTAAAAACAGTCCTTCTCTATACAATTGATCCTGTAAAAATGTTGTTTCACAGATGCTGACTGTACAATGTCAACGTCTTGGCAGATGTTATTTGCTCGTGTCGAAACATCTTGTAACATTTGGTCATATCCATTTAATAGCTTATATATTACACTATCTTTGAAACTAGATATATACAAGTTTCTGATCCATATTTTTGACATTTCTGAATAACTAGAATGGGTAACCAAAGTCACTACAGTCAGAGTACATGATATTGTTTACAATTGCACGGTGTGAACAGCAGCTCATATGAATGAATGAATGAATGAATTAATGAATGAATGAATGAATGAATGAAGCGTTATCTCTGTCGGTATAGTATGTTAACATATTTATGACATGTTGTTTATGTTTCTGTCTTACGGACATTCTTTCTTATAATTTATCTCACTTATGTACTTCCTTTTTAATGGTATGAAGACAATACTACATTTTCTGAAAGGCGTTATGTGGTTTATCAAGAGGGAAATAACTATTACCAATAGAATGTTCTTTCTTTATAGTTATGCTATCCTTACATTTCATTTTTGACTTTTTAGATTGAAAAATAGCTCTTGCTACTTTACCAGCCTTTGACAAATTGTATTCGACAATATATACATAGTCACGAAGATTAATTGCTAACTCTTCTAATGACAGAAATGTTGAAAGGATGGTATGTCCAAAAGAAAGTTGTTAAAAGACTGAAGCGTAATGAATTTTGAATTGATTCCCTAACAGGAAACAATAGCAAAGGATCAAACTCATCCCAATATTTTCCTGTATCACATCAGCGTGACCGAATCATTTTGATAAGAGTTAGAGTTTGATGAAATCTATTCAACGTGCATTGACTCTCAGGGTCATAAAATGAAGACTGAAACCGCAGACTGCTTAATTCAGGCATAGTTTGGTAGAAATGTCCAGACATAAACGTTGACCAGTGATAAGACTAGACAACTTGAGTAAGACCAAAAGTACAAACATAACTTCATCACAGCTTTTACTATGGTTTTTAGATTTAATATACATGAAAGAGATTGTCTCTGGATATCTCATGGACGACACAACTGATCAACAAGTTTTGATTGCCTGACTTGTTTTGATGTTAGGGCACGTCAAAACATTCACGTATTCTGACAAAATAGTTCCTCCAATAGAATAGGTACCCGATGAGCCAATGATACCTTTAATTTGGGTTTTGCTTTAATTTGACAAGTCTGACACGATCTACAGAATTTAGAAATATACAGTTTAAATTTCGGTAGATAACAATCCAAAAAACGTTTGTCATACGTTTGAAATACAAACAAAGGCCCACACGTGTACGGTGCTTCGACTGCACGAATAATTTCCAGGCGATACAAAAATAATTGCAAAACTCACTGAGAACTTTGTCACCAGCTGGTACCTAGAATCGTCTCCATATTCTCTAAAGGAGAACCTTTCATCGAGTAGTCAACCTTTGTGCGCAATAGTCTCAAACACGAAGTTCGTATTTTGACTATATTTCTTAAACAACTCTGTCTTATTAGAATACATTGAATTTATAGATACGATCTTGTTGTTTATTTGAAATAACATTTCTTCCTTCTTATCACTCCTTTTCGAAGGATAAGAGTTTACGCTGTAATACTTTCTCTTTTGAAAAAGTTTAAATGAAAGATCTCTCGCAAGGGTATCAATATATATCTTAGCGAATATCCATCCTACAGACTATCCTGTTTTTTAAATTACTTTAGTTTGCTTTTAAAGTTTGTTCTGTGATCCACCAGTTGTATAGATTTTCCTCTGATATTGTACTAAATCTACCAACAATCGTCCTGAATTGTAGTGTAATTATCTTTAATGTATAAACTGGCATTCTTCATCAGTATTTGAGCAATTTGTTTTAATCATAATCACTGGCTATAGTGCGGCAGAGCTACATATATGTTGCAGACTAATACAAATGACTATATAATGTACTGGCAACCAGTATTCTAAAGCAATGTTTAATAGGTACGACTAATGTATACGTTAGAAAATAATTTCTTACCGGGAACTAATAAATATTAAAATATACGCAGTCATGCTTCTATTGTATTTCTTTACTATCTTAATATCAGACATTACTGTACAAGGGACTAATGATATGACCTTTTTAACCCTAGAGAAAAGTGTGAAAATACAACCGATATGTAATGTTTTTTAAAAACAATATAATTATTAAAATGATCTGAAAAAGGATCGAAATATCTGTTAGCTTGAGCTTGTACATTCAACCAAGTATGAACTCTGTATGTGTTTCCTAAATTAGCAGGTAGATCTACATTCTGAATTGAAAAGTTGACATTAAGAATTGCAGGACAACTTCTTTCATTGTCATTAAGTGTCAAATATTTATTGAAATGGAACCTGTGGCAATTGTTACAAAGGAAATTCAGTTGCTCACTGAAAAGATGGAAGATGTAAAGATGGTTGTGTACCAGGATGGCATGGTGACATATGCAAATAAGTATGTCAGTTTAAAGCACTATGGATTTATCGTCGATGCCGAACATCCAATAATCAACATGTATGTTACAACAAATATCTGTATCATGTAATCTTTATACAAGCATTATAAACTGTAATGCTATAAAGTTCATAACGTAAAGAACAGACAACATGCATTATTGATGTATATATCCAATCATATTCAAATTCATAAAGCGTATCAGAAGATATGTCATTTTGCATCAACACTATTTAAATGTCATAGTCAAAATCAATCTTAAAGTTTGGATTGATAATCATAAAATGTGTCAAGTGATTTAAATTATATGTTTACGTTTCATTCTTTAAGAATGTGATCCAAGAACGTATGGATTGAACAGCAATGAAACATGTGGTTACATACATACATACATACATACATACATACATACATACATACATACATACATACATACATACATACATACTAACATACATACATACATACAACACATACTAACATACATACATACATACCTACATGCAAATGTGATAGGAAAGTACAGTAATATGAAGTGGATCCAATATATACTGCTGTTAAAGTTTTATGAAAGTTCTAATGAATGAAAAGGATAAAAAAAAAGCTCTAAAAATGGAAATCGCCATGAATTGTTGCATTTCAAGATGTTGTCGTCCAGAGCTACTTAAAAAAAGTACAGCAGTTCCAGAACAAACTTAATGTCCAGTAATGAGCGTTTTCTATTTTCACTAACTGTTTCCAAACAAATGTTTACCTCTCGAGTAATATATAGGTACGATATAAAAACACGTATGCAGATTTACACCAAGTTATGATGACTCCAATGTCGGAATGAATCTGATTGTCCAGATCTCTCATTATATATGCCTTCTATTGTGACTATATGTCACTATTTACATCTCTTGATGGACATTATAACCTATTTTGTTCCAAAAACGCCTTTCCTTCTAGCACAAACAATGAGAAGTTACAGAACTGTGCTTTATCCATCTAACACCTCATCCACCAATGATAAATCAATCCATGGCGACATTACATTTTATTTTAATGAGAATTATTAATAATTGTCAATACTTGTTTAGCTTTAACCAGACTAGGGTCGCGTAAGCAAAATCGAACTAATGTTATTCTATATAATTTACAAGCATGAAGCCAAATTACAAAGATTAAAAAAAATCATGAACTAGAATAAATGAAATATACATATACATCCATTCGGTCGAAACACATGTTTTTCCTCTCGAATATAAATATGCATGTATATTTTATCAATTGACCTAAGTGCAATTTAACATGCTTGCATAATCATATCATTCCCACTCATGGTAAATATAGTCATATGCAAAACATTCGACAGTATCAAGTTATCACATATTCATAAGTTCTAAAGCCAATTTGCAATGTAGTAAAATAAACGATGCGACATTGAATGGGAATTGCAATATATGTTTTTTACATATACAGAACATGTGTTTGCATTAAGGTCTTGCATTCCCCACGAAATCATACGTGGATAATTCAGGTCATCCAAAAATAATCTAAATAGGAAATAACATAATTATTTAAATTTAGGGAAAATTATTTGTTATATTTAGTATCTTACTGAGTTTGGTGTTATTCATTCGTATACATGATCAATTAAACATTTGTCCCTTTGTTATTTATGTGACATTGTTTTAGACACGTTGCCGCTGAAGAACGATAAAATTGTATCCAAAAATAAAGATTCGCTCAACTATTTTTAAATAGCACATACTTTCTGTATATATGCATTTAATTTAGCCTTGACTGTCATTCGACTTGACTTGCATGCCTAGTTGTCATAAAGATTGCCTAAAACTCGACGGATCAAACTATGCATAAAAGATACAACCAGTGTATCACTGAATATGAATCTTTGCAAGACTTTAACCTGGCAAAACAAACAAATGAATTTGAAAATATCAGGGACTAGGGCAAGATACGTTTGGATAATGCTTGCAAATTGAACCAAATGTATAAATGTGCACGGCAATCGTTAGCCAACTAGTACCAAAAGCAAACGAACCTCAGTCCCTATATTATGTAGACTTCCTATTTCATGTAAAATATAAAAGTACGTATTTGAGACACATTGAGAAAATCGCAGCAAACCAAAACCTCTCAAACCAATATATTTTGGGTTCACGGTTTATAGTTTTGAAAGGTAGTAATTTATATTTTTGATATGAAAGCAAACGTTTTATTACTTAACTTATCCAGCCATGAAATGTGTTAATGTCAGGCATGGTTCCACATTTTAATGATAAATTCATACAACTTTCGAATATGCTCATAATTGAGTGCCAACTATCTTTACTGCGTTAACACATATATCGTTGACAATTTAGCCTATTTAATCTTTCAGTACCTATAATTGCCCAAAGAAAAAATTCTAGTTCAATAATTCATGCGTGTGTTATTAGATACCTTTTCGGGGTGGGGGTGTTGGGGGGAAGCGTCATATTTGATAAGCTTTGATATATTCAAATACAGATCAGATATATATTATATATGGTACCTTTGTCTTCGTCGCATGATTCCTTGCAATCTAGATTCAGTGGAGCGCCTTCGGTTTATCATACGTGTGAAGTTTTTGCTCTATGAGTGAATGTATAAAGTATACATCCCGATCTACAATTAAATTTAACACACGACCATTAACAAAATAAGTGCCATAAATACTTAACATTATATAAATACGTGTTTTGGTTCATGAAGATATTACAAACGGTCGGTGATATATTAATTGTCACGAGTCTGACTTTGGTAAGTACGGTCACGTGTCTTTTCTAATAGTTATGATGCAAAGACACACATAGGGTTTGGGAGATTTTAAGCAAAATAATTAGTGACCAAATGAGGGACAGGCATGCTTACTATAATATCCCTTAACATAAGTATTTATATTATTCTACTCATTCTTCCTCTATACACTAATATTTACAAGTTAATGGCTAGTCTCGTTTCCATCCAGTCATTTCATCTGTTTTAAAATAAGTATCGAACATGCGTCAACATTTTAAATGCGTTTGAAAATATAAATCACAAAGGTTCTTCTGTTTATTCTGCCAACAGCCAAAAAAGCTATTGTAATAAGAGTCTACTGAGTACAAAATGTACCCAGTAAACTGAGGTATCTACATAAATAAGCAAAGAATCCACACGGTAGCTTGTAATATGATACATAAGTTTATTTTGTACTCCGTCCATGTTTAGTAATTGCCAATCTGGTCTCTAAATGTTACATTATAAATTTGTTTTATATTAGGTATAAGACTACGACGCCATAAGAATGTTAGAAACTAAAATATGTGGGTAATAATAATAATAATAATAATAATAATAATAATAATAATAATAAATACATTCTATTTACAAGTAATATCAATTTAGCTCACGCAGCCCTGAAAAGGAACAAATATAGCAAAATCACCTGATTGGAACCTTTACTAGTATAGCTTTTAATTTTTACTAATCTATTTAAAAGGTTTTCTTCGTTCTCTATGTAAATTTAGTGCATAATCATGTTTTGTTTTGTTATAATTGTTCACCGAAATTCTTTGTGTACTGTTGTTAGCAAACCTCTGCGGATTCTGCAAGCGTTTATTCCATGTCCATATACATTTTCACTCCATTGATGTGGTATTGTTAGTTATGTAGAAACGTTCAGTCTTATCAATTGGCGATCTTTTTGCAGACATTATTGTTCGGGGGAGATTTACTTAAATATAGTCGAATGGTTATCTCTTGGCATGGTTAATTCTATCATGGCATTTGTGAATTCTTATCTGCACTTAATATATATTTATCTGTGATAATCATCATATGGGTAGATTGAAGGGAAAACTATGTACAAATATTCTTCTAAGCTGCCTCACAAGACCCCTTATAATCTGTTTCATCCTCCAGGTAGCCACTATATGACATATTCGCCTTAGCGATGCTGTTGCTACAAGTTTATGTTGTATAACTCAGTAAATTGGGTGGTATTCATATTATATTGAACGTTTATAAGATCATCTGAATTGCAGAGTCAGGGACAATATTTAAAATAACCAGCTTCCCACGCTTTGTATCTTGTGTATCCATACTTTAACGTTTAAAACGTCGAGATAATTGCCAGGTCAGTGATTATCACACCATCCTCATCAGGAATCTGATTGCAAAGCAACTCCGCATTGTGTCAACTGCGGCAAGGAACATCATGACAATTCCAAGGATTATGAAATTTGGCAACTGGAGAAGGAGATTTAGAGGGTACTGTTAACCTCAAATATTTCTTATCCAGAGGCCAGCAAACTTGTGTATGCAAAAACATCCCTTAAGGGCACATTTATGTCCAGTCTCGTGACAAACAATCTCAAACCAGCAAGGACGCTTAAACACAGACGGATTAACCCGATTCAACAATTGTTAATATCCGGATTATCAACCACAGCGAAACACAGCATCTGCACAAACAATTTTCAATAACACCCCACCACCGAAATCACTAAGAAATAGACATAATTTCACAAGCAAATAAACAGTAAAATGGGTCAGATGATCACATCAAACTCTATAACAGGTTTGGAGACATTCAGAACATGGATGAACAAGAAACTGATCCATGTACTCAAGGTTACTCTAAACCAACTAACATAAAACACACCGTAGTACGTCCTCCAGACAATAAAACACACTAATCTCCTCCGCAAATGGTCTAACCTAGCAGAACAATCTCCAGGTTAACCTTATAATGACGAATAGCATCATATGCTGAAACTGTCGAGGATTTAAAGTTAACTACATTGCTATTTTTTTGATTTTCAATTAACACGATCCTGCAGTACTATATTTACAGGAAACATTCCTGAAAGAAACGGATAACATTATATTTACAAACTATTCCATGATTAACACATACTTTCTAAAACGCTGACAGGGAGTCGGGAGGTGTTTATGTTGATGTGAATAAATGAGCCCCTCACAAAATCATCCCTTTAAACACAAATTTACAAGCCATAGTCGTACGCGTCACTCTACATCGAGTGATTACTTTTTATTCTATTTACTTGCCACCAAACGACAACCTAGTACCAAACGAATTAGTTAATCTTGTTCAACAACGTCCCACACCCTTTGTTTTACTCGGGGATTTTAATACCCATAACATTGTATGGAGACCCAATCACATAAACGACAGAAGCCACAAAGTAGAAGATTTCATTTCAAAACATGATATGTGTCTATATAACACTAAATCATCGAATTATTTACAACCAGGTAAGGGTACATACACGTGTATAGATTTGACAATTTTTTTCTCCTTCGCTGCTTCTGGACAATGAATGGAAGGTCTCTGATGACATTCATAGCAGTGCGCACTTTCCAATCAACCGTGGAGATATCAACTCTAAAGTTGATGACGCAATTCCACAATGGAATATAAAGAAGACCGACTGGGTTACGTTTGAAACACTCTGTAAAACTATACTAAATGAGGATACAGTATTCAACGCTGTTAATCCTATACAGCATTTTAGATGTATTCTAATCGAGATTGCCGAATAATATATTCCAAATTCCTCACCAAACAGTAAAAAGCAAAACCTTGGGTAACCAAGCAATGTAAAGAAGTCATTAGACAACACCGAGAAACATTGAAAAATTCAACAATCGTCCAACGCCCCAACATCTAAGCAAATACCGTGTTATCCGAGCTAAAATCGCCGTACAATCAGAGAAAGTAAATGTGGATCGTGGAAGAAATATTCTTGCAGACAGTCTCTCTAAACATTCATTATCATCTTAATATTCGAAAACCTCCTGAAGATTAAAAAAATCAAAAAGGATAGTCACGTTTAAAATTCACATCCAACAACTCTGAAAGTTATAACCAGTTGTTTTCACTATTGGGGCTTAGGGAGGGTTTATGCAAGGCCCATGATATATCCTCTGGGCTTGATGAAGGTACATTACCACCCATCTCGCCTTTTGAAAATCTTTAATGATTTATGGATTGATGTTAATGTATATAAGAGTTGGAAAGAAGCAACAGTAATAACAGTTCCCAAACCAAGATATCGGAGATCCTAACAGCTATCGCCCCATTGCATTGACAATCTATGTGTGCACAACAACGGAACTAATTATTCATTATCGGCTAGTATTGTACATGGAAAGTACCAATTTAATATCTCCTTTCCATAGTGGCGTTAGTTCTGGTCATAGTAGCAGTGATCATCTGGTTAGACTGGAAACATTTGTTCGCGATTCATTTCTGAAGAAGGAATATTTAGTTGCAGTTTTCTTTGATTTCGAGAAGGTATACGACACAACAAGGAAGCACGGGATACTAGGGGACCTGACAAATATGGATCTTAAAGGCCGACTGCCCTCTTTCATATCAGACATGATCTCAAACAGAGATTTCAAAGTACGCGTGTGCTTCACCATCTCAGATATGCATGAGCAAGAGATAGGTGTGCCCCAGAGCAGTATTGTATCTGTCAGGTAATTATTTGAGTCACGTCGATAATATGTCAGAAATGTGATTCTTTATAGTATTGTGTAGCAATGGGGCATTATGCTGCAGGTATGAAGAATGATTGATAATATTTGTACCCTCTCAGATATATACGAGTACGAGATGTGTGTGCCTCAGGACAGTATGTTATATGTGACGCAATTTGTTATCAAAATCAATATCATCACTAAGTGTTTGGCCTCGGGTGGGTATTGTTCACTCTACGTTGATGATTTTCTAATATGTTATCGATCAAAACACATGCATACAAATGAAAGCCAACTACATCACAATATAAAAATGATTAAACATTGGACCAGTACCAACGATTTCAAATTTTCAAAATCGAAAACAGTATGCATGCATTTCTGTCAGTTGTGAAGACATCAGAATGAACCTAAACTCACTCTTAACGGAACACCTATTCCAGTTTTTGAGGAAACAAAGTTTTTGGGTATTATCTTAGACAGAAAACTGACCTTTATTATACCAATATAAAGAATGTGAAAGCTAAATGCTTGAACGATTTTTATATACTTAAAGTAGTTTTGCACAAATTCTCATATTGTATAGAACATTTATCAGCTCCAAACTAGACTATGGATGCGTTGTTTATGGGTCAGCTAGGGATCTTTTCGCGGAAGCGAATGAACCACCTTTATCACATCGTAGGGAAATGCTTTCTGCACAGTACGCCCACGAAGGAAGATCAAACCCCCTCTGAACCATGCATTTTTGGCTGTTTTTCAGCCCAAATTCAAAACTTTAAATGAAAACAAATCAAACGCCATACCTTCACTTCACATCAGAATTTCATACAGCCTTGATAGTAACAAACTTTTTCTTTCTAAATTTCAGAAAATGTTTGCCTCGGAAACACCACCCTGGTTCCTGAAAAAGCCCAAAGTACATTTTACGTTACACGATGGGACAAAATCTAAGACAAATGCTTCCATCTTCCATAAATCTTATCATGAACTCCTCACCAAATTTAGAAACTACACTAGAATTTATACTGATGAATCAAAGGATGAGGAAAAGACTGCCTTATGTATCGTTTCTGGGAAACACATAACACAAGTTCGATTACCAAATAACGCGTCTATTTTTTCAGCCAAAATCATAGCAACAGACCTTGCTTTGAACGTTATCGAAAATAAACGTGTTTTAAACAACATTATCTTCTGTGACTCACTATCAGTGCTTCAGTCACTACACAATAGAAAACTGGATAACCCAATATTAATCAATCTCCTCGTCAAACATTCTGACCTGGGTACCTCGTACAATATAGTATACTGTTGGTTACCTAGCCATATTGGTATGAAAGGTAATGACAAAGCAGGTAGCACTGCTAAAATGGCTCTATCCCAAGAACCATCTGAGTTTAAAATACCCTTTACTGATTTTAAACCTCGTATCAAAGAATACCTACCCCTAAAGTGGCTGGCAATGTGGAATGATGCAGCTGATATCAAACTTCACGCTCTAAAAAAAAACCTAGGAGATTGGACTCATTCTAACAGAACCATCCGTAGGGAGGAGGTAGTCATTGCACGAATCCGAATTGGTCATACGTAGATAACCCACACCTACATACTAAAAGGTGAAGCTCCATCAGAGTGCGTTACTTGCAATTAACCATTCACAGTTAAGCACTTATTGACAATGTGGCTACGTTAGAAAGCAGACAGAAGCTAAATAGCCCATAGTTGCTGGTGTGCAAAACAAGCAAACAAACAAACAAACCAATCTTGTACTTTGATCAACTAACATACAGTTGCGTGATTTTTTATGAATTGTTCTTGCTCATATATATATATATATATATATATATATATATATATATATATATATATATATATATATATATAGAATATATGTATAGTATGTACGCTGCATCAATGATATACCACGAGATGTATAAATTTTTCATTAAAAGGAAACGAGGCTTGCCCGAGTTTCCTTTTAATGAAAAATTTATACAACGAGTGGTATATCAATGATACAGCGTACATACTATACATATATTTTATTTATATCACATACAAATACAAATATTTGCAAGTTGGATGTCACGGAATTGTATACGACTATGTTCAATATGTATATGTGGTCAAAAATCTAGTCTCGATTTCGTTACTGCGTACAGCCTTACCGAGGGTAGTTTATTATTTTTGGGGCTTTTTAGTTATTTCGACATAATGAGCGAACACTCAGCTCATGCTGCACGTGCGAAATTGCCTGCAGTTTAAAGTACCTAGCTGCGCATATCTGTCACAGCTAGGGGTATATAAGGACGAAATTATAAGACGGAAATCACATTACGATCCAGTCTTGTCGGAAAAGCTTCCATCCTTAAAGGAGCAATCTATCAGCTAAAAGAGGTAATAATAGATTTAACTTTGTTCTCATTGCTATTTGTATTATGATATAATTCATTGTTTTACATATTAGATGTTTAGTATTTATTATAAAATCTATAGAATAAATACATAGGTTAGGCAGCGCCATTTTATCAGAAGTACTATATTTTGTTTCATTAGTTCTTTTGTATCTGAACATAATTGAGTTCAATTATACGCTGCATGCTTAACGTTAAATGTACATGGATAATTATTTCATGTGCGTGCATGCGCTACATATGTGAGAATACTTGACTGTGTCTTATGTATTACACGGTTCGGTTGTTTTAATTTTAGCTGAGTGGGGGCCGTTGGTGCCCGGGTGCGGTGCCATGTTGTGGTGTCCGTGGGTGACTGTGGTCCGGAGCTGAGTGGGGTGCGGTGCCATGTTGTGGTGTCCGTGGGGTGACCGTGAGGTCCGGTGGTGCCAGTGTGCGGTGCCATGTTGGAGTGACCGTAGGGTCATGGAGTGACCGTTGGGCTTCTCTATGCTGCCCGTGTGTGGTGCCATGTTGTGGTGACTACGTGTGTGGGCTTGTCTATGCTGACCGTGTAATGCCCGTGTGTGGTGCCTGTGTATGGTGCTTACGTATGCTGCATATATCTCGTCATATGGACGACGTAATATTTATTTAAATATTTTCTTTGCAGTCTCGTTATATGAACGACACGTGCATAATTTCATTCTACACAAAATCTCGTTCCATGAACGAGAGCTTCAGAATTTAGGTTTCACCATTGCATATATCTCGTCATATGGACGACATATTATTTAAACACTTCTTTGCAGTCTCGTTATATGAACGACACCTGCATAATTGTATTATTTATTTAATAACTTCTTTGCAGTCTCGTTATATGAACGACACCTGCATAATTTTATTATTTATTTAATATCTTCTTTGCAGTCTCGTTATATGAACGACACCTGCATAATTTCATTCTACACAAATCTCGTTCCATGAACGAGAGCTTCAGAATTTAGGTTTCACCATTGCATATATCTCGTCATATGGACGACATATTATTTAAAAACTCTTTGCAGTCTCGTTATATGAACGACACCTGCATAATTTTATTATTTATTTAATGGTTTCTTTGCAGTCTCGTTATATGAACGACACCTGCATAATTTCGTTATTTATTTAATATCTTCTTTGCAGTCTCGTTATATGAACGACACCTGCATAATTTCATTCTACACAAATCTCGTTCCATGAACGAGAACTTCAGAATTTAGGGTTCACCATTGCATATATCTCGTCATATGGACGACATATTATTTAAACACTTCTTTGCAGTCTCGTTATATGAACGACACCTGCATAATTGTATTATTTATTTAATAACTTCTTTGCAGTCTCGTTATATGAACGACACCTGCATAATTTTGTTGGATATTTAATATCTTCTTTGCAGTCTCGTTATATGAACGACACCTGCATAATTTCATTCTACACAAATCTCGTTCCATGAACGTGAGCTTCAGAATTTAAGGTTCACAATTGCATATGTCTCGTTATATGGACGACGTATTAATTATGTAATATCTTCATTCTAGTCTCGTCATATTGACGACGCATTCTTTTCATATTTGCATCTATCTCGTTATACGAGCCTTTTATATATATTCATATTTGTAAATTCATTCATATACTTCTTTTTTGTCATAGTTCCATGTTAGGAACATTTATATAAATAGATTTTTCTTGTATATTGTAAAATATTGGTGTCAGAGTTCATTTTTAAAATTGCGTTTATAAAATAAACATGTTATTAACGCAGTTGTGTTCCGTGTCTTCACTAATCCAGTTCCGACTCGGTCTATCTTGTGACAAATGGTGTCAGAAGTGGGATTATAATTGGATTAGGCGAAGCACGGATTTTAAATTGCATAGGTCCTGATTGTGGTAGGTTTTGTTTTTAAGATTGTTTCAGATCAGAAGCTTCCTGACAAGACAAATCAGGCTGGTGAGTTAATACCTCACTCATAATCTGTTTTATATATATACATATATACATATTGAATACATTGGGAGGAGTAATATACGGTTCGTTCACGTAATCCCAAGAATTGTATGTGTTATATGATGGTGTATTTAGGATTGGTTATCTTATCAACAGCATTCACCATGTCGTCACTCAAAGATTGATGCGTTGGGCACTGACCCTGCAGCCATATCGTTTTCGGATTGAAGCAATCAGAGGGTCGGAAAATGTAGGGGCTGATTACTTAGCAGACTGTGATTTGCATTTTTTTTTTTTTTTATTCCTTCATTATATCACGTTATTACTGTAAGGTAAATAACGTCTCATTTCGTATTTTTGTGTGTGCCAATTCCGTGTTTTTCTAAAAGTGTTTCCACTTTTTTTTGAAGGGGGGAGGTATGTCACGGAATTGTATACGACTATGTTCAATATGTATATGTGGTCAAAAATCTAGTCTCGATTTCGTTACTGCGTACAGCCTTACCGAGGGTAGTTTATTATTTTTGGGGCTTTTTAGTTATTTCGACATAATGAGCGAACACTCAGCTCATGCTGCACGTGCGAAATTGCCTGCAGTTTAAAGTACCTAGCTGCGCATATCTGTCACAGCTAGGGGTATATAAGGACGAAATTATAAGACGGAAATCACATTACGATCCAGTCTTGTCGGAAAAGCTTCCATCCTTAAAGGAGCAATCTATCAGCTAAAAGAGGTAATAATAGATTTAACTTTGTTCTCATTGCTATTTGTATTATGATATAATTCATTGTTTTACATATTAGATGTTTAGTATTTATTATAAAATCTATAGAATAAATACATAGGTTAGGCAGCGCCATTTTATCAGAAGTACTATATTTTGTTTCATTAGTTCTTTTGTATCTGAACATAATTGAGTTCAATTATACGCTGCATGCTTAACGTTAAATGTACATGGATAATTATTTCATGTGCGTGCATGCGCTACATATGTGAGAATACTTGACTGTGTCTTATGTATTACACGGTTCGGTTGTTTTAATTTTAGCTGAGTGGGGGCCGTTGGTGCCCGGGTGCGGTGCCATGTTGTGGTGTCCGTGGGTGACTGTGGTCCGGAGCTGAGTGGGGTGCGGTGCCATGTTGTGGTGTCCGTGGGGTGACCGTGAGGTCCGGTGGTGCCAGTGTGCGGTGCCATGTTGGAGTGACCGTAGGGTCATGGAGTGACCGTTGGGCTTCTCTATGCTGCCCGTGTGTGGTGCCATGTTGTGGTGACTACGTGTGTGGGCTTGTCTATGCTGACCGTGTAATGCCCGTGTGTGGTGCCTGTGTATGGTGCTTACGTATGCTGCATATATCTCGTCATATGGACGACGTAATATTTATTTAAATATTTTCTTTGCAGTCTCGTTATATGAACGACACGTGCATAATTTCATTCTACACAAAATCTCGTTCCATGAACGAGAGCTTCAGAATTTAGGTTTCACCATTGCATATATCTCGTCATATGGACGACATATTATTTAAACACTTCTTTGCAGTCTCGTTATATGAACGACACCTGCATAATTGTATTATTTATTTAATAACTTCTTTGCAGTCTCGTTATATGAACGACACCTGCATAATTTTATTATTTATTTAATATCTTCTTTGCAGTCTCGTTATATGAACGACACCTGCATAATTTCATTCTACACAAATCTCGTTCCATGAACGAGAGCTTCAGAATTTAGGTTTCACCATTGCATATATCTCGTCATATGGACGACATATTATTTAAAAACTCTTTGCAGTCTCGTTATATGAACGACACCTGCATAATTTTATTATTTATTTAATGGTTTCTTTGCAGTCTCGTTATATGAACGACACCTGCATAATTTCGTTATTTATTTAATATCTTCTTTGCAGTCTCGTTATATGAACGACACCTGCATAATTTCATTCTACACAAATCTCGTTCCATGAACGAGAACTTCAGAATTTAGGGTTCACCATTGCATATATCTCGTCATATGGACGACATATTATTTAAACACTTCTTTGCAGTCTCGTTATATGAACGACACCTGCATAATTGTATTATTTATTTAATAACTTCTTTGCAGTCTCGTTATATGAACGACACCTGCATAATTTTGTTGGATATTTAATATCTTCTTTGCAGTCTCGTTATATGAACGACACCTGCATAATTTCATTCTACACAAATCTCGTTCCATGAACGTGAGCTTCAGAATTTAAGGTTCACAATTGCATATGTCTCGTTATATGGACGACGTATTAATTATGTAATATCTTCATTCTAGTCTCGTCATATTGACGACGCATTCTTTTCATATTTGCATCTATCTCGTTATACGAGCCTTTTATATATATTCATATTTGTAAATTCATTCATATACTTCTTTTTTGTCATAGTTCCATGTTAGGAACATTTATATAAATAGATTTTTCTTGTATATTGTAAAATATTGGTGTCAGAGTTCATTTTTAAAATTGCGTTTATAAAATAAACATGTTATTAACGCAGTTGTGTTCCGTGTCTTCACTAATCCAGTTCCGACTCGGTCTATCTTGTGACATTGGAGTTACGATGTGCTCCTGATATATTGCCAGAGTAAATGACCTCCTCACAACCAAGTGGCTGTCTGCTACAAAATCTAGTTCTACGATTTTTCTTGTTATTCACAATCACATATTCAAATTGATAGTTGATTGTTTTCTTTTTCATTTTCTTTTTTTATTCACATTTATTAAATCAATATAAGACACACGCATTATTTAAATATAAAATATGTTGTTGTGTTTTTTTTTTTTAATGTAGAAAGTAGTGCACTGCAAACACGGTGATCTTATTATAGACTATGCATGTACTGTCATTGACCTACTGTCGTATGGAAATTCGCGTGGAATATATACGAATTGGAATCACGAACCAACAAGAGGTAATTAAAATATTTTAATATATTGACAGTTCAACTAAGTCATCATTTTGATTTAATTAGCGATTCTACAGACTAAACATATCTCTCTCTCTCTCTCTCTCTCTCTCTCTCTCTCTCTCTCTCTCTCTCTCTCTCTCTCTCTCTCTTCTGTACGTCTTGACTAACATTGCCATCATTCATAGGTCCAGAGACATCGTCGTATGACACAAGCAAAAATCCACAATGCTTGTATTTTATTTTTCGTGTATTTTTGCTCCAGAGAGGGGGGGGGGCTGGTGACCATTTGGACAGTTTTATATTTAATTATTAATACTCGATTAAAACGGGTTTCAGAAACAACAACAAAGGCTTAAAACACAATACAGTATGTGCGCATCGTAACCGACAAATTTAACATGTAGGCCTTGTGTGTCGTCTGACGATTGCAACTATGTATCCTTGATATTATGAATACTATAGATAAATCCCAAGGAAAGCGTAAGCATAGGTTTACGAGGAAAAAGAGTACTGTGGGTTACTTGGTACAAGTTCAGCTTTAATGTTTTCGTCCAGCGCAATATATTTATCTCTCACTCCAGATTTGTGCTTATTTTGCATGAGAGGGGGAGAGGAAAAAGACAGGATTCCGATGAAATTGTGTACCATTTTAATATTTAGAAAACAGGGACTATTAATATTTGTGTCGTTAATTTCATGTCATTTATGATTAATGAATAAGTAGAAATTATTCATAGAGCTATAGGCCTACGGTAGAAAGAATGTTTATATATTCGTATTATTGCGCTATGGGCGGATCACTATTTGATATACCAATAGTATTGGTATATAGATTTGCTTTATACCAACACTTTAAATGCCATGTTATTTTTAATGTATGTGGTATAAATATATATATATATATATATATATATATATATATATATATATATATATATATATATATTCTTGAAATGAGTCAGCTGCTATGTATGCGCTAGACAATCCAAACTTTCCACGCCAGCTACTTGTTTCTTTTGCATCCTGTGTCACTGGTCAACATGGCACAACTACTACTACTACTACTACTACTACTACTACTACTACTACTACTACAACTACTTATCCTCTTCCTCCTCCTCCTACTACTACAACTAATCATATTAATACTAATCAATATAATAATAGTAAGTATTATTATTATTATTATTAGTAGTAGTAGTAGTAGTAGTAGTATTACATTTATTATTATATTATGAAGAAGTAGAAAGTGAAAAACGTAACTTGGATCATATGCAAAGCATCACCAAGCTCGTGTGATCCTGTTTATCCTATCATGTAAGTTAGTTCCTCACTACTTTTCCTTCCAAATAATAATATTATCATTCTTATAGTCGTTATTGTTATTACCGTTATTATCATTATTATCATCATTATTATTATTATTATTGTTATTATTATTATTATTATTTATGATTCTTCTTCTTCTTCTTCTTCTTATTATTATTATTATTATTATTATTATTATTATTATTATTATTTCAAATCTGTTTTGAATTTATATTTTGTTAAAATCCGATACAACATCATGAAATTTTACGGCGTCAAATGTATCGTTATATTCTTGATATTCATTACATATTTGATAAATCTCAATATCTGTTTGAAGTGTATGCTCTTCACAAACTAATGAGTCCTATTTATACAGCTCTATCGTGATATCAAGGATTACTGTACCATCATGTCTTCATACAAATTAAATTTATCTAATACAGCATTAATTGTGTTCAATCAAAATATGTCGCTCCTTAAGCGATTATGCGCATATGTGTATGTATGTATGTATGTATCTATTTTATGTATGTATGTATGTATGTATGTATGTATGTATGTATGTATGTATGTATGTATGTATGTATGTATGTATGTATGTATGTATGTATGTATGTATGTATGTATGTATGTATGTATGTATGTATGTATGTATGTATGTATGTATGTATGTATGTATGTATGTATGTATGTATGTATGTATGTATGTATGTATGTATGTATGTATGTATGTATGTATGTATGTATGTATGTATGTATGTATGTATGTATGTATGTATGTATGTATGTATGTATGTATTGTGTGTGTGTATTTGTGTGTGTATGTGTGTGTGTATGTATGCATGTTTTGTAGAGATAAGAACGTGCATATTTCGCATGTCTTTGATTTCTAGTGCATGCGCTAGAATGTAGGTTTCGCAAATAGTTACGTTTACATGTTAAAGTTAATTAGTAACTGATTGAGCCAATTTAGATTATCTTATAATGTCAATCATTACAGTCAAAGATAATATGTATCAATGCACCATCAAATGAAGAAAAAAAATACAGGAAAAAGATTGTAATCTACTAGAACCAAATTTAGATCACCGTGCATACTTGAAGTTCGTGGTTGTTAGGTTGTGTAGGTTCAACGCTAATGTTTGAGCACTAGACAGGCCATCCATGATAATACATTTAGTAGACGAAGAACCCGGTAATAATCCTCTTTGTGATATGGTTGAGGACATAATCTTATATGTGAAAGATCTCTTATATAGTATATGTTCACTTCATTGCGACGAGTATCAACTTTTAAAAATATTTATTGTATATATATATATATATATATATATATATATATATATATATATATATATATATATATATGTGTGTGTGTGTGTGTGTGTGTGTGTGTGTGTGCGTTGCTAGCAGAAAAATGGACAGGTCGGGCTCATGATACAAATTGAATACTTTCAACTTTAAGAAAATGTCTTCACACGTAATCTTCCTGTTTACAATGAGCCAACATAAAAGAGACTGCTGAGTTTGCTTTGCAGTTTACAAGTAGAAATGAATTATAGTTGTAAGGCAGTGAACCATATTATACACTTAACAGGAAGGGTATACTCATTACAGTCAAAGATAAAGATACTTCCCTGTTAGCTGACTTAAAGGATCAAGTTCATACTTATAGTCGTCAATATTTAGACAAGCTCTCGATTACGTTCAGGATGAGAAAAACGAAATTGCACAGACAACTTGATCTTGAACAAGAATGAGCAGCCAACTTCTATTCTACATCGTATTTTCTGTCGTCCTTCATCTTGGACTAGGTAAGTCTACACCATGCATATCGCCACTTCTATACGTCGCACATGACTGTCCCTGAAGGGACAAAAGGCTTGATCAAGTCAATTGTACGCATCTCTGTATTTGATAACATTTCTGCGAGTTGGATATTGGTAAAACAAGCTCGTTACTCGTAAGATAGGTATTTGATGTTGTTGTTTAGACGTGACACCATATTTGAGTGTACGATAGACAATAAATAGCGCCCAGTATAACTGTTAGACGTAGAACTATACGAATCTCCAGGAAAAAGGGGCAGAAGAAACCCATCGAAAAACCACGGGCCCACGAGAAGCTACTGGCAAGCTTTCTCACTAGATATGTGTTGAATAATACTTGTAATAATGTTAATCATAAGATCGAGACAGATTACCTCGTCGAATTTGTCAAATGACATTAACCATATGTACGGGAACTTTCCGTTTCGAAATTGCATTTACCCAGTTTATTAATTACTAAAGTCATTATATAGAGAATGTTTGAGTAAAGGTATTATGATTGAAAATTTCTCTAAATTGATGTAAAAGTTCATTAAATGATATAGAAAATAATTTCCACTAGACTATATTCACATTAATGTTTGCTCTATAAGTCATGCAACTAATAGGTTTTATAAAATACATGAACGCCTAGAAAGGCTCCAGCATCAAATAGTTCAAAACACATCGATCTTCGTTTGCAACATGTTTATTTCTAGTAGGATCAAATTAATTATAATCACTCATTTCGTTAAGTAAGCTTCTAAATCGGTGTATAATATAAACGTACATCTTATGCTGGCAACGCTCAAACCATTTACCTGTTAACGCGTTAAAAGCATTCCAAACCGAATCACTGTTGTGGTTTTCTTTTCTTAAGGTATGACGTGAGAAATCCATTTCATGTGCATTGACATGGAGTAGAATTTCAAAGTCTTAAACTTTCATTGTACAGACTGTTATGAATTGACACAGTTTATGTGTTATTCTTGGACGTACACTCTAACACTATATAATCTTTATAAGGATATTTTATAGATGATGTTATTGTTAAAAACAGTTCTACATCGTAGATTAAACATCATCAGAAAGAGATGTGATATGCAGTAACCCGACATTTATCGTTGTTGACGTGCATGCAACTGTAAATCTGATGTTAATTATATTATACTGGACATCACAACGAATTTTTTGGATATGAATTCAACTTAAAAGAGTGAGATCAGTCCTGCACCTTATAACGTCATGAAACAGGCAATGCTTTATGCAATTACCGAAAGTTACTCCTTATTCCAAAGGTAGTTTGATTCTTTCCATTTATCTAGTAATACATATTTATCTAAGCAGCAATTAATTTGTATAAAACGTAAAATAAGCAGACAACAATTTTATAGAACGACAGAGGCTTCTGCCTTCACAAAAGTTTTTCCATATAGTTTTGTTTGCAATTTTTGAGTCACGATGTTAGATTTGTGTGCACAGTTATATTTCTTCAAATATATTGTTTCTTCAGTTTCTTACTTTTCTCCCAATGTATTGTTCTTATTTCTTCTTTGTCCATGTTTAATGAATTGTTCACTTCTTGCCTATTTATTATTCATGTTCTTTGTGATTGCGTTCTTCATCAACATGTGTATATTGCATATGGTAGTGATCACATTAACTCCATATGGCTTAGTTCAGTATCTCTAATTGATGTGATTATCATCTCTACACACCATTATAGCTTATTGGTTGTATACCTTATTATTTCATCAGTTTAATAGTATTGTAGACGATCGGCTTTCGCATCAACTTGTAACAATTAAAGGAATAAATAACATAGGAACAACTACTCCAGAACGCACTCATACTTAAGTTGTATTTCATATATGTTAGACATCTGAGCTTTTACTAAATACAATACTCATATGCATCCTTGTATTGCGCTTGAACACTTCGATATTGTATTATCTGTCTGCCAAGATGATGTTGCTATCTCGGAACTCGTTAAGTGTTTATGTGCAACGGGCATTTGTTAAGATGGTTAAGATATTAAAAATTATATTGGATAACAAGTGGGCTTTATACATACATACACACACACATACATACATACATACACACACACACACACACACATATATATATATATATATATATATATATATATATATATATATATATATATATATATATATATATATATATTCTCGTTATTAATGATAGTAATAATATTAACAATAATAATAATATTTCCTGTGTATCTCATTTTGATGACGAGAGCAACGATACCTTTGAAAGCTGCAGTAAATTTGTCCAAATGGTGCAGTCCCTTGAAGGAGAATTGAGAATGTTAGAGAAGAAACGAAAGTGTCTTTTTGAAAGGAAAGAAACCCTTCTGCGACAAGAACTTGCCAAAATCTATAAATTATGAGAATTAAGGACATTTCATATGACCCGATGGGTGCAAGCATCAATTTCCGAAAACATTTTACCTTCATTGTAACTATGCTTTATTTAACGTATTTGGTAACGGTAGTTACTTTTTTTACTGATGATTAGGAACACATCTATGAATTTCAAGACGTGTACCGTTTAATGTATTAACAAATAGCTCCAAAGCTGATATGATAATGTACTTGAATAAATTATAATCCAGAAAGGGAATCATTAGAAACTTGAATGTTAGACAACATGTCGATTTTAATTTGGAAACGTGTATGATAAGGTCAGTGGCTAGGAATGGTAAATACATATAGGATAGTATAGTCAACAATGATTGGTTCCTGGTAGGTACTTTTCCTGGTCTTATATGGGACAGAGAACTATCGTATATGTATCTATATATATATATATATATATATATATATATATATATATATATATATATATATATATATATATTGTACAAACTGTATGGGATTTGGATTAAACCGCTCCGTTTATACTGATGATTGGTTCAGGTCACCACCATCGCCATCCCACATACGCTCCACACTTTAGGCGCTAATGGCTTGCACCCCAAATGGTGGGGGTGAAATAGGCTTTATTTTAACTCTCGTATATTTTCTTTGATGGGCTATTACGGCTTTTTTGGTAGAATCTTTCGTTTTTGAACAAAGGCAAGACCCCCCCCCCCAACATACTTTCAACTCCACCCCCTACAACATCTGATTATTTACATCTGCTACTAAAGAACAGTGAAAGCAGAGGTGCGCAATTACGTTTTTGATTAATTTCTGGATTGTAATATACTACTAACGGTATTGTCGATGAAACGAGATTAGGTTTAATTACAGATCAGAATATGTTTGATAATATACGGATCAATCAGCTTGTTTTGTAATGTGTTGTTCCCCAGTTTATCAGATACGAACATTTCATTAAACTCCTGTACATTTGTGAAAAACACAAAATATGTTTTATACAAATGTAGTGTAAATAGGTACAATTATCAGTAGAATCAAGCTCTTTAAATTAAAACAACTTAACTATGGTACTTATCTAAGTTTTAAAATTTGGAAACCTCTGCAACCGAGTCAAAATGTTGCTTGCTTTCAAAGTTGAGAAGGTATGTCTGTCTCATGTAAAAATGTACATTATGATGACATACCATTTTATCGTTAATGTCGATGACAGTGGGTCTATATCTTTGTATAATCTAGCTCTTTAAAGAAATATATTGATATTTGGTTAATCAAAACGTCTGTTCCGTAAAAATATGCCGAATATACAATATTTAAATGATCTACGTTTCTGAATTTTACGAAATTGATAGGAATTTATTTTCGTCTTTGATTACTCCCATATTGATGTGAAGCTTAAATCATTCTTCGATTGAGATGAAAATGATAACGAATACAAATTATTAACCGTCTATGATTTGAATTTCATTAAAATATATATCAAGCTTTTTCTGATATTAGTTGACAATAACCTTGATCATTAGCATAATGCTTTTAGTATTGGATATTAATCGACATATACCAAACTTACTTTTTAAATACTCCGGTAATATTCTTTTCATAATAGTACTATTTTCTACGGAGATTTATATATAGAATATCCTATCCTTGCACCCATTCATCAGTTTCGACCATTTTATACCAAATTAATATTTTAGCCGCCCGAAATGAATTTCAAAAATTTAAACATTGTACAATTACACTGTAAATACTTCCAACCAGCGGATTGTAATTTAACCAGGTCTTTGAAAAATTAATAGATTAGGCACAATATTGACATATACTGCTGAATTAGTGTCCGTGATTATCAAAGCACACTCAGATGATTTGATGCACATAATTGTCATTTTAACTTAGGGAGGTAAATACGTTATGCAATTAATGAGCGATTGTGAGCTTCTTGAAGGAGAGTTTAGTTTTAAAAATGTACAACCTTGCACTTTATGTATGAAATATAAAATATTAACACACCCTGATAGTCTGTATTTCGAGTATGCGATTTATGTTTTTACGTATTTTGCTGTATTATTTTGTTTTGTTTGGTAATGATGTTGTAGCTAGTATAAGATAACTTCATATTTTGTATCTTAATCATGTTTGAGATTATCAAACGTACGGCTTTGGAATAATTCAGATTCGGACACCTGAGTTACTGCTTGTAATAAATCATTAATTTGTGTTTCGTGCTTGATATATACATTCCAATATACAAATCCTGAGGAGATAGGTACCTCATATTACCACATGACCTATACATAACATGAAGCCAGATACTGAGTGTTTCTTTTTCATGTACCGTTTGAACATATCTATTATTTCACCTCTATCTTCTTTTAGTTCAGATCATCCACATTTATTTCGTGTAACTGCGTAATATATAACCTTCCATCTGTGTGATCAGCCTTTGTTTTCTTTCATAAACTACTATATTAAGCTGGAAGGATGTAGACTTAAAGAAAAGGTGATGGGTTCCTATTCAATGTATATGTCCATGTCAAGATGTCTAAATGGTAACAAAAGTGTATTAACTTCTATGTATATGAATACATGTTAAAGACGCAACATCGCTAACAGAAACACGATTGCTTAAATGCAATTGCTACCTTTAAAACCCAATTAGAAGCCAAAAAGGAACATCCATGAGAACTGTAATTCTGTAGCGTTTTGTCATCACACAATCCGAGTACAAACTAGATGATTTTTTTATCATGGACTTGGTCTCAGAGAGAGAGAGAGAGAGAGAGAGAGAGAGAGAGAGAGAGAGAGAGAGAGAGAGAGAGAGAGAGATAGAGAGAGAGAGAGAGAGAGAGAGAGAGAGAGAGAGAGAGAGAGAGAGAGAGAGAGAGAAACTAGCTGAAAGGAGTTCTCATATGGCAACATGCAAACTTCAATTGATTTACACCATTATAGTGCCTATAATAGCTCCACTATACCGCCATGTGCAAGGTTTCATACCACGCATATCAAGCAGCTATATATAGCTTGATTATGCTTATACCAACGTAGAGATAAATACATTATTCATCATCAGCATTATCACCACCATCATCATCATCATCAGTCTCTTGATCTAGTGTGGTCATCGAATCACTGCGCTGCTGAACATCTGACTGGTTCCATCCACTTGTATCGATCAGGTTCCTGGTCCAAACTGTCTTGTTGTCAGTCCATTTGAGTCTCTGTCTACCTCGTCTTATGCCACCATGGACGCTGCCCTGCAGTAAAGTTGTGGATAAACACGTTTGGCCATACCATTTCAACCTTTTCGTTTTCACTATGGTGGGATCATTGTATTGGGCTACTTTGTGCCTGATGGTGTTACACACTTTTTCATTTGCAAAGTGGTCCATTGAAAATATGCCATTGATGATCTTGTATCATCTTATTTCAAGCGCTTGATTCTTCGTTGTGATTATGCTGTCAGGGTCCAAGATTTCCGTGAATACAAAAATGCTGAGATGACTAGTGCTATCAATAGTCTGATTTTAGTTTACAAACATATATTTTTGGATGGATCTTTTCGTTGATATACCTGCAGTTGTTTGTACTGCTAGTGACAAAATGTCTGTTTTTCATCCAACTGCTGTCATTATGGAATCCCAGGATAATTGAACTGGCTCACTTTTTCCAGTTCTTGTTCTCTGATTTTGATCTTGGCTGAGGTTTGTGTGCCACTATTCGTCATAAGCTTTTCCTTCACGTCACTCATCTCTGTGAAATCTGCAATATGTTCCATCCATGTTCTTCACTAAGGTGGCAAGCTCATCTTCATTGTCCCCCAGCCAATTAATTCCGACTGCAAAGCGGAGTTTGGTAATGTTACCCCTTCCAATGCGGACAGTCCAACAGTGGTATTCCATGCCGTCGCTGGTGATGTGCTCTAAGTAGATTTTGATGACAGGAGACACCCTTTATATAAACCAAATATTGTCTGGAACCAGACCCTCACATAAATGTTAGCAATTACTGAATTGGTAGCCTTGGCGTACAGATGCTTGATGGTATTGGTCAACTTTTGACCCATGTTGCACTGTATTGTAGCCCACATTGCCTAATACCACATTCTGTGAAAAGACCTTTTCAAATGTATGATCACCTGATTTTCACACAGAACCCTGAGACTGAATATGTGTTATGATATACACCTTCCACTCCGGAACTAATGAAACCAAATTTATTGGTATAATATGTTATGTAATATTCGTATTCATTGCCTTACTCTCGTTTAGTCGGTTATATATATATATATATATATATATATATATATATATATATATATATATATATATATATATATATATATATATATATATATATATATATATATATATATATTATTTATGTTGCGGTCAATACTATACCACGAAATGTTAATTTGTTCTTTAAAAGGAAACTTGGGCACATATCACATATATTACATAAATTCGCCTTCTTAAAAAAATTTCATATTTATTACTAGCAGCTGTGTATTGACCTAGTGAATGTACTCCTTCCATCCCCGAGTTTTTTATGTTACAAAATGTAGTTATATGCTTTTGTGGCTATTTACAATCACCTTTGAGGATTTATCAGTTCATTGATGTCTTTTTAGTTTAAATTTACATTCACAGTGATTAAATCAATATACTACACATGTCTGCATATCTTTAGCTGAGACACAACAGCTCCATTCGCAAATATCTTCCAGCAGATGTCCCTAAAACACTCGGGTGTTTATTAATACTTTCAAGAAGTGACTTTTGTAACTCAATTATGTCTGGTTCGTCACAATACTACTCCAGAAACTTCAGAAAGTTCAAAATACATGTTTAGAGTACACCGAACATAGCACAACTCCCCTCTGCGCTGAACCCGACGCCTGCTATCCTATCGAGCCAGAATCAAACACAAAATGTGTTTTCTGTGCCTAGTTTCACTAACGGACTCCCGTCCAACATTTCTATCCGGCCTCTTTCATTTTTATACAACTGCATGATATTACGCTCCTCTTCTGACAATCGTATACTCATTATTCCCACTATGAAAACGAAGTCATGTGGACAACGTTATTTCGCATACCAGTGCCCAACAACATGGAATGAATTGCAATTGAATGTAAGCACAAAGACACAGTGGTCCTATTCTCTTAAAACTCACCTTTTTCGACTGCAAGAACAAAATTAAAGACCCATAAATGTTTCCTACCTTAAATATTATCAGCATTTTTTGTGTTTTCCAATTTGATTGTGTGGGTTTTTTTTTGGCTTTTTCTAGTCATATAATTATATATGTTGTAAAGCGCTTAGAACTTGTAAAGGTCATGCACTATGTAAAGTCTTTCTCATTAACATGATGCCATTAACATATAGGCTTATGGAAATTAATGAGGAATATAAACTAAAGGAAGTGAACCAAACATTGGTAAATAAATTCAATCTTTTAAAATATATTTACATGTGATCTGTCACTTTTTCGCCGTAGCAACGGTACAAGCGATCAAAAACTTGATTATCTTTTTGTGTCTGTCTCTGGTAGGTTTGGCTTTACATCCCTTGCTGTATGTCTGTCTGTCTGTCTGAATGTATGTGTCTCTCTCTAATTTCGTCATTTCATATATTTTATTACGTATTTCGCTAAGATGGTACGTGTGGGGGCTTTGGATATTTCTTATATTTAATTAATAATAATAGATTATTAGGAAAGTATAGTATCTTTAAGAAGCAACAACTAAAGCAAAACATACCCATGCAGTTGAATGTTTAATGTTTTGCCACTTTGTATCATTTATGAACACTGTATATAAATCCCACGGAAAGTGCACACATATCGGTACGAGGAATCATATGTTGTGTGTTACTGGTGGAATTTCAAGGTTTTAATCAAGCACAAACATTCTTTGCTATCTCACTCCAAATTTTTGAGTAGTTGTCCGTTATGCATGAGAGAGAAGGGGAACATATAATCAGAATGTATAGTGCTGAAAATTTGGAAAATATTACATTCATTTGGAAAACGTGCGTTATTAATACTTTGTATCGTTATTTCCATACGGCACTAATAATGTCTGGACATTCAACATTGATCTAAAATCTACTGCAGACGGTTGTTAGTATATGTTTATATATGCGTATTATTATGTAATGGGGGGATCACAATTAATATACCATTGCTATAGTCGCTCGTTTACAATGATTCGATTATCTATGCCAGATAAAAGTTACTAATGGTAATGATTGATACTGGCTGCATTTGTATTGTCATTTTCTGAACGATCTTGATCATCAGTATCTTCATCTGGTACTTATTCTACGAGGTTGATCTGTCCCGTTTGTAATCGTTCTTTTCAAATGATTTTGATCTTCTCTCAATAATAACATCTAAGTCTGATAATCAAGTTTGAAATTTTTTTTATCATCAGGAACAGCCACTCTAGTTTCATTGAAAATCGATATTGCAAATCTAGCAAATCATTCTTTAACATTTGAAGCTCGTGCCAGGAAAACTTATACAACACGACTCGCATTTAATTTGTGCAAATTATGTTCCAATTGTATACGTTACTAATTATGACATATTATGTTTGATTCAGTCAGTAATACAATACTTTAACATACTGTACACCTGTATGCATTACAGTTTTAATATATGTACCATTTTTTAAAAAATGTTTTAGTATACTGTACACCAGTCTGCATTGCAATGTTTTAATATACTGCATATTCCGTTCATAATGTCCAGGTCTGTTTCATTCATATTATGACAAACTTTAACTGTTCGATAAATAAGCAAAGTTTGCAAAACAAAGTTTGATATTCACCATTCTTTATTAAAATGTTTTAGTACACTGTACATTAGTCAGCATTGCAATGTTATAAGATACTGCATGTGCAATTCATAATATCCAGGTCAGATATATTCGGACACGGTTTAACTCATCGATAGATAAGTAATGATTGTAAAGGATCTAGTTTTATCAGGTAAACATTGTCTGAGCTTCCAGACTTCGAGTGGTTGTAGATCATTATGGACACTCGCATAATGAACAAAGTCAGGTCACGATTTCAATTAGGATCCGCTCAATTTTTCTTCACAGTTTTCTTGTGTTATAATATTCCTCTTCCAAATACGTTTCAACAAATATGCTAGGGGACTCACGTTTAATTGGGACAAATATGTCAGTTGGTATTTAGCTAGAACACGGTGTATATCTTTAGCGGAACCAATGATCTGAACGACGTGAATCACGAAATCGAAACTTCTTCTGGTAAATAAAATTGTTCATGCTCATGAAACATTTGCTCTGCATATTTTATTCAAGAAGTCTAATTTGATTTTATCAACATAACCATCCAATGATTCAAATATAAGGTTGCTTATTGTTGTGTCTTTAGGTGATCATTAATCGATATTTTGAATTCTACATGCAGCTTGTCCTTAACCGAACCTTAGGTCATATATATGTGACTAAGCCAAGTTTGACTACACGTCGCATCTATACATCATGTGAGACAAAACTATGTTTTCAAGACTTTAGCTTGCCTACTGGATTATACCATATTTTCCTATGTATATCAGTACACGGTAAGAACATGGTGATATTTCATGTTCATCATCATATGCAACATTACAATGGTCTCAGGATACAATAACCCGAGCAAATATTCTTAATGAATCATTAGGAATATGATTGTTTCCGAGCATGAACAAATGTTATGGCATGATTATTTCTTTGAAAATATGACAATATTGATATGTTAGTCTCCAAAGTCGTAGAGATTCAGCAGTAGAATATCAATGCCACGTAAATGATTTAGGATAGCAGGGTCATGTACACAGATAGTTGAACACACAGGTAGCTTAGACTACCAACTTGTATTCCAGATTTAGTTGAAAAGAATGAGGCCATGTCTTATTACTAAGATTAGCCAAGCTGAAATACTTCTTTCTTGATGTACCCCTTGGCTAACCGTATCAGTTATATGTGGGTCTCTGTGCTCGAACCATACAAACAATGTGCTTTTTCAATTATAGTATCTTACTAAGTATGCCGACCACGTCGATCCGTCCACGGGTGTTTTCATTCTTTAAGGCAAAAACCCACCGGACCTATGATTGTGGAAGCATCTAACTATGTTGACAATGAAAAAGATGCTAAAATCAGTCCAGTAATACTTAGGACTGAACCAATTGTATTTCACAATCATGGCAACGTGAAAACAAAATATGTAAAGACAATTATCAATTAAACACTGATTAACTTATATATGATCATCCCGGCTCTATGGAGCAGCTCAAGCAACTCACGAGCGAGTGTAAAAAACGATTCAGAGCGGTATGCTTAATATTAGAACACAGTCCAATAGCATCGCAGCTGATGGTGAATCATCTTCACGAAATTGGAGCGCATAAATATAAAAAGATTTCTACACGGGACATTCGGGCTGAATTAACACCATTGGTGAGCGATGAATTAAAGCGTCACCGCTGTAGTGCATCTATGATCTCCAATGAGGTTACCGCAAAAGCAAGACAACTGTATTTACATAAATATCGTGGTGATTCTCAAGATTAAATGCCAATTAGCCCGATTGTGTGCTATCCAGGTAAAAACTCGGTGAAACGTCTTTGAGATGTTCGTACCTGTAATTATTTCATCATTACAGCACACGGTACTACCGCGCTAAAAATATAAATTGTTCTCCTTACATTATGTCGACTAAATAAATGTGATGATATGTTTAAAATCACAAGCCTGTGGATTCTTGTTATTGTGGGATCTTAAGCCGTAAATATACAGAGACTATCAGTGATGAAATTAATAAAGCTTTTGCGATGATTATTAATATATTTGACACATTCATCAAACTGGTAAAAATTTGGACTGACAAGTGTAAGTTTAACAACATATTTAAGCTGTAGGGCTTTTCGAGTTACATTTCAACGCCAGATTGTCTCGAGGCTAGCGGTAAATAAGCGGAATATTATGTCATACGATGTTTTCAATGGTGAGTCATTTCCCAGGTTCATACTTTAATCAATAAAAACAATAAGATTTGAAAATACAAGTCATGCATGGGTGAACTGCCATTTGGTAACGTTAAAGTTCCTGTACAACTTGCTGCATAAGTACGCTGGAACAATTCAAGCCTGACATTGCTGTTTATCTGTTTCAATAAGCAATTTCAGATTTACCCATGAAACACTAACATCCTTGTTGAGCATTAATAACTTGCTTCGGTAATTAATGGCCAACAGACTATGCATGAAGTCTTAGCAGCATCAAAATTGCCAATAAGTGTAGTCTGCAGCTATATATAAAAATGCGTTATGTTTTGGCTGCGTCAGCAGCAGTTACTTACTTCCAACCGGGATAACTGCGTGATCTAAATTGACTATGATTATTTTATAATCAAACGTCGATACGGTGGTGGTGTGAAATATTTACATTGCTTATTTGCCAAGGAATATAGCCTTACAGCACATGAGCAATTGACTGAACGTTGCTGAACCTCGATTGTCATAGATCGAGGCATATTGTCAATATCCGCCAACGACTACATACATGCAAATACATACTACTTAACTTTGTAAAATCCTAGTGACTATCACAGTCTCTGTTTGAAATTATTTGTGGGTTTGCTTGGGGCCGTCTAAGACTTCCGTGATACTGTCATGGGCATTTATAAACAGGATTCCGAGCATTACTTTTCATCACCAATAATAAGTCGGGACACATTTGTGTATACAAGCAGGGATGAGTTTCATTCGTCCCTGTCTTGTTTTCCCTTGCAGCTTCGTGGTTGTGGAATTTATCCCGACTTGTCTCACTACGTATCGTAAGAGGCGACTAAGTAGTGGCAACCTATTTACCGTGGGTTGAATCTCGTCTCGGTGGAGGAAAGGATCCTTGTAGTTGAGTGGAGGCTTTTCTGATGCAATACACTGCTTTTGCCTCTACGTATCCTCGATGGGTGGTCTGGATGGGTACGATGTCAACAAATTGGCTGGTCATGCGGAGGCTTAGGATATCTTTATTTACTGACTCACATTATTTGACTTCTTGTATATATGTTGATACCACTGTTGCCCATACATTATATTCCTTTAGTTTTCCCTTTCCCAAGTATTAGAATACTTCCTAGACGGCGGTGGCTTAACTAGTGAATCGGGCGGTAGTTTTACAGACCATATCAGGTGACTTCATGGGTCAATCATAGTTAATTTTAGCTGCTGAATATACCCTCTGTGTATCACTGAGACTTGAAACGTGTCCCCTAGTCGGGCGGGGAGGATGGGTGCTGAAATGTTATCAAACCATCATGAAAATTTCTACAAAAAATCAAACAAACGAACGAAACCACTATCCGACTCTGATGATGAACCATATAGTGTAGGGATATTCCCATGATTCATGGTTATGAAGTCAAATGAGGCCGCAAAACCAAACACAGCACTGTATCCTTTTTGTAATTGAGAAAAGGATAATGGGTCTATCGACACACCAACACAGTGCAACAATGTTGAAATCGGGTTGCTTTCTTACTGAGTGTGAGCGATGAGGAAAACAGAAAATATAAAAAACATGAAAACAGTATTTGATATTCCAGTGAACTCAATACGTCCAAAGGCGTGATGCGGTGTCGTGACTTGGCTAGCGTCAACGACATGGATATCATCGAAGGGATGAAAAAGGAAGGTGTCACTGCAGAATTAAGCGTAATACCAAACTGCAGGACACCAACACATATATACTCACCTTCAACAAACCAACAGTACCCAGAGTGGTCAAGGTAGGTGTTTTGCAAGTGAAGGTCGATATATACATACCACATCCCCATCAATGCCATAAGTGTAAAACATATGGCCATCATGAAAACCGATGTACAAAAGTCAAAATATGTGACCGATGCGGAAACCATTCTCATCAGTAATCTGATTGTAGAGCAACTCTGCATTGTGTCAATAACCCCAAGGAACATCACGTCAATTCCAATGATTATGATACATGAAAACAGGAGAAAGAGATTCTGGGGGTAAGGTACACATCAAACATTCCGACTGCCTAGGCCAGGAAACTTTGCAGGAAAAAGCTTCCCTTCCAGGCACATCCTTATCCACTGTCGTGGACACCAATACGACGAGGCGGAAGGACTCTCAAACATAGACCAATGTACCTTATTCAACATGCAGAACTAATATCCCTTATTACCAACTACAGGAAATTATGACATCTACATAAACAACTTTCACTAACAACCCAGAACCGCAATCACCAAGGAATAACATTAAATCGAAGACTTCTCCCATCAAACTCTATAAGAGGTTTGAAATCATTGAAAACAAAGATTAGAAGAAACTGTTCCATGTACTCAAGGTGTCTTCGAACCTAATAAGAAAAAATGAACCCCGCACTTCCTCTAGAAAAATGATCACACATATTGATTCCGCGAAAGATAAAACCTAGCTCCACAATTTTCAGTTTAAACTTATAATGAAGAACACAATCATACAATGGAACAGTCGAGGACTTACACCTGACTACAATGATATTATTCTGCTTTTAAATGAACACGATCCTGCCGTAACAACATAATATTATTAGACATACCTGTTTTGTTAGCATTTGCCCGCAAAATCATCATGGACCACTGGATGTTGTGAGAGTTAATGCATGAACGTGTTGAAGAAATGGATGATAATTATTCAACAATGATAATTTTGGTAATACTTGCTTGTTGCGAAAGGAAAACTGCTTTATGTTTAGCTGTGTCCGGCTGTCAAAGGCTTTTACATCATTTCTGCTGTAACGCTTGTCTCTGAAGTGTTTATTTTTCATTGGTCATGTCGAGCTCAATATTTTGGATTGTCACATGTAGTCCAAACGGTTCGAAATATTGAACAGATATGCTTAAATCAATCCACACAGGAGATGTCAAGCTGTCGTGAATTGCATAGTCTCAAATTATCTCGATCTATAGCTTGGAATTGACGGTTTTATTCTCCTAACATCGATTCCAATGTCTATTTTAAAGAAATAATCTTTTTTTACTGGGACGTTATAGTTAAATTCTTTAAATTGAATCTTGTACATGGAAGGCCTATATCAATCTTCAGTAGTAGCCACCTTTTGGGTAGCTCGAATGTAACACTACTTTTCGGGGAATTCCATATACTTTTTTTTTGCTAGGCTTTTCCTATCTTGGTCTTGCGGTGGAGGTAGAAGATCTTGGATCATGATCGATAATGCCCACTGCAAAACAGCATGTCTGATGACACATCTCACAGCGTATGAGACAGCTCAGTCTTCTGGTTTCTACCTGGAAATGATTGTCTTGATCATGATGATTCAGGTTCATTAGACAATGGTACATATACTCTCTCCATATATAGATAGGCCTTCCATACCGAAGAGAAGTCGCTCATTTAGGCTAAGTCTAACAAGATCGAAGACCCAAATAAAATAAAATGTCTTGTCTGAGATTGACAGAGATCCATTCAAAAGTATACTTCAATGAAAACTTATGAAGAGCCCTCTGGAGATACTAGTTAAAATACCAGTTATGCCACTCCATATAAAAAAAATCAACGCTCCAGAATGCCCACTGCGTCAAATTAAAGGACCCTCTGAAAAAATAGGAATTATATACAAATATTAAGAAAACTCATATTAATACTATAATTAGGACAATGTTCTTTCGTTAGAGTGTCCCAAGAGAAAAGAAAACCAGTTGAATTATGGTTGGGAAGTAATAACAAAAGAAGAAACATAATAATCCACATCAAAGAAACTCAAAGCATGACAGTCTATGGAAACTTGAAAAGAACCTATGCCTGTGAAGAAATTCGAAATGATGGACAGCACAGAAAATGGCAAAATTACTTTTGTAATTTGTTTCGAAATTTCACTGTATTTCGTTTTTGCGAGAAAATATCAGAAACTAAAAGGTATATATCTTTTTTCCTCATCGACTGCCTCACACCCATTATAATATGAGAGGATATATTCTTTGATTTAGTAATCATTAAAGAGTAATCGTTCCTTGAAATATTTGATTGGTCGTGAAATCGACTGTTTTGGTTTGAATAAAAGAAATGCATGGCCTTGACGGCATCAAATGCAACCGTGTAAATCACTGTTCACGACCAATTCCTACCCCTGCTGATTTAGTGGTCTTAGTGAATGTTGCTGCTATTGACATCTCCGTCATGGTAAATATCGATTTAGTCGTATAATGTATATTTCATTTGCAATGTCTCAGTTTCGTAGGTTTATCTAAAGGCATGTTAGTCAAGTGTTTTAACGTAGATAAAAAAAACTGAACTGATCATTTTGTTTTTATTCTCTTCCTTCTTCCGGATGTTCAACAAGCAGCAAGAAGGGTGAACAGACCAAGTTTTCAAACAAACATAAGGCCTCTATGGAGACCGAAACTATTTCGGACAAAACTAAAAAGGGTGAACAGACCAAGTTTTCAAAGCCTCTACGGAGACCAAAACTGGTTTTAACCGAATATTTTATCAAGTCCGATACCATATATTGATCTAGAGTCATTCAAATTTATCGTTACAAATCCGTGTGGGGTTGACTGAGAATGACTAAAGACATTTCTGAATTTGTTATAGTTCATGTCGGAGCACCAGGTTTGATGAGTGTTTCCATGTGTATGAGAGTCAACTCCATTAAATACAGCAAGAATATTACAGTTATCCGTGATCACTTTTGGTACTTGAGTATATCTCTGAGTAGCATATATCACTTCCGTATTTGTATGTCTTTTTATGTATTTTTATGTCTACCTCTGGAAAATATCCTAGTAGGATTTTTTTGATTGTGTAACATCATATCAACATATACGACATCAACACTCGGAGATCCTTCGATATCGGTAATAAATTCAATAATATCCTCATCGATTTCCGATTTTCCTCTCTCGTTAAAATCCTTTAACACCTCGTAACATCGCTGATTGTCTTCAATTGGGCTACCAAATATAGTTTATCCCATTTCATCCATCTTGTTATCAAATAAAGTAACAACTGCGTCTTGCCGCTTCCAGATGGTCTAATTATAATCATGCGAATAGAATTTGGTAGCGCTTCATGATGCCTAACGGATTCTCATGCTTTTGTCGCCGAAAAATTAATTACGTGCATGTTATTGTAAAGAAATAATGGTTCTTTACTGTGTGAAATGTAACAAGTGTACTATCACAAACGACTCGACAACAATTACAACAAGCAATAACAGATCAGCACTTGCTGGTAGGTGTGTACAATGTGGTACAAAAAAAATTAGATTTGTTTCTATGGATTTAACAAAAAAACAGGAGGTGATATTGAAACAAAATTGACAAAACTTCCCGGGACTTCATGGGCAAAATATCCAGGAGGAAAACACCTTCTAGGGTTATAGTTATTGTGGCCCTGGAACCAGACTTT
Organism: Unio pictorum; assembly: GCA_030141615.1. NCBI lineage: Eukaryota > Metazoa > Mollusca > Bivalvia > Unionida > Unionidae > Unio > Unio pictorum. Next base: position 3,283,045 of record JARLTB010000108.1, read on the forward strand.
ACATCAGACTTGATGGGCAAGACCAGCCCGACCCGGCGAATATTCAAAAAACGCTACTGATAAGGCATGTCATGCTCATGATGTTGTTTATAAAAGTAGCAATCTGCCACACAGACATATCGCAGATGTGAAATTGATTAATGCGTTAAATTCTATCACTGATAAATCCTTCAAAGAAAAATTAGCATCCTGGTTGATAAAATCTGCGATGAAAAGTAAATTAATGCTGGGTGCTGGTAATTAATAACGGCATGAAATATATTTATTATTCCCATAGAGGATACTGGCGAGGTAAATCAGCAATCGACAAAGAGCCGCAAAGGAAAAAAATACCACCGCGGCGGATTGGTTATCCAAACAGGCATGATACTGTTAATAACCTCACATACAAATACACGCTAACCGTATTTGATGTTGCTAGTAGATACAAACAAGCTGAACCATTAAAGACAAAGTCACCAACTGAAATAGCATCTGCGTTTGAAAGGATTTATCGACAAGGTCCTCTGCAGAGGCCAAATCTATTGCAGGAATTTCAGGGTTTAGTGTTATCAACAATGAAGCATCATAATACCACGATACGACGAGGACATACTGCACTACATAGCGATCAGGCAATTGTTGAACCATTTAATTGGACACTTGCTGAGCGGTTATTTGGATGTATTTATCCAGGATAAACGACCTCGTGAATGGGTCAAGAGATTACCAGGTATAATTACTGCGCTAAATAATAAAATTACTCGAACAATTAATATGAAACCTATTAACACTCTCTAAAAAGTATATACGTGTACAAAAAACAAAAAAATGATTTTTGAAAACAATGAATACTTGACAATGTCACTATATAAACCTGGAGATCTTGAAGGTTGTAAAAAAATAGCTACTGATCCTATGTGGAGTGTCACGGCACATACAATATCTAACATCACAAAATAAACGGGTAGATTCGCAATCTATAGAATAGATTCAACTGCTCCTCATCGCAGATTTACATGTGAATAATTACAAGTGATACCCGAGGATACTCGATTACCGCCTCGTGATCTTAACTAGCTCCTCTGTGTCTGTTACATTAAGACAGGACAACATCACATTATATCTGGTATGACCACGACTATTATCCTTTCTGTCTGTGGTAAATTGGCGAGGATCTTTATCCGACCATGACCAACGGATTATACAATTACAGCTCATGCAGTGATTATTCTGTTGTTGTTTTAGCGTAATTACACATTCAGCATCAATATCAAATGCGCGTTTATTTTTTTTATCATGATGTTTAAAACATGCAACTTTCTTATGATTATGTCATCGTTGACAATTTCATTGTTGATGGCGTCATTAGCATCTAAAACAACTCTTCGAAGTTGATTTATTATTCGTACTCTGGACACTGCGAGATAAATTAAATACGACCACTCCATGCGATCATCTACGATCCAAACTATTGTATCGGATATAGTCAATCTCTGCGAAGAATGTATCGTCATTGAGTATCCTGGCGTCCATGGAGATTTATTAACGCGCGATGCATCCTCGACAACGCTGATATCAACCAACACAATATCATTTAACACGAAAATCTGCTTCTCAGTTCCAGACTCTGTCAGGCCTGGAATATCAACTTCTATATTCTGTCTTCGTGTATCCGTAGGCCTGTAACACAATGGCACTGGAAGTGTTGCGAATTTTTCTTTGTGCGTTTTCAATAACTTCATCTGATGTGTGTCTCTGACTATCTTTTCACTTGCCACTATCAAATCGTTTGGTCTCCACGCTTCCCAAAACTCATTTAATGGGGTTTCTGAATTTTTTTCACTCGCTATTTCACACTGGATTTTTACCGGTTGAAATCTAATTAAATTCTTGAATTCACTTAATTTTGGATCAAGCGATCTGTCATCAGTATTAATTTCTTCATAATAATCTACAAAATCCTTCAGCCAAACATGTGGAGACAAAACGACAAATGGTGATGGTTGACCATGATCGCCACAAATAATCACAGCTGTATTCTTTAACAATTGCCAATAATGAAACATATTTAATATCTCTAAATGCACTGTGCATATCTCATCCCAAATAATAATTTTAGGAAACTATTTCTTGCCCATTCGATAAGGAGTCCATGCGTCACCTTTCCATCGAAAGAAACTGTGATAAATGTAAGCATTAATTCCCCGTGGTTTCATCTTTTTTGCAAGTCTGTGTGTTTGTGTTAGCACAATCATGTTTGATTCTCCTCGAAATAATTCGATCAAACGAGTCATCTTCACTGACCAACCACAGCCGTTTAAGTAACTAGTTTTATATCTACGTATTGGATCGGATAACGAAGGGACTTTCGATGGTTCTGATACCTGATTATTTTTATGTAATTGTTTTCAATCGTAACATCTGCTGATTTAGAATAATCATGCAACATTTCTTTCTTATTCTCCATGATCCCCAACACTCATCGGAATTAGTAAATTCAGCCACTGCTTCGCTATGTTTGATATCTATATAAAATGAATCAGTGGCGCCTCTAACCGGGGATTTAGGAAATATATTTATCATCGAAAGTAAACTGATAGAAGCATAACCCAGCACTGAAGCCCTTAGATGAATGTTCTGGCGACAATCTACATATATGTAAGTAACAATTGTACCGAATTGTGTTCCATCAGACAAGAAAGCGTATTTTCGATTGACATATATACCTATTATATACCTATGTTGCGTCTGCGATAATATCATAGTATTCAGCATCATGTAGAATTAATCGTGCATAATGTCGCTTATGATTATATGCTCCACCCTGGGTAAATTTTCCAATTATTCTTCAACCGAGAACCTTTGCTTGTTTATTTCTAACTTCCAAGGTCTCCTTGGATGCTTTATTAATCTTTGCTTGGTCGAGATCAGGAATTTTTTCTTTGTAATCCTTAATTATACTACCTACTCTACCTGGTTGTGGTAACCAAAGTTCAGTCTCCGGGTGATATGATATAATTGCTTCACTGACAATCAGCGATATCATTATTTTACAATCGAACATATACTGTAATAACATTATTGGCACCCAGTGTTTTTCAGAAATGTGTCAACCAAACCAAACATAACAGCACGGATGAAGTCCTTTAGCGATCTGGAATGATACCACACGAGCGAATCCGGTTAGATCAAAATCGGGTAGCGGCCCATTAATCGCAACTCGGGTCATCGAGTGGGTGGGATGCCCAAATCGTTTGAAATACTCAGAGCATTCACCCATTCCCAGAAAACTCCCTGGATAATACGCAGCCATATCAACGTAAAAAACACTTTTAGCATCATATTTGGTATTACATAATCCACCTTGTCCGTAATTTACACAGCTGAGAGAAATTCAGCTCTTGTTAGTTTCCACAGATTTTTCTTTCTCGCAAAATGAGCTGTAAGTGACGCGATTGTAAAACAGTTTGTTAGTAATTATTCGTCGTTATCCGTTAAACAACCACTAGCTAGTTTTCTCATCTCGTCGAGAAGAGATTAAGTACGGTATATTTTGCCGTTAGGTCTTACAAATTGATCGAATTTACATTCTTCGTCTTCAAAACTCTGAAATAACCACAGACACAGGATCGTTTATACCTTCCGTGTGAATAAAATCAAAACAAATTCTCCTCCCGGGAGAACTCCATAGGTAGATATTTTATGGTTCTAAGCCGTAGAAATTTTGTTATTGCGTTAGACAACGCATGTGCATTATGGTCAATTATTTTTATTGGAGATCCTCTTGATTTATATTTCGATGCGTACAATACTTGTCCTGTTATCGTCTCTACGGTTATTGGAAATTGTAATATCTTTTTCTAGCTCAGCTACATTTTGAATTGTTTCCCCATAATCACTGACTGCTAACGCTCATTCATTTTCTTGGCGTCTTAGATCTGTCAACTTATTTCCACGCATCAAATTTGTAAAATACTCCAATACTCGTTCGGCTACACAATTCAACGACGACAATTTCATTAGTTTTAATTTCTCAATACTCGGTTTATCATAGATTCCATAGCCAACCGCTGTCACAGGATAAGTTCTCTCGTAATACGGTTTGTCAATCCCAGTCAGCGTTCCTGGTTTAGAATCCTGACTCTCAGTGACAGTTCTTTTCTTTTTCATAACAGGTTCAAATTTGTTGCGTATAATCCAATTTCCTGTTTCTGAACAGATAATGAATTTCACTCTAAAAAAATACTTTCTATGGTCAAGATGTGATACTATCGCTGCTGCATTTGTGTCGTTCATGGTAGCATCAACACTATCATCGATTCGAAAAGTTGACCAACAGTGAGATTCACCATTGCGTTTAAATTCGATGAAACTCTCATGGAGTTTTTCCAATATGCTTGTATCACCTATTATACCCTTATTTGGTGCATCTAAGGATAGTCTATTGAGGTTGAATTTAACATTTTTACAGGTTTTTTTTGATAATCTATCAAACTCCTCCATAGTATAATTAAAAGAAGTATTTAAGCAAAGAATATATACATAATAAATCACTGTTAATGGCTTATGATAGGTTGCAGAAATGAATTATGTGGCTATCATTCACAGAGTGTGCGACGTGGAAGCTTATGTCCGTTACCATGCATACGATGTGGGGTTGGGGTGCGAGGAAAGTCGCAGTTGTGTCTCAGTTGTGGGGGTAGGCGATACAGACAACTTAAGCGCTATTATTATAAGAGTGTTAAAAACTCCATCAAAGACTCTGTCCTTGTCAATGGCTCTGTCAATGACAAAATCAATTACACCTCAAGACTACATTGATAGATTCTCAATAAGTAACTAAACCAAATAATCAATTAGACAAATAATATATATTTATATAAATGAGCCAAAAATTTCAACCACATCCTGTATTCATCAACTATAAAACATCTCGTGATGGTGTAGTCAGACACCGCAGGTTGAAAAAATAGTCGGTTTTCTTGATAATCATGGATATCTTTGATTTAATATTGTAGGTAAAAATAATTATTGTCATAGATTTGCGTTCGAACGTTACTTTGGGTTGATCAAAGATGGTCTTGTAATTGATCATATTGATTCGGATTTTACAAAGAACAAATTGCATAATCTTCAAGCTATCATTTAGAGTCAAAATACCAAACGAAATTGTACTGAAAAGTACCCAAAAAACTCAAATATGTCAAACCTATAAATGTTGATACGGGTGAAGAAAAAAAATTCAATCAATGAATGCAGCCGGTAAGTATTTTGATATTTGTATATCCTCGGTACGAAAAGTAGCAGAACATGTATATAATTCAGCATTTTTCAAGTGTAAACAAAATTCTGTTTGAATATTTACAATGAAAGTTCATAACACCGAAGAGAAGTAACTCGTTTAGTAATGTGTGTATAGGTCCTGTAACAGAGATAACTCTTTTGTTGTTGTTACGTTTATATATTAGATATATATATATATTATATAATGAATTTCGAACATAAAAATGACATAATAAATGCAATTGTAGAGTTAAAAAGATCAAAAAATACAATTATCAGATAAATTAGATTGTAATCAGATTCTCTCTGATTTTCAAGATCTCTATGATAACGCTCAACATAACAAATACTTTCTCCCATCGCAATATGGGTTTGTTAAACGAATATAATATGCCGTTAACGAATCATTAGCATATAACAGCGACGTAAATAAATTAATTCCGCTATTTACCGCAGTCGAAATGGTTAGGGGAGAACTCGGTAAACAATATGAGGTTAAACGTACTACAAAAAATCCAGAATAAAAAAGATTAAGGAACTCATTAAACACAACAAAACACTGCCACTAAGTGAAAACAGAAATATACCAGGACATTTGAAATGAAACATGTGATTTGTAATTTTTAAATTTGTTTCAAATACAGGTATGGCCCACACAAATACTTTTGTCGCTGACTACTCGCATGAAATGATGTCCTTTTGACAATTTGTATGGGTTTGAAATTCTATAACACTACGAGGTTTAAATACTTTTCCAGGCATTATACCTTACAGGGATTTATGTAACTGGATATGTTATTTTTTTGGCACCGCAGTAATTTGATCACCACGAACACGGAAGTAATCTCGCGAGTGTTTTTAAATACAGAAATTGCCTTGTATGCATGAAGGGATGGTTATCTGCTTACAATGAGATAATATATATCTAACAATAATGGTTGGAGAATCATTAACAACTAGACTAGCTCGCGAGCGATTAGAATCAATAAAGAGATTTATACTCGTAAGAGATTCTGTCAGACAAAAATTACAAGTGCGTCAGGAATCTCAAACTGGTTTGCAACCGATACTACACAATTATTTAAACCGGTAACTACAGCTACGGAGAAAGCTGCATTGGCTACTGAAAAAGCTATATTGGGAGATATTGTCGACGATAAAGATCAAAAGGGTATTTTCCCGTTGTTAAAACAGATAGCTGGAGCTAAACCACAATCTCAAGTTAATGTTGAAGAACAGGAAAGTTATGTTGGTACAACTCAAAAGGGTGTTTTCTCTTTTATGGATAAATTTATCGATGTGGCTAATACACTAATAAAACAATTTCAAATATTACTACCTAAGGATTATCACACCTTTGGTGATTTTGCTGCTAAAAGCTATCATTCAAGAAATGAATTTTTAAAAGAAGAATATAAGAGAAATATAATAAAGCGCGATGAATGGATTGATTGGTTATATAAAAGGAACAAGAGGATTGGTCGTATAAATACAAAAGAATTGGGATATATAAATTATCGAGATGGGATTACTGATTATGATGTACAACAACAAGAAAAACAACAAATACAAAAGGAAGAGCGTCAAAGGCAAATATAAGAACGACAAAAGCAAAGGATGTAGCGTCAAACACCAACTCGAGAACATCCAGGAAGACTAAAAAAAACAAGAAGAACCTCAATGGTATATACCATCTGATCGAGAAGAAGATGATGATACGCAAGGTGCAACTGGTGAAAAATTCGCAAGTGGATTTTCTCAGAGTTTAACTCCACCTGGAACCCATGGTCGTGGTCTTGTTCGTTGTCCTAATAATGTTCTCGGAGACATAGCTCTATTTAAAAATTCTCATCGGGGGGAAACGAGCCGGAAATAACTGAGCGCAAATAATTAATGAAGCCACTGATCGGCAGACGAGTTTTTGAAGGTGGTATCATATATACTGGTGTATATCGAGACTTTATTGATGAACTAGTTGATGAACTAGTTAATGATTATCACAGCGATTAGATAAATAGCATTTAAATAAAATAAGCTCACACTACAACCACTATAAAACAACTATGAGTTACGTAGTAAATTCACGATTGCCTATTTATAAGGTGCATTATGGAGATGGTCTCGGTGATGATATTCAAAGTTTATTTGCAAAGATAGCTCAAAAAAAAGCACACACGAAAACAAATTATTGATGAAAGCTATTGATGTTATTCGTGATACGGGTATTAGTGCTATTGGTGATGTTGCAGGTAAAGCAATTTCCGCGGCCAAAAAAAGACTAATAACATAACACTAATTCGACGTGGAAGAAACCCACCAGTGATAGCATCGCCAGTGATAAAATCACCAGGAAAACTACCATCTACGGTGATTATGCCTGCGAGTATTATCAAAATCATAAACAACGCGGTGGATCAATAATAGCATCGCGGATAAATGTAGGATTTGATTGTCATGGGAATATTACTGCAAATATGATAGAGGTAAGTGGCCTGAGATCAAGAAATATATAATAAAATGTTCAAATCTACAGCGGATCCGGCCTTGAACTTAGATACCCCAGTTCTCAAAAATGATTCTGTACGCGATTATCAAGTTTATTCCTATAATGTAATACAACCAAATAGTCGATCAAGAAACGAACTTCAGGTTCAAGATACAAGCAAATACTTTCTACCCGCTGAAACATTTTTTAAAGTAGAAGGAGAACTTGTAACAAATGGTGCACTTGATACGCCATATGACGCAAATTTGCCAGTTGGTTTTGTCAATAATGGTATCATGGCATTATTTAGTAGCGCAAGATATATGATTGATGGAAGAAAGATTGAATATATAGAGCATAATGTTGATGTTGCCACAACAATAGTGGGTTTAGCAAGATATTCTGATGATTATACAAGATCGGCTGGAACATCTATGATGTTCGCTAAGGATATTACTGATCACGCTGGACATGTTCAGTATACTATAAGACAACCGAGAAATCTTGCTGATACTGCTAATGTTGATGCCGAAAATATGATTGTTAACAGTAATCCTAATTACATCCTAGGCTACACGCTTATCGATGTTGAAAGGACCGCGTGATTATTTTCATGTGCGATTCCACTATCTCATGTTTTCGGATTTTGCAGAAATGTTCGAAAGCTTATCTTTTTAGAGAAACATACAGTAGTCCTCGCTCGAACAGGTGATGATAATGATGCAATCTGGCATCGTGCTGGTATTGCTCATGTTAAGGTAAATATAACACAACTCTCACTGTGGATGCCAGTAATGACTCCATCAATCACCACAGAGGCAAAATTACAATCATTTATGGATACAGGTGGTAAATAATTGATGTCATGGCTAACGACAACAACAGATATTTTGGAGACTTCTGTTAACGGTATATTTACATGGCACATGGCATCAAAACAGGGGGTTTCATCGCCGCGGTATATATTTGATGTGTTACAGGATAAGACACGATTAAATTCACAAACACATAGTCATATGATAATTGATGAACTAGGTCTTACTGAGGTCTCGTTGAAGATAAACGGCCAACAAGAACCATCCGAGGATATTTTCCTTGATTACGGACAAATCCAAATAGCACGCGCTTGTCATCGCATCATTTGCTGACATTTATGGGTCTTGATAATAATGTAGGTACTGGTCTGCAATATCACAATTAGATTTTAGAAATCGATATCCGATTTATTACTTTTCGTTGGAACATCTTGATTTAACCAGACAGTCAATCGTTGACATACATTTCCGAGCTCGTGTAACCGATCCTCCTACTGGTGGTTACAGAAAAATTGCTGTCATTCTCAGTGACAAGTCAATGCTACTCGAAGGTGTTGGTGGACGAATGAGGGTAGTTGATGCACCAGTGGAAAACATGTTAATGTTTTCCAAAAGTATGTAGACAATTAGATCAATCTCGTATTAAATTAAATGTAATATAGTCATGTTAACGTTACCCGGCCTCCTGGTCAGATTATGAAGTTGCAATTGGATTCAGCTAAAAAATGTGGAACTACGATATCGCTAAAATACAATCAGATGTCTGGTGGTGAGAATAAAATATGACTAAGATTAATCCAGGGACATTTTACTAACTCCGCTGTTAAATTTTGATTTACTCGATGCTGCACAAAAATTAGCGATAAGAAACTTTAGAGGTGTTTTGATGCGAGATCAGTTACCACAACAACTAAACAGCACTAAAACCGGTATCATTAATCTTGATAACAGCACCGGACCTGGAACTCACTGGGTTGCATACACAATTGATCCGCGTGCAATTGTTTATTTTGATTCATATTGGTTAGCGCGACCTAAAGAATTTATGCGTTATATACATAAGTTAAAATCTATTCATAAAATGAAGACCTGGTACTCCACGCTACCAACACAGAAAATGACCGACCCAACAATATGCGGCCTAGAAGTTATTAAATGTACTCAGCGCTATATCATCATCAACTAAACCAGCCCATAAAACCGTATACGAATGTACTAGTAATTGCTTTTAGAGATATCTTAAAATATAATGATTGATATTTGGAGAAAATCTCTCTCAAGTCTGAAGAAACCCACCGCGGAAATATCTGCAACCCAGGTTGTAAACAAAATCATCGAAGATGAAATATCCGAGATATTAAACCTCGCAAGTGTGGATCCAAATGAAATAGTCGTATTTCAAGACAAACAAGGGAATTTGAAAACGAGTAATGTTCCTTGAATGATATTCTAGTTAGAATTAATGGAGTGAACCAATATTCCCTAACGGTATTTGATTCCACTGGTAAGATTAAATCAGGAGTTCTTTTACTAGCTGTGAAAGATAATATCAACAATCCAGTAAAAAAAATCCGGTGACTCAATAATAGGTCCCCTCGACATGAACTCGAATAAAATAACCACACTTGGCGATGCAGCACTGGATACTGATGCTGTAACAAACAAATATGTAGATGTGGTAGACAATAAACTAACGATGCTGCAAGCTGAGCATAAAACTACATATGGTAAACTTACAACTCTGCAAGCTGAATATGATGTTCATGTAGGCATGTTTAGAAATCTCCGTCAGAATTTTAGAAAAATTGTTTAATACTCCGATGAATGTCCCAATGAAACTTTCTGATATTAAAACAACTATTGGTTCGATTAAAATAAACACATGACGATATCGTTAGTGATTTTCCTGCTATCGCAACCCGGCTTGATTAAATTAAAATATTACATAAACAAATATTAACACCGTGTACTCGACATGTCAAGGATCTTTTGACTGGACACCTCAAAATAATAACATTATTATTGTTTGCGAGTAAAAATAAACATGATGAGACTCCAGATTGGAATATAGTTTCCTTGCCATCTGGGTCTTACCAAATCGAAAAAATCCATAATGAATTACAGCGTAGAATAATATCCATTACGGGAAATGGATCAACAATCGCTATAACAGTTCATGAACTAGCACTATCATCCGCGATTGAGATAAACTCACCCGGGTATGCTGTAGATATATTTCAGAGTTCTATAAGAACTGTGCTAGAATGGCCTGAAAACCCACCTCTGACGTCTCTACAAATACCTGAACCTAAACAATCTGATTAAGTCACAGATGTACAATCATATCATGAAATCACCCCATCATATAAAGAACACCTCCGCCGATCAAACAATACAAAATTAGGTGATCGCGTTACATTTCTCGATAGTAATTACATGCAATGAGAATTTAGATTTGAGAGGATCTCCTCGATGAGTACTCCCCATAAATACTCGCCGCATGGAAAAAATACCATAAACACAGGCAACTATCCTAAAACATAATAATGACACAGACAATTGCGGTAGGCATATTGCTCCTGCTAATGGTAATATATCCTCGGTGATTTAATAAATATAGTATGTGATGCTATTGATGGAAGTTACCAAATAAATCTCGAAAGGTCAAATCAAGCCCAGCAGGGATATATTTTATATTCGTTTGAACCAACGGCTCCACCCGGATTTTTAATAACGAAATATCCAACAAATCCGGTGTATATGCGATGTCATAAAGATTTATTAACGAGAATTAATTTTAAACTCACCGACCAGTCCAATAATGTGATTGACTTAGGAGGAGAGACTTTACAAATTAATCTGTATGTAAAATCGCAAACGATTTTCATCCTAAAGAATTTTTGTCGCAAGACTTTTACCAAAACTGTCATTTTTTTGTATTTTGTCTGAATTAGTTTCGGTCTCCGCTGAGCCTTATTTTTGTTTGATAACTTGGTCTGGTCACCCTTCTCTCTCTCTCTAGTTTCGTCTGTTTGAAATAGTTTTGGTCTGTTCACCCTTTTTAGTTTTGACTGAATTAGTTTCGGTCTCCGTAGAGGCCTTATGTTTGTTTGAAAACTTGCTATGTTCACCCTTCTTGCTGCTCAACTTGTTAGGTATACTTAATTTAATTCTTTGTTCATTTTAATATTTACTCCATTATAGGCTATTGTAATGTAACATTGTTTACTGGATTTGACATTGTCTTGAACTGATATTTTTATTTTTTTTATTTTTTCCGATGTAAACTAATAATATAAACAATGCATCTAGTTGCTGACCATGTTCCAAAGTAAGTGACAATTTTGGTAAACATATTTGTTTTTTATTAATTATCTTTCTCAGAGGAAAAATCAGTAAGTTGAATAAAGGTCATAGCAGGACTACGTGTTGTTAAGAAGGTGTCAATTGGTAAAGAAGGTTGAATTGTTGACCACCATCCCTGAATCTGTTTACGTCTTATATTATGTGTATAACTAAGAATCTTGCTATAACTATTTGACAGGTTAATTTGTATTATGTTGTGACCATTTTAGGCTGAACCTATATTTCTTCAAAAGTTTGAATACAAATGATTAGTTTCCCTGGAAATACAAAAATGTAATGCGGAATTCAAAAGTAGAATATTAGCAGCAGAGGGTGTGAATCGGACAACCTTTTTTTCGGTTATTTTTTATTATACCCTTAAAACGGCACGAATAGACCCTTCTCGCGAAAAACTCATGTTTTTAACCTGAAAAAAAAAATGACAGTGATTTTTGTCTGAAAACATGAGTTTTCGCAGGTGATACTGTATTCGCGTTTTCGTTGATGAATCATAAATGTCCGCAATGATGTTGTGACTCACCCCCTCTGCTGCTAGAACTTTCAGTTCTGGGTTACGGTGAAGATCGTCCGATATACCCTCTGCTGCTTCAACCGAATATTTGATCCAGTCCTTAGGACGAAAATCACTACGACTTTACAAACAGACTAATCGCTAACACCTCATCTTGTAAATCAATCAGATTATTGGACTGGTCAGTGAGTTTGAAATTAATTCTGGTTAATGAATTATTATGACATCGCATATAGACTGGATTAGTTGGATCCTCAATAATTAAAAATCCTGGAGGAGCTGTTGGTGCAAATGAATATAAAATATATCCCTGCTGAGCTTGATTTGATCGTTCTAAATTTATTTGATAGCTTCCTTCGATAACATCACATACTAAATTGATCGCTATCACCGATGAAATATTCACATTGAACGGAGCGATATGCCTGCCGCCGCCATCTGGGTCATTATTGTGTTTGAGGATTTTTATTTCCTGTGATGTTGTTTTTTTCCACGTATCATGAATTATTTTAAAACCAACATCGATGGCATCACTGAGAAGTTTTTCTAGTTCTGGTACGTTATATCCGGGTAGTTTAAATGTTGGAATATCCTTGACGGGGATGCCATTGGCCTGTGAAAAAATTGTTCTTGTATTAGGATTACTATTAAGAAATATTTCCTGAATAATTTGTGAATTAAATGTTTCCATATCATTGATGATTTTGTTACATGTTTCTACGACGCTGATAAATTCATCTCGGGTAAGAGAGCCGGATTTAAGAGGTATTAACAACAGTGAAAAATCATTATTCATTGCTTTGAAATTTTCAGTGATTTTAAGATCGATAACAACAAAATATGCCCCCCTCATCCTATCTAAATTGTCAAAGATCTCAAAAAAATCTGTAGTTCTGAACTCTTTATAACTCTTTACTGGATTATCAGGTTTTATTCTGTCGGTGATATAATCAGTTTTTTGTGGTTCTGGTAAATCAACGGTTTTTCCCCCGGGTGGTAATTCAGGCCATCCTAACACGGTTCTAATAGAACTCTGATAGATATCTACGACGTATCCTTCTGTGCTTATTTCAATGGCAGATGACAGTGTTGGCACATGAACTGTTATAGCGATTTTTGATTCTTTTCCAGTAATCGATTTTATTCTACGCGCGAATTCATCATTGATTTGTTCGATTTGGTATGACCCTGTTGGTATCGAAACAACGTTCCAGTCTGGGGTACCGTCGGGTTTATTCTTATTTGCAAACACTAAAGAATTATTGGGTTGTTGACCACCAAATGATTTTGACCTAATATTAGGCCAGCTATGATACACTCGTAATTTTTCTAGCGCTATCTCCTTCACTGGGACCGGAGAGGGGAAATTCACACTGAATTCTGGATTCGTTGAGGTTATTGAGATCATGCTGGTTTGTACTGGGGTTGTGTTCTCCACTATTTGTTGAAGTAATTCCTGCGGTGTCGTCATCGTTGCTATACTTATGATGTATTTCTAATTTTGATATCGCGGAATCAAAAATACTGACCATCACTGAGAACTCACAATCTGGTATGGTTGAGATTATTGAGATCATTTTGGTTTTTTCTGATTCCATTGGTGTTGTCATTGTTATTATACTCATGTTTTTGTATTTCTAATTTTGACATCGCAGAATCATATATATCTACCATCGCTGAAAACTCACTCTCTGATATAATTGTATCATCGAGAGATGACGATATCAATGAGGATAATTGCGAGCATGCAGTGGACACAACATGAAATTGAATTATGTAGTCTTGTAATTTTCGTTGGCTGCATGATGATATTTTTTTTGTGATTATTGAAATAATTCCAGCGATTGTTGTTGCCGCAGAAATGCAAATCGGAACAGCTATCGGAGCCATCATTGTCACTGAAGATAGTATAATTCCAGCTCCGGTGATTACACCACTCACTGAATACACAGTAATATCAATTGCGGTAATTCTCCTGCGATATTTTTTAATTTTCATTGCATACTCCTCAGACAGGGTTTTGAGTCTAGTTTGAAATTCTCTGACCTGATCATAACGATATTGCGATGATGAAATCATTTTTTATTTTAAATACGCTAGCGTTTTCAATTACGATTTACTTAAATCCGCTACGAATTCCACATACCACGTTGTTGAAACCCTAACCAAATTTTTTTCAGTAGCTGTGATTGTGAACTTTTCAGTTGTATTCTTGTCGATGATCGTTGAAATCGTATTATTGTCCCCGGATGAACTGGACGATGAAATATTAAATTGAGTCAATGGTGTCACTAGTGTTAATCGATAAATACCCTTAACGGTTGCAGTGATATCTAATTTGTTGTTTGTAGGTGTCCACTCAAATGATCCGTGTTGGATCGTGTATACTAAGTTGTTGGTTTTCCCATGAGGGATTTTTGTTTTTTCAATGACTGTTATCATCCTCGAAATATCACCTTTGATGCCTTCGATGAAGGATTTCGTCTCATCGATGGATTTTTTAATATCAGGGAGTTTTATTTCAATTTTATCTAACGGGGTTCCAATAAATTTATCAATGGCGTCGGTTGTTGTTTTTGTTGCTTCGTTGATAACCTTTTGATCATCAACAAACGTTTTAATTTCAGCGATAGATGGTGTAACTACAATTGGGGATCCAAAGAACTTTTGAACGACATTTCTACGGAAACTATTGTAGTTTCTTAAATGATCGTCAAATTCTTTATTGTATTCAGTGAATTTATCTGTAATAGTCGAGAAGAGTACACCCGGTTTGAGTTTACCCTGATCGGAAAATAGCGCGATAGTATCCTCGATTGCGTTTCGTTGTCGTGTTAAAATATCATCCAACGACACATCACTAGATTTCAATTTACCCTGTTTGTCCTGAAATACAACTATTTCATTCGGGTCAACACTTGTTAAATTTAACGTCTCAGCTATTTCATCTTTGATTTTTTTTTTAATATCACCCGTTGCAGTGTCATCGGGTTTGGGTTTCAAAGATCTCCCCCAAATATCAATCATGTTATTGTAAAACTCTTTCTCTCTTTAAAATCGTTTCGATTTCCAGCGACTACTAGTGTAGTCATTTACGACAATATGAGGTGGTTTTCTAGATGCTGAAATAGCATCAAGGACATTTAATACTTCACTGCCGCATATTGGTGGGTCATTGATTTGTTGTGTTGGTAGCGTAGAATACCAAGTCTTCATTGGAAGGGTTTTTATATAACGCAAAAACTCCTTTGGCGGGGCTAATCCATATGAATCAAAATAGACAATCCCACGTGGATCAATAGCGTATGCAACCCAGTGAGTTCCAGGTCCGGTGCTGTTATCGAGATTAATAATACCTGTTTCAGTTTTGTTTGGTTGATGTGGTAATTGATCTTTCATAAAAACAACTCTGAAATTTTTAATCGCTAGGTTTTTAGGAGCATCCATTAAATCAAAATTGGACATGGGCACCATAGGTTCCTCAATTAATAAACCGTTCCTGGTAGTCTTAGACCCCTTCCGCTGTACCATGAATACGGGGTTCCTGGTAGTCTCAGACCTTTTCCGCTGTACCATGAATACGGGGTTCCTGGTAGTCTTAGACCCTTTCCCTTTTTTTTATACCCTCGACCTTTCTTCGGTTCATATGATTCAGCAATGCTCTGTACCGCTTTTGTCCCCAAGCCTCCAACTACCCCCAATGCGGCCGCTTTTGCGACTGCTGGGGCTGCTGCCGCAACCAATGCTGGTATTGCCGCTAACAATGGAAATATACCACCCGTTTTCATCATATTTTTGATAGCAGCCGCAGAGAGTGTGATCTGAACTCCTTTTTTATCCTTGAAAGCATCATTGAAATGTTTCACTTGACGAGTTGTCAGTGGCAATTTATTTGCCCCGCCATTCATTTGATTAGGTTTCAACGTGATTGTGGTTCCACATTGTTTAGCGGATTTTGATTGCAATTTTTTTAACTGACCAGGTGTCAATGATACATTGATATTACTATATGACATTATACAAATACAGATTGATCTAATTGCTATCAAAGATTTTCCACTGGTGCATCAATAAGTCTCATTCGTCCACCAACACCTTCGAGTAACATTGATTTATCACTGAGAATGACAGCAACCGCTCTATAATTCGGGATAAGGATAGGAGGTACCCCACCAACTGGTGGACCAGTCGGACGGGTTACACGGGCTCTGAAGTGTATTTCAACAACAGATTGTCTCATCAAATCAAGATGTTCCAATGAAAAGTAATAAATCGGATAGAGGCTTTTGAAATCCAATTGTGATATTTGCAAACCAGTATACACATTTTGATCACGTGCCATAAACGACAACAGGTTATGATAGACACGTGAAATATGATTTTGACCGTAATCAAGTTGTACATCTTCAGATGGTTCCTGTTGGCCGTTTATTCTCAGCGAGACTTCATTAACACCTAACTGATCAAATATCATATGACTTCGTTCTTGATTACCAACTCGCGCAGCATTCTGTAACGCAATAAATATATGACGTGGAGCTGAAACACCTTGTTTTGATGCCAGGTGCCATGTGAATGTACCATCAACATTGTCCTGTTTGATATCCGTAGTCACTGATAACCAACTCAACAATGATTTTCCTCCTTGGTTCATAAATGATAACAATTTTTCTTCTGCTATGATTGATGGAGTTAACACTGGCATCCACAATGCTAGTTTTGTTAAAATGACTTTACCGGCTGCAACTGCAGCATCACGCCAGATTGCATCATCATCAGTACCCTTTCGTACAAGCGCTACTGTGTGTTTAGCTCCATAAATAACTTTTCGGACGTTTCTACAGAATCCGAATATATGATGCAGTGGAATTGCACATGAAAACTGTCGACGCTGTCCTTGCAACGTTGCTAGGCGTGTTGCAAATCCTACGTTGAAGTTAGTAATATTATTTATGACATCAAAAGTACCAGCTGGTCTTGTATATCCGGCTGGTGCTGGATCAGCTGAAGAATCATGTGTTGCCTTGACTCTAGAATACTGGTTGTGTTCAGGGTGATCAGTAATATCCTTAGAAAACATCATAGATGGACCCGCTGATCTTGTATAATCATCAGAATATCTTGCTAACCCTATGATTGTTGTAGCCACATCAACTTCACGGTCAATGGATACAATTTCTTTTCCATCAATGAGATATCTTGCACTTTCAAATAACGCCATGATCCCATTATTGACAAAACCAACTCGAAGAGTTGGGTTATTGTCGTATGGGGTATCAGCTGCAACATTTGTTACAAGTTCTCCTTCTACTTCAATAAATGCTTCACAAGGCAAAAAGTATTTACTGGTATCATGAACTTGAAGGTCAATTCGCGATCGGAGATCTGGTTGTACTGCGTGATAAGAATAAAATTGAAAATCGCGTACAGAATCATCTTTACGCACTGGGGCCTCCATATCAAACGCAAGATCAGGTGACCTTTTGAACATTTTATTCTATTTATCAGAGTCTAAATCGTGAAATCATAAAAAGATTTTCATCGTGAAAAACGCTAGCGTTTTCGTCGTGGTTTTTTAAAGCCACTTCCTGCTATCATGTTTGCTATCATGTTATTTTGGTCACTTGGATTCACCAATGATGCTAGTTTTTCATCTACTGCGTTATTTATTATTTTACTAACACTTGCAGGCATTTCTGCTGTAGATGGCAATGGTACCGGTTTCTTTTTTCGTCTCACTAATGATGTTATTTTATCCTTTGCTGCAGAAAACGCTTTCCCGGCAAGATCTCCAGCAGCACCAATACCCTTATCACGAATAACATCAATGGCTTTCATTCCTAATTGTTTAGCTAACGGCATCACTTTTGGGGCCATTCTTGTAAATAAACCTGCAATGGTATTACCTAAACCATCTCCATAGTATGCTTTATAAACTGGCACCCGTGAATTTACCACATAGACGGGGGTTGGTTTATCATGATTGTAGTGTATAATCATCTTGTTATAAAACTAGTAGTTTTTTAATTAGTGATCAATCGCTGTAATAACCATGGGCATCTTTGTGATTTTCAACTAACTCAGCAATGAATTCTCGATATACATTAATGTCCATGATACCACCGGCAAATAATCGTCTACAGATATCAGCTGCTTCATTAATTATTTCCGGAGAGTTATTTCCGGCTCGTTTTCCTCCGATGAGAACTTCTAACCGTGATATATCACTGAGAATGTTACCAGGACAAGTAACGCTAGTGTTTTCAACTATGCCGCTGCCTAAATACTCATCTCCAGTTGACTCCTCTTTACCAAAAAATCCAGTTGGATACTCTTTATTTAATCTACTCAATACTTTGTCTTTAAAACTCTCAAAATTATTGCGGCTACTTTCTGTGATTCTAAATCTACCACGGTTTGCCAAGTATACTTTTTTATCCAATTCTCGTCGTTTTTTATATACTCTTTATACCCTTTGTTTACAGCTATTTCTCTTTGATCGAGTGAAAAATTCAGCGCGGTAAAGTTAATTAAATCATTGTCATCTTTAAAATTTTTAATTATGCTGTATGCATAGTGTGTAAATATACTTTGCGGTGATTGCATTTTTTCTATAGTAACGTCTTCTTCCTCTTCTTGTTTTCTTGCAATATCACCTAGTTCTTCTAGTACTTGCTCTTTTTTTGTTGTTGCCGTGAAGTAGCTACTATATCTACTGGAAGTGTTTCTAAAGACTTTTTTGTTTGTTTAGTTCTTTTTGCTATTTTTTCTAACACAGGGAGAAAAGTCTCTTCTTGTTTTTTTCCTTGCTCAGAGATTGTTGACACTATCTGTTTCGTTGTTGTAGTTATTGGTTTAAACAACTCTTCAGATCCCGCAGCAAAGTCAGTCTGAAGACTCTGTCGTTCTTGCAGTTTATTCCTGACAGAGTCGCGAATTGGTATAAATCTCTTAATTGCATCTAGTCGCTCACGAGCCAATCGGGTCGTTAATGCTTCATTGACCATTATTTGAAATCAGAAACCATTTTTCAATTGCAAAACAATTTTTCCCATCGATGATTCCATCCCTTAACGGTCCAATTTTTTATTGCTGTGAAATAGTTTTATTTTTATTGCTGTGAAATATTTTTATTTTTTATTCAGTGATTTTGACAGTTTTGGTGCCATTTTGTGCAATTTTGGTGGTAATCTCTTTGAGATTTTTACAGTCAAGTAGTCGATTTTCCATGGGATTTTCCATAAGGAAAAGCTGTTAAAACTCATTTTTGATGATTTTTAACCATTTTTCATCAATTTTTGCCTGTTTTCAGTGATGTTTGGTCATTTTCCATCGATTTTTGGTAAAAAACCTCGTAGGGTCAAGTAGTCGATTTTGCATTGGATTTTCCATAGAGAAAAGCTGTTAGGATTCTATTTTATTTTCGCAGTGTGAAATATTTTTCAAAAATGCTAAAAAAATGAAAATCTCAAGGAGATTTTACTGTCTGACAAAATCTTTTGAGGGTCGGTCAATCAAAATAGTTCATTTTCTTGAATTAACGCTCGTAGGTTTCTAATTTTAGAATTAACTTCCTTTTTCAATTCATATTCGTTACCCAATTCTTTTCGTATTCCTTCCACGATAGTATATAACGGAACAAACACACCTACTTCACTGGAAAATGCAAGAGAGTCTCGAATAGAATTCTGAATTTTTTTGATGAGTGCATATTTCTTTGGTAGCATATACTTGTTAGTGCTAACTCCGTATTCTATATCCTGAAAATCCGACTTGATTTGATCAGGATTTAACCCATCTGACAATTTAATATCCTGGCTTTTCAATTTTGCAATTTCAACTATGATGCTATTCATATTTTCAGAATTCATATATGATAATACATATTTCTAATTCATTTTTCAAAAATAAAAGAGCCGTTAATATTTTTAAAATTAATTCTGTATATATAAATATATTTTTTAAAATTAATTCTGTATATATAAATATAAATGCAGACCAAAATAAATAACAACCATGATGAGCGGTTATCAGTCATTTCACCCCCTTGATATAGGCCGCTGTGTCTTTCATAGGGTTCTTTCTTTGAGTATTTTTCTCAAATTTCCATTTTTTTTTCTGAGATTTCTTCAATCTCGATTTGACCCTATGACCGTTTCTATTGGCCGGTAATTCATTTTTGAACACCATACGGGGCTACCCAAATGTGACGGAGAGCTAATTACATCCATGGATGTTATTTATTTTAGGTCATTTATATTTACATTCACCGGAAACATATTCCCCTAAGAGTGAATCTAACTCGTCAAATAACGGGTTAGAATCACAAGAGGGTATGTTTACGTGAAATGACCTAGGTTACATATATACGACAACACATCTTTGGAACTCCTTGGTTGCCTTCACATCCAAGTAAGCCCAAAGGAAACCCGAAACATACATCTCCGGAAGGGAGGCCTAACGTGGCAAACGCCATCTTAGACCGCCCAGAAGATATGCTTGGGGTGTGACGTCACAACATATACTTAATTAAGGACAGCACAAATACCGTATATATTTCCACTCGAGTGTTGTGGCAAATTGTAGGTATACATATACTTAATTAAGGACAGCACAAATACCGTATATATTTCCACTCGAGTGTTGTGGCAAATTGTAGGTATACATATACTTAATTAAGGACAGCACAAATACCGTATATATCTCCACTCAGATTGTAGGTATACATATACTTAATTAACTTAATTAAGGATGGATTATAATTCAATGATAATGGGACGGCACAGGACAGCACAAACATGAAACGACGGGGCGGATTTTCTACGGCCATCCGACCAATTAAAAGCAACCCATGAAATTAAACCCGGTTGCATGATTGAGAAAAGTCAACCACACACACGTGTCAATGGCGTGGGTTATTTTTGACTGGTCGGATTGGCTTTCGAAAGCCCCAGCTTTAAACCTTTCATTTAGTATATAAGGTGACTAATACAGCAGCGTCAATCCACAGAGTGTGTTATTTTATTTTCTTGAATTACTTGTTAATGGTGCTTCACAGTATTTAAATGAGACAGATTATTTGCATAAAGCACTATAAAAAAAGAATATAATCGTTTGAAAACATTTTATATTTGATTTCTTTTCTAATTAATTATAGCCCAGCCGCTGAATGACAATTTAAGGGGGAATAACCCGACACCATCTAAGGGAGAGAGTATATAAGGTTACTTAATACAGCAATCTACAGGGTGTGTTATTTTATTTTCTTGAATTACTTATTAATGGTGTTTTACAGTATTTAAATGAGACCGGATATTTGACTTAAACACTAGAAAAAAGAATATAATTGTTTGAAAACATTTCTTTTCTTACGAAACAATGCCCAGCCGCTGAATCACAATAACCCATAAAACAAGTTAACACAATCTAAGGGAGATAACTCTTTCATAACCCTTAAATATAACCAAGGGAGTTATCTCCCTTAGTGTTATTAGACATACGAAAATCGAAGTTTTTGTTCAATTTTTTTAGAAAAAGCCAAATTTTGTACTCGTTCTGCTACTCTTTGTACTGAGGATCTACAAATATTGAAATATTTACCGGCTTCATTCATAGATTGGAATACAATTTCTTCGTTAGTAACTGCATTAAACGATTTTACAGGTCTCGCTTTTTTAGAGTATTTTCCAGTGTTTCCTCGTTTTGAATTCTCACTTTGTGAAATAGCCTGTAGATTTGATAAAGAATTATTCTGAGAATCGGAATCAATATGATCAATAACATAACCATCCTTGATCAATCCATTAAACACCTCAAAGACGAATCTGTGACAATGATATTTTTTCTTCCCAGCACTAAACATCAAATACCCTCGATTAGTCACAGATCCAACTGGATTCTTCAATCTGCGGTTTCTGATAATACCATCACGGGATGCTTCATAAATAACAAGCACGGGGTGAGGTCTGAATTCTTGGTTCATTTGTATAATAACACTATTTTTCTAATTCATTGTTTGGTTTAATTATAAGTCTCTGTATATAATCTTGAGGAGTCTTTATGATTTTGTCATCGTTGGGGTCAATGACAGTATTTTTTATTCGTTTGTCATAATAGCGTTTTAGTTCCCTGTATCGTTTGCCGCCACACCTAAGACATAATTGCGATTTTCCCCTGACCCCAACCCCACATCGAATACAGGGTAACGGACCAAGGCTTCCACGACGAAAGCTTTGCATATGATACCCACAGAATTCATTTCTGCATGATTTGTTACACGGTGTCACTGATCCAATCATGAGCCATTTGCAATGATTCATTATACTTAAATCTTTCATTTAAATGCTTGTTTTAATTATAGTATGGAGGAGTTCGAGAGATTATCGAAAATTAAGCCTTGGAAAAGTGTTCAATTCAATCTTGATAGAGTTTCTGATACACCAAAGAATAAAATTCTTGATAGAACCTTGATTAGTAAAATCAGAGACTGTTTTAATGAATTCAAGCGTGATGGAGCAGCTCATTGTTGGTCAACATTTCGAATTGATGGTGTTGTTGACGCTACCATGAATGATGAAAAAGCAGCAGTGATAATCTCAAATCTTGGGGAAGAAAGAAATTTTTTTCGAATAAAATTCCTTATCCGTGATAATGGAAAATGGATCATTAGGGACAAATACGAGCCTATTCTTAAGGACAAAAAAACTGTCACTGTGACTCAGGATTCAAAACCAGGAATTTTGACTGGAATTGACAAACCATACTACGAAAAATCTTATCCTGTAACAGTAGTTGTTTACGGGATATATCCGATCAATGAAAAACCTGATATTTCAAAACTAGCACCCATGAAATATTCGACAAGGCTCAATTGTGTAGCAACACGAATAATGGAACACTTCACAAATGCGTCCCGGGGAAATAAACTAACTGATCTAAGACGAAAAAAAATAACCGAATGGGAACTGACAGTGAAACAGCATGGGGCAACAATTCAGGATATAGCTAAATTAGAAACATCATTGAGATTTCCAATATCAGTAACGACAATCACCGGTGAAGTATTATACGAATCGAAATATAAATCAAAAGGAACTCCAATTGAAATTATTGATCATAACGAACACGCGTGGTCATCTGCAGTAACAATATTTCCACGGGATAGAACCGTAAAATATCTGTTTGGAAACGAAGAGTTTTTTTCAGAGCAGAAATTATTTGATGCTATTTACCATTTGAGTAAAAACGATCCTGTGTCAATGTGGCTATTTCATAGTACTACAGACGAAGAATGTAGATTTGATCAGTTTGTAAGGCCCAACGGAGAATTATATCGTACCGAAGAACTGCATAATCAAATGAAACAACTAGCTAGTGAGTTTTCTGGGGACGGAGAAGACAACGATCAATTATTAGCAAACTGTTTTACAGTACCATCAATTGCAGCACATTTTGCTAGAAAGAAAAACGCGTGGAAACCAACACGAAGTGAGTTTTTATCAGATGTCAAATTGTCCTGTCTTGAATACGGCCATGGAGGATTATGGAATACAAAATACACCGCTGATACCGTTATTTCAGTTGATATGATTGCATGTTATCCAGGAAGTTTTCTTGGGTATGGAGAATGCGAGAAATATTTCAAACGATTTGGACACCCTACACACGAAATGACCCGTGTTGCTATTAATGGACCACTGCCACATTTCGATTTAACCGGATTCGCTTGTGTAGTATCATTTGAAATGGCTACAGGACTTCATCCGTGTAGTTATCTTTGGATTGGTAAACACATGTCTGAAAAACACTGGATGCCAATAGTGTTATTACGGTATATGCTTGATTGTAAGATGTTAAAATCATTAATTGTCAGTGAAGCAATTATATCCTATCGAGCACAGAAATCAGTCTGGTTACCACAACCTAATCTAGAAAAAATAATTAGCGAAGAGCGAAAACTGTTTCCAAATTTCAGTGAACAACAAATCATGGATTGGTCCAAACAGTTATTTGAAATCAGAAACAATGAAGCAAAAGATCTTGGACGAAGAATAATCGGTAAATTTACCCAAGGTGGCAAAGATGATAATACGAGATATTCTTCACGATTGATTATAGACAACGCTGAATACGATTTTGTAATCACGGATTTAACGAATAGGGGCCTATATGTCAATCGTAAGGACGCATTTATGTCCGATGGAACCAAATTGGGTACAATTGTTACTTACACTGATGGATACAATCCGCAGTACACACATTTGAGAGCTTCTATGCTCGGTTATGCTTCTATTAATTTATTTTCAATGATCAATAGATTTCCTAACACCGCAGTTAGAGTTGCCACTGATTCATTTTACATAAATAGCAAAATGGCTGATTTTAAGGCTACTGGCAACGAGAATTGGGGATCATGGAGAATTAAGAAGGAAATGCTTCATGATTATATTCCATCAGCAGATGTTACCATTGAAAATAATTACTTAGAAAGCAATCAGTGTTCAGAATTTTCTAGTGCACCACCGATTTCTGATCCAATCTGTAGATATAAAACAGTTTATTTAAACGGCTGTGGTGGGTCAGGAAAAACAACCCGGGCAATTGAGTTGTTTCGTAGAAACGCTAGCGTTTCCAAATCAAACATGATTGTACTAACACCAACACACAGACTTGCAAGAGAGATGATACAGAGAGGGGTTAATGCCTGTACCTATCATAGTTTTTTTCGATGGAAGGGAGATAAATGGACTCCTGAGCGCATGGGAGAGAAATTTATCCCTGAAATTATCATTTGGGATGAAATAGACACAGTGCCATTAGATGTATTAAAAATATTTCTTGAGTGGTTGTTATTGAAAAATACAAAAATCGTCATGTGCGGTGATCACGGCCAACCACCACCATTTGTCGGTGCTTCCCCACATGAATGGCTAAAGGGTTTTGTAGACTATTATGAAGAAATTGATACCGATCATAGATCACTTGATGAAAAATTAAAAGAGTTTAAGAAATTAATTAGATTACAACCGGATAGAATCCAGTGTGAAATAGCCCGTGAAATAATTTCGGAAACTCCCATGAATGATTTCTGGGAAATGTGGAGACCAAATGATTTGATCATTGCAAGTAGAAAAATAGTCAGGGACACACTTCAGATGAAATTATTTGAATTGCATAAACAAAAATTTGCAACGCTTCCAGTGCCCCTCTGTTATAGGCCATCAGATACACGAAAACAGAACATGGAAGTTGATATTCCAGGACAGAGTGAAAAGCAGATTCTGGTATTAAATGATATTGTGCTGGTTGATATCAATGTCGTTGAAGATGCATTGGGGAACTCAAAGAGTTCTGCTAATAAATCCCCATGGACGCTAGGTTATGCAGCAACAATACACTCTTCACAGGGATTGACTATATCGGATACAATTGTTTGGATGGTAGATAATCGCATCGAATGGTCAAATTTAGTCTATCTTGCAGTGTCTAGAGTACGAAAAATAAATCAACTTCGAAGAATTGTCCTGGATGATGAAATCATTGGTGATGATAATGACACCAGAATAGATGATATTATTGATAAAAAACTCTCCGGCTACAAACAACAAGACAAAAAAAACAACGAGAATTTGACATTGATGCTGAATTAATAATCACTTTGAAGCAACAACAGAATAATCACTGCGCAAGTTGCAATTGTATAATGCGTTGGCAGTATTCGGATAAAGATCCTCGCCAATTTACCGTTGACAGAAAAAATAATAGTTTCGGTCATGTCAGAAACAATGTGATGTTGACTTGTCTTGAGTGCAATAGACGCAACGGTGCTAGTTAAGCCCATGCGGTGGTAATTGAGTATCCTCAGGTATCACTTGTAATTGTTGTCTAGTAAATCCTCGTTGAGGGGCAGTTGAATCCAGTTTATAGATTGGAAGTCTACCCGTAGATCGTGTTATACTAGATATCTTATGTGCAGTAATACTCCAAATAGGATCAGTAGCCCTTTTTCTGCCCCCTTCAAGCTCTCCTGGTTCGTATAAATACCTCACAATGACAT
The DNA here is from genome assembly GCA_030141615.1 of Unio pictorum. NCBI lineage: Eukaryota > Metazoa > Mollusca > Bivalvia > Unionida > Unionidae > Unio > Unio pictorum. The sequence continues at coordinate 3,309,543 of JARLTB010000108.1, forward strand.
TACTACCAAGAATTGGTTCTTTGAAATCTTTTTGAATTTCCATTTCAGGTATTGACTTCTTTTTAATCGCATTGATAGGTTTCAAATTAATTGTTCTAGTAATCTCGTTATTCAGTGCAGTAATCACAGCTGGTAACCTTTTAACCCATTCACGGGATCTTTTTTCTTGGATGAATTCTTTTGCGTATTGATATCCAAATAACCGTTCAGCAAGAGTCCGATTAAATCGTTCTACAATGGCCTGATCACGATGCAGTGCAGTATGCCCCCGTCTGATAGTGACATTGTGATCTTTCATTGTACATAACACTACACCCTGAAATTCTTTGCCGGGATCAATTTGTAATAGATTTGGCCAGTGCAGAGGACCTCGTCGATAAATCCTTTCAAATGCAGAAGCTACTTCAGTGGCCGATTTTGTTTTTAACGGTTCTGCTTCCTTGTATCGACTTGCAATATCAACTACGGTTAGCGCGTATTTGTAACCGTTGTCATGTGGTAAAAACAATAAATCAGCCTGATGAACTTCATTGGGTCCGGTCACATCAAAATGCGAGACATTAATTTGTTTAGGCGGTGGTAGATAAATTTGCCATAGTGCCTGTTTAGATAACCAATGAGCCGCAGTGGTTTTTTTCACTTTTGCAGCGCTAGCGAGTTTATGGATTGCTGCCTTGCCTCTCCAGTATCCTCTTGGGGAATAATAAATAGATTCCATGTTGTTATTAATTACCAGCACCTAACATCAATTTACTTTTCATAGCCGATTTTATCAAAAATGAAGCCAATTTTTCTTTGAAGGATTTATCAGGAATAGCATTTAACGCATGAATTAATTTCACATCTGCTAGATGCCTGTGTTGCAAATTGCTACTTTTATAAGCCACATCATGAAGGTGACAGGCCTTATCAATAGCGTTTATTGGTTCCTCACCGGGGTTGGGTTGATTTTGATTATTGAGTCTGATATCAAGTCTTGTTCCCGGTCCACAGTAGCTATATCCTGGAAGGTGCTTTTCTCCAGGGTATTTTGCCCATGGGGTTCCAGGGAGTTTAGTTAGCTTGGCTGCGATATCACCTCCTCGTTTTTTTTTAAAGGTTCCTTGGGTTCCTTGGGTTTAGAAACAAATCTAAATTTCTTTGTACTACATTGTACGCATTTACCAGAAAGCGCTGATCGGTTATTTTTAGTTGTAATCGTCGTCAAGTCATCTGTGCCAGTACGCGCCTTACACTTCACACAATATAGATCCATAATTTATATATAACGGCATGAATATAATTGATTTTTCAGCAACTAAAACAAGAGAACCAGTTAAGCATCATGCAGCGCTACCAAAATCTATCCGCGCAATTATAATCGGACCATCTGGATCCGGCAAGACGCAATTGTTGCTCAATTTAATAATGAGATGGATGAAGTGGGATAAGTTGTATTTAATTGCCCCTAGCGTAGATGACCAACGATGCTATGAAGTGCTAAAAGATTTTAATGAAAACGCTTCAGAGATTGCTGGTGAGGATGTTATTGAATTTATAACCGATATTGACGAGGCACCATCAGTAGAAGACCTCGATGGAAGTATCAACAATTTAGTTGTATACGACGATGTAATGTTAGATAAACAAAAAAACCCAGCTAGAATATTTTCCCGAGGCAGGCATAAAAACACGGACGTGATCTATGTCACTCAACGCTACACTCAAATTCCAAAAGTGATTCGCGATAATTGCAATGTGTTGTGTGTATTTAACGGCGTTGATACTCATACGCTACGAAATATCTGGCAAACTTGGTGCTGCGGTGATATGAATCATAATCAGTTTAGAAATTTCTTTAGTCACGCTCAGTCAAAACCACACGGATTTGTAACGATAAATTTATCAGCCCCGAGGACACGATATCGTATCGGACTGGATCAAATATTCGGTTGAAGCAGCAGAGGGTATATCGGACGATCTTCACCGTAACCAAGAACTGAAAGTTCTAGCAGCAGAGGGGGTGAGTCACAACATCATTGCGGACATTTATGATTCATCAACGAAAACGCGAATACAGTATCACCTGCGAAAACTCATGTTTTCAGACAAAAATCACTGTCATTTTTTTTTTTAGGTTAAAAACATGAGTTTTTCGCGAGAAGGGTCTATTCGTGCCGTTTTAAGGGTATAATAAAAAATAACCGAAAAAAAGGTTGTCCGATTCACCCCCTCTGCTGCTATATTTCATCGCCTTCATTTTGAATTTCTTTGGGATTTTAACTGATATTCAGTTACAGCCTTTCATGGATTAGACTTGTGGTTTTCGTTCTTGGATTACAATTTGGTTTCTTTCCGGAAAGCCATATTGTCTTTTTCTCGTTTTACGCTGTGTAGTCTTAATCTTTACCAAGCTTTTTATCTTTACTTTTAAGACCTTATATAGATTTTATCTTTTTCTCTTGTTGTTTTTCTGTTACTCTTGTTGTTGAGCAAATATGTGTTTTTCCATTGTAAGGCGTTGAAAAGTGGTCAGCAACTCCTCTTATTGATTTTGTTCTGAAATCATCACAGATTGTAATCGATGGCGAGAGAAGTGAAAGGGCTTAGTGAAGTAGATACAGATTTTAAAAAGCCAAGCTGAAATCATTACTCTCTGGAATAATACTCGCACCAGCCATAGTAGTCTTACGGTCTGTCACTATGGGTATACGAAGTGTCACGTGACCACTGTATTCTGATTGGAGTATAGGTAATACACATTCACACAATGATGTTAAAAAAGGTGCGTTGGCTTATTGCGACATATGTTTTGAAGGAAGAGAATGTAGAATCGTTCTGCAACCTCGATCATCTCTTGTAAGTCATTAGGTGTCATTACCTCAAGTACAGTCATGAATATCTCAACGACGAGCGTGAGCACTGAAATACAATTGTGCTTGAAAAGGGTCTTGATCTATATTGGCAGTAAAGTGAAGCTTGTTGATAACATTGAAGTGGTGCCATATGTACTGATCCTCTTGGTCAACCATTCCAAGGACCTTTTTCATGGCTACCACATTCTTTTAGAAACAGGGTTACTACTCAATCACTGCCAATATTTTTATCTTATATTTGTGTTTGTCTCATATATACCAAACACTTGAAATTAAGACCCTAACCCTAAGTGTGTAATGGTATGTTTGTTGGTATATAGTATATATGTATACTCCTACCCCGTTGCGTGATTATGTGTTATTTAATTACAGTTCTTTTATATCTTACCCTTGGTTAGAAAGCGTGGGGTATTGGTCACAACAACACCCTCTTGAATAGTAAAGGTCGCGTGTTAGATAATATTTATTGACTGAGAATTGTTCACTGCAAACAGCGTGTTTGACAGTGTTACGGGTTGGTGTGTATATGTTATCCTATATCCCATCTCGTTCGGTACTCCGTATCTATGAGATGACCGAACAGTCGAAATCCTTGCCGTGTGCGAGTGCATAACCTGCTTTGCGCTGATTCCTTCCAATTCGTCCTTTACCTCCTTCTTTCCCCCCGTTTTTCTTTCTCCCTGACTTCCTCGCTGTATCGCATCCTTTCTTCCGGCGGACAGGTCGATCTGTACAATGTGTCTGAAGATGTCCCAACTAAATCTCTGTAGACATCTCGCTGCGTGTAGAGTTTTTTTCTCCTTGTAATGAGAAACAGAGAGCTAGCTTAAGTTTCCCTGTCTGTTATTCCATGGGGAGTGAATCATTTCTCCCTCCCACGATATTAGATTTCACTATCGGCATTCAAACTATGTCAAGGCTATTTAACCGGGCCAAGCATGGCAGACCCAAAACAATCCTAGTTTTCGAATTAGGCTATGTCAGAACATATACATTTCTAGCCTTTCATACATGCAACCATTTAAGATGCGTGAATTCAAACGGATTCTCGAAAACTCATATAACTGGAGTAATACATGTCATATTAGAATACCCCATTGCTATACAACAAAACAACAAGTTAAAGAATTCATCACACTTCTATAAAAATAAATATAAAACTCAGCACAGTTATACTTATATCAGGTAAAATTGATCTACGAATGTATATGATGCACCTAGTGTCAGACAATTCAAACAAAATATTATCTTGGCATAAACAAATTTCATGAAATTGACGCAAAATAACTTACGTTGTGTCGTTTACAACCCGTTTTATTCCTAGGCAACCGGCCCCTTGGTCAAAATTTATCACGAAGAGAATTTCTTGCAAATTATTTCCTCGGAGTCAGGGACTGAAGTCCGAATACTAGTATCCTCCCTTGAAGAGCAGCTAAGACTGATTTGAATTTTTGATGTACGATATTAAACTAGATATTTCAGTGTCGGAACCACGTCCCTTCATTTAGTATGGCCAATCATAATTATGTATATTTTCCGCTTCTTTGGAAGCGCCAAACCTTGAGTCAGTTTGACTTCCTACAATGACTACTGGTCGCGGGAAATTTTCAATACGTGACAATTTCACCATGAAATCAGAGTGTACCGTTTTCATAATAGTCTGTTTGACTCCTGCATAAACAAATGCTAACACATGTTTAATTTCAGAACAGAGTTCTCTCCTCGAAAAGACATTCAGAAAATGGCAGTGTGATGATTGTTTCGCGTCCATTCTCTAGAAATCTAATTAATGATTATCTGGTCTCAGCTCATAGGTCCAAGATAGATCGTAAATACGAGGTATTGGCTAGTAGATAAGTGGGTGTTGGATTTTAGAAATACACGTTGGTCACTCCAATGGCGTTTTGAACCGTACATAGTGAGTGTCCTTACTTTTCAGCTTATAACCCATATAGTGCTAAATATGACTGCCTGATCCTAATAGTATAATATGTATATTAACCTACGATGAATTACAGGCAATTATGTTATGTTCCCTTCCGCCACATATCATCCTTTCCATGTACATGTATATGTACCTTATTCTCCATACCGTTATTTGCTTGATAAATTTCGACATATTTTTAATGCATCCGCACAATGTCCCCAATAAATAATTCAGACTATTTTGTTATATTCGAAACAAACATTATAGCGTCAGCTTTAATTCACGTTAGATACGATGGTTCTTTTTTAAGTCTGCATCTTCTAACAATGTTACAATGTTTACCTTGTGCTCTCTGAGAAACATATATCAATTGTATAGCTTTGCCGTTAAATTCTACTTGAGACCACAAAGGGATATATAAATTGCCGTTGTATCATGGTATATGGTTGTCTGGATGATCTAATTTAGCTACAACTGTGAATGCATCAATATGGATTATATGGGTCTGATAATCTCACTTTGGACTTTATGTTTTATCGGTAATTAAGTAAACATTAATGTTGCCTGACTTTGATTCTGTTCTCACCTGTGCTGGTTCCCAATTAACCTTTATCATCCGTTAAGTTTCAACTGAAAGTTGATGACATAATTTCGTCAGTTTGGACTAAATGATGCCTGTCATCAGATCGTTATACGCTTTAATACTTTCTTGTTAGCGTCTTTAACAGCGTATTGTCATAATGTCACTCACTTGATCACAATAGGTTGTAAGAATTGTTCTCTCTCTCTCTCTCTCTCTCTCTCTCTCTCTCTCTCTCTCTCTCTCTCTCTCTCTCTCTCTCTCTCTCTCTCCGAAAGGCATCTAAGCTTACGTGAAGAAAACTAGTTATTCATAATGCAAAATTACCATTGTAATTCAGTGACATTATGCTTTTTTAATTATATTTATTTAACTTCAATCAATATATAATAGTTCAAAACAAAAAAGTTCTTATTATGATCATATCCATGTATTATGTATTCATGAATGTGTGCGTGTGTGTGTGTCAAGTGTCTGATTTCCATTGCAAATTGTAAATCAAATTAATAATTATAGAAACAAGCTAAGTCAGTATCGAATTATGCACACATGTATTTATGGTGTATGATGTATATGGATACGAGAGCAAATAAGAAGTATGCTTCACGTACCACATTCAACAATATATCGGTTTCAAACAGATGTTGAATCAACTTCCTGATTATATTGCGAGCAATAACATACTCGGCGAGATTGCAACTTACAGACAGGTTACTTAGGATAGGACAGTGAAACAAATAATACACTTAGCAGTAAGATTAATATTGTTATTTCCTCGTTGGGTGAAGAGAGGGATCCGGTACATTCGTATAACTGTTGTACCTAATGAGACAAGCTTGAATCAAATGTCTGAAGGGAAAGGGTGAATCCACAAAGACAAGTATAACGTACAATAGAATGACTACACAACTTCTATTTTACGTCGTAATGTCTGCATGTATTTATCAAGGACAAGGTAAGTTTACATATACGTTTTAAGGCACAAACGACTCGATTCTTTACGGATTATATCAGAATGCAGAACTGCGCAGTCGAGGAAAGTTTTTACTGTATATAAGTACCTAAATATTAAAAAGGACGATTATATAATCAAATTATGAAACTGAATGAATTGTATATACTTAATCAAATCTTGTTAAATTTTGAACTTGACAATGAAATTGTACCTCCGTTTGTTGGGAGCTGTGTTGAAGTGATGAATAGTTATGCCATGCTGGTCATACGTGTGTGTGTGTGTGTGTGTGTGTGTGTGTGTGTGTGAGAGAGAGAGAGAGAGAGAGAGAGAGAGAAAGAGAGAGAAAGAGAGAGAGATCTGGATTTTAAACATAGCTTGAACGATTTTGTTGATATATAATTACAATGTCTGCAGTGTTGCATATGATTGTGATGTCTAGCACCTAGGCATTTCGTAGCATAATCTCCCACCCAGTCCTGCTATCCCTGACATCAAGCCGACCAGTACTAACTCTAAGTTTATAATGATGAGCGCCTAGCAAAGCAGCTGCTATTATCGTGATTATACGGTTTTAGTATAGCTCGGTCAGAATTCGAACACGGGACCTCCTGAATCTGGTAGGACACTGTAACATCGTATGCAGAAGCGTCTTCGAGCTCGCCAATATGTTTTAAATACTTGCTGATGATTCAATATCCTTTTGTTCAATGTGTATTAATTGAATAATTATTTATTTTATTAATAATAATAACTAATAATTATGACCTACCCCTTTAAATATATTGTCAGCCTGGGCTGATCACACAAAAGTCATTGTCGTTATGTCCCTAAATATCAATTCACTTTCAACCATTTGTTTGTATTAATATCAAAATATTTTATGTGAACAAGTACAAATGTACCAATGGATCTAGCCCACAATGTTTAGCTTCAATTTAGTGTGTAAGAGTGGTGTATCCAGGACAGGTTTATTTTCAAAATCGAATTATTTGGGCACAGTTCACCAGTTCTGGTAATTGGCAATCCTGATGACTCACGTGTCATTCACAACTGTTTCCATGTTTTAATGTTAGCATGTGATTCAAAGCTAGTGGTACATACTTGATTGTATAAATTACTTCTTTTCAATTCTTCCATTAGCATGTGCATATGCCCTACTTCAACCCAGCCCCATTTTATATAGGGGTATATGCAGGCACATTCGCAGAGGAGATCATAGATAATTATTAATAAACGGTTGTCGTGCTCGCCAGACTGATTACATTAGTTGCCGATGCAGAGAGAGAGAGAGAGAGAGAGAGAGAGAGAGAGAGAGAGATAGAGAGAGAGAGAGAGAGAGAGAGAGAGAGAGAGATCTGGACTTTAAGCATAGCTTGAACAATTGTGCCGATATATCACTCCGATGTCTGCAGTGTTGCAGGTGAGTGTGATGTCTAGCACTGGGGCATTTCGTAGCATGATCTCCCACCCAGTCATACTATCCTGACACGGGCCGAACAGTCCTAATTCTATATTCTTAATGATGGGCGCCTAGCAAGGCAGGTGCTATTATTGTTTATGTAAGTTGTTAGTATGGTTCAGTTGGGATTCGAACCCGGGACCTCTCGAATATGGAAGGACACTGTAATCTCTTAGGAAGTAACCTCGTTGTGCTATCCAATATGTTTAAAATACTTGCGGAAGGTTCAATATCCTTTTGTTCAATGTGTATTAATTTAATAAGTATGCACTTTATTATTATTAATAACAGTTAAATCGTATGGCCTACCCCTTGAAATATATTCAAACACTGGATAGCGGTAGCTACATTTGTCATACTGACCAGCCTGGGTTGAGCACACAAACGTCGCCCACGCTACGTCACTAAATACCAATTCACTAGCATCCATTTGTTTTTATGAATATCAAAATATTGTATGTAAAAGGTACATATGTACAAATGGATCAAAACCACAATGTATAGCTTGTGTATGAGTGGTGTATCCAGGACAGCTTTATTTTCAAAATCGAATTATTTGGGTACATTTCACTAGTTCTGGTAATTGGCGGTCTTGAGGAGTTTCGTGTCATTCACCACTGTGTCCATGTTTTAATGTTATCATGTGATTCAAAAACTCTGGTACACTCTTGATTGTATAACTTACTACTTTTCAATTTTTCCATTAGCATGTGAATATGCCCTACATCAACACAACCCCACTTTATACAAGGTTATAAACAGGCACATTCGCAGAGGAAATCATAGATACGGATTAATAAATACTTGAACTGACATATATATTTGTCAGGTTTTGGTAGGAGACATTAAGAATTATTCATTTTAATTCTACTTGATTTCACGAACTTTGTAATATCCCATCCCTGTAATAAGATCAAACAAAGTAACTTGATAAAGCCAAAAAGAAACATATAAGTTGTATCTCTCATCTCTCTCTCTCTCTCTCTCACTCTCTCTCTCTCTCTCTCTCTCTCTCTCTCTCTCTCTCTCTCTCTCTCTCATATAAATCTGCAATGTATCCTATCTTGACTTGGGCTCTGTCATTGCGGCTATGTGAGAAATCCTATATTTTGTTGAGAAATATTATTATATCCCATGACAAGAACGACAACAACATACAGCTATATCTGCTTTGTCGTGCAGTGATTGACCGGTATTCATGTACGTATTGTAATATATGCAGGAATAATTTGCATGAAGTAACAGATATTGTTAAAGAGTATAAAATAATCCAATGTTTCATGTGTATTTATTTATTTTAATTTTGGTAAGAATACAATGTTTATGATAAAACCTTGTATTTAAAAACATCGAAGCTACCCTAGAGTTTTCATTTTTGTCTATATATTTAAGTTGAAGCAGATAATTGAAGTATTGAAACAAATTATACAAACCTCAAATCATAATAATTTTCAACGAAATGAATGTATCTTCAAAATGATTAGTGTACGAAGACTCGCCGTTGTTTCGGCATAAAAATTGGGGCGCGTTCAGAGTAGTGTATGGGTTGTCTCATTAGTGGTGACACTAAGTTCATATATATAGATATATATATATATATATATATATATATATATATATATATATATATATATATATACGTCTAGCGATCAGAATAACACGTGATGTCTAACAGGAATGTCACGTAACATCATGGACATAATGCTGACTATAAAATCAGCGTTATACAGTCCTATAAAACCAAGATATTAATCTGCCAATATATTAAACACCTGATATTATTCAGGTAAATTGTGTGCACTACTAAATTATTAGCTTATATGTATAACTATTGCAAATTAATGCCGGTAAAAGTTAATCTTGAGGGTGATGTGCCATGAAATAATGGCGGCAAACGTGACTTCACCTACAGATTACGTTCTCGACAATTGGCAAGGTTATCAACTAATCTCTGATTTCGCAGATGCGCCTGGGGTCTTTGAGCTTCCAGGTCAGTTTGATAGGATATTACGAGCAGTTCACAATTTTCTCACTGACATAGCTTTCAGAAATGTTTTGATACTTTGAGCCACAACAAACATTGAAAAAAGACAAAATCTCAAATGAAACAAAATATGGTTCAATGAGAAAGTTTAGCTATATATCATATAGGTAACAAAATCCTATATCCGGTCCATTCTCAATGTAAAGCGGTACATGTATCGACAAGACCGATAGCACTATGTAACAATATAGCGGTTACAACTACACACTGACAGTAGTTTGTTTATTTTAAGAATAAGAACCGCGATACGGCACAAGCGATGGTATATGCATGTTATCGCACATTCCTTTATAGTGACCTTGGTTGTAACACAAACTTTATCAAAGTACTGATAGAGATTTTTTTCTAATGGTAGGTCGGTATATTTACTTCAGATGAAGACTGATATCTACTTGTATCACGAAGTCCTTTAATCAAAAGCATTTAGCGCCATAGCGATAAGTTATAATAACCTTTATCATTAGAGTAGTAGAGGCCATATACAGCTGAAACATCTAATCGACAGTGATTATTTCATTGGATCATTCTTACAACATACACCAACGACTCCAAGAGTTTCCATCATCAAAATACTCATTAAACTCTTCCGATAATGTAAAACTGATAATAGGGTGGAATTAAAAGTACAGTTCTGGGCATGTGCGTGTAGAAGAATATGACGATAATCTAATGAATATTGTTCACATGCTTCATTTAAAACTTATGTCGTGTATCAAACTTTGATATTTTGAAATTATTCTGACAAAAGGATTTTTTTAGTGCTTGTGTCTCTTAAGATCTTACAAAGGTCACCCGTTGCTCTATATATACAGACGATCACGGCCGACTCAAATGTTATTCATGAACATACAATGGCTCGATTTATCAGTTTGTTTAAAGGTTTTGAAAACATATTTGTTCTATATTTTAATAATTTACATAAAATCGCTTTGGACAAATTACCAACATGTATTGACGAATCTTAAGCATCACAAGGGCAAGATGTGATCCAATGCATCCCGACATGTACATTGTAAGGCGTGTATGGAATTGTATTGCTGACCTTCGGCCTAGAAAGCTCATGCTTGTTTTGATGAGATGTGCGAATGTTATCCATATTTATGGCTCTTAGTTTACATTCAAAGTATCTGCCTTAATTCTAAACTCTTTTCTTAACACATATTTTCACACATATCCAGATGATGTGAATATTTGGACGTCTTCACATTCCCATTGCTTTCATCTGTTTGTATATACTGTATTTGTTGATGAGCAAAATATACAATTAATTGATGTATTCATTGTAAGTTGTTACTTTGGTTATAATATCGTCAATGGTAGTTGTCTTCCTTATTGCAGAATAAATATATTTGCATACTTAAAGTTACCATTGCAGGTCAACCTTACCTTCGACGCTTTGAAATCAAGTTTTTCAAAGTCGCATTAAACCTTCTAAAAAGCAAAGAATGAATATTCCTCCAGTTAACCTAATTTACATAATATTCAATTAAAACAGATTGAAAGTAAGGCTTAAGCTAGTTTTTGTGCCAAACTCAATTTAGATTTTGTCAGGATTTCACAATCTATAACTGATAATGCTAGTTGGCATCTGGGGCAGTATAGTGTTATGAAGCGACTCTCGCAATAATAAAGTGTCCCTCATAGCTATGTAGATACGGTTACATCTTGGGGAATGTTGGCAATGCGAGAGGTTCAGTGATGCTGTAATATTATCCGCCAACTTTTACAAGAACTTTTGTGTGCTGATAGTTCTCATAAACTCATGGTCGTGTTGTAATGATACAAGTCTCCTTTCAGCTCCGACGAAACACTCGTTCGATCTAATATCACTATTCTTTACATAGTTGTTTTGTTTCGTCAGATTCTTAAAGTGAGGTTTCATTGCATCACACAGGCAAGTGATGGCGACTAAGTACTTATTAGTCAGTCTATTAGCTACATCAGCCTTCTTAATTACTCACGATGTATATCTAATATTTATTTGTCTGTAAACAGTAAACATACCGATGGTACTTGTACTGCCCCTTAGATCAAAGATAATTCGTTCTGCGATTAATCTTTTTTACTTCGCACCTAATTCCTTCTGTTTGTATCAACTCATTGAAACGGACACTCAATTTACGTACAATTCGTCCATTAATATTGTTTGCACTATTTTTGACCCAATGATCGAAGATAATTCTTTCTGCGTCTACTACTTAGTGCTTAATTTATATTGGTGTTATCAATTATTTAGAACGGATAATCAGTTTATGTACTTCTACTTTTCTGGCTATATCTCATTCGATTATACAGATGGCCAACACATGTAGTTACTAAATGTCTAGAAGGCACATCAGTTTATTTTACCGCATCCTTAAACAAACAATAAGTAGTTGTTCGTGTTTGATAAAAAAAAAAGTTTAGGCACAATTATTTTCTTCTAACACTAATTTATTAAACAAATAACTTGACAAAAAGATCCGGTACTAGAGAGATTTGTCTTAGCTCAAAAGGGTCTAACCTTTATTACAATGATATATAGTTGTATACATAATTAAATTAAATCAGTCTCAATATGTTTATGTAGAAGTGAAACATTACTTTGAATACAATTTATAGAAAATCGCAATCTTGTTACTTTTACTAAAACTTCTGTCCTAATACTATCCTCCCGGTCATTTGAGCCGAATCCTCGACGCTCGAGAGAACAAAATTACATTCACCAAAATAAGGTAAAAGGTGAAAGATCAAATAAAGAATGAAAAAATACATTTCGAGACAGTTGGTAAGGTTAAAAAATACAATGGAAAAGTTACATTGGAAACTACTCAGTAAAATACAAACATTACAATAAAATGTACATTGCACAATAATTAGTAAAATTCAAAAATATACAATATAAAGCAAAACTTCATGACATTTAATAAAATTCAAAAATACAATAAAAAAATCATGACACGACCTTAATACATATTTAAAGAATGCAGTAAAGAAAACTTGTCTATGTTATCTATTTATATGAATGCGATTGCCAAACAATTATAATACAACAAAGTATCTTTATTTTTCTTTTCGTATGTTTTTTTTCTCTCTTTTTATTTTCTTTAAGTTTGTAAACTATTAGAAGAACATGTGCATGGGTGTGTACGATTTTTGTGTTGATGCCGATAATAGTTGAAATAGTGAGGGAATTATCTGAACAATTTCCCAGATGGCTCCTAAGCGTGTAGAAACAATATTTAAGTGATACATGTATTCATCACGAATGTTTTCGACAGTGCAGAGCATTGCATTCTCTAAAACATAAATGTGTTCGAATTTTGACCAATAATCCTTTGCTCGTTTTTAGATCTCGTATCGTCCAACTCCACATCAAACAATAGCACCAACAATTGTGTTATTACATTGCGTCAGCAATTTTATGTGACTCTATAATGTTGCAATGTTCTAATTGTCAGTATTCCAAATAAGCTGGAGATTACCCATAGTTCAAATTGTTTATGGTTCTATAGGAAGAAGTCCATGGTCCCAGGGTTAGTTTGATGGCGTGAAGTTTGTAATTCACTGCATCATTCCATGATTCCTGCCACTTATTTCGTAGTTGCTCTTTCATACGAGGTTTGAAATCAGTAAACGGGAATTTAAAATCAGATGGTTCATGGTATAGAGTCATTTTAGCAGCGCGATCGGCTTCTTTATTACCGTTAATACTACTATGACTAGGTCACCAGCATTACACTATATTGTAGGAGATATTAAGTTCAGTATGTTTGACGAGGAGATTGTTTAATCTTGGGTTCTCCAGTTTTTTTTATTGTATTGTATTGTGACAGAAGAACTGATAGTGAGTCACAGATAATAATGCTATTTAAAATACATTTCTTTTCAAACAATTTCTGAGCTAGGTCTATTGCTCTAATTTCGTCTGAAAAAAAGGAGCATCAGTTTGGGAAACGAGTATAGGATGTTTCAGAAGCAACAACAAAACAAAATATTCAATACATCGCGCAATGTGTACCACGTAAACAAGGAATTCGCTATATACTGACGAAATGGCTCCCAGCTTTATATCAGTTATAAACAATGTAGAATATATATTTTCAGGTTATATCGATACAAATTATTTTTCAATAAACCCATGTAGTATATGTAATCAACATGCCACGAGTTGAAAACCATAACATCATTTGTTTTATAAGTTTACTCTTTCTAACATTTGGAATTGGATATTTTGAACATACCATGTATGCACTTATTAATCGAAAAATAATCAATGTTGAGAAATGAAATTAGTTGGTACGTTTGTTTGGCTTTATATATTGATCTCATATTTAATTCTTATAACATTATTATAATATCTGAAACTAAAACTGAAACTAAAATTGTCCTTTTATATTTTGTTTATCAGAACATAGTAGGGTCTTTCTTGAAAATAAATCATACCGTGATATTATTTCAAGTGTTCTTTTATCAAGATTCTTTGCTAGTCATCCAACGAGACAATTTTGAACATGGTAATTCTTAAAAAAAGAACAATATTTAAAATATATAGCTAGATCTGTCATGCCCATTATTAGACGTTTTCTTGCCTAGTTTCCATTTAAGTCACAACATCCTGTTATCTTCATGTAAGGCAAGTATACACCTTAACATTACATTTTTTTTCTAACAATATGAGTATCACACTTTTGCAATAGCCAGTCTAGTTGCAACAATTTGAAATATAGTATCGAATCTGCGTTGTGGTTACCTTTTTAAATTCCATGAATTTCATTGTCCGTAAATGTATCAGCTATATGGTCAAGCACTAAATAATAAGTACACTTCAATGTCAGAAAAATAACACACTTAAAGGCAGATCTATTTTAGAAAATGTCTTTAGTATATTATCCTCAGCTAGTTAACCATAATGAAAGAATATTTTAAACTCTTAGTAGTTTTTCTTTTTGAGGAAGACATTTTTTTTTATTGGGGACCAAGTCTTATCTCGATCTTGATTCCAAAAATAGGTATGGGACCACAAATAATTTTATCAAGGGAACTAATCCATTGGGGCAAGTATAATATAAAATATAGCACCACATATTTTGAAATACACCCTGTGATGAGGAAGTGGATTTAATTGCTGTATCTATTACTATTCTTATTAATTTCAATCAATGTATAACAGTTCATAACAACGCGTTTGGTTTTATTTAAAAGCCGTTGTTTTCCTAGTGGAAGAGGATCGTATCAGCTATGTGGTACTAGGCCATACTGATAACTGCAGCTGAAGGAGTCACCCTGTATAACAGAACGATAAACAATGCATACCAAAAATGTCTGTAAAGGTATCAAAATGTAATAGATGAAAGCGTGTAAGGTGTGACTGTTAATGTAATGTACATATTACTTACTGTATTTGCTTAATAAATTAACATTAAGTTATGTGATAAATTAATTAGTTTTTTGGGCTCTAAAATTTCCCAAATTTAGTAATGATGATATTTCCATTCAGTAATAAATTCAAACTGACTCAAAAGGAGAAAGGAACATTGTTTTTTAATATTAAGATAAGCGTTCCTTTTACTGCCATAAACTATTACATTTGAAACTGAAATGTTACTAACAAAACGAAACGCGTCTTGTCATACTGAGCATACAGTTTTTAATTGCTTTTGTATATGAAAATATAGTTAATTTGCTTTGATAAATATATTCTCAGATCAAGAAATGATCATTTCTACAATAACTTAAAATATCGACACAGACAGCTTATCAATATATTTATAGCAACACTGTCTGCTGAACAAATTAATTGAGCCTAATTAAAAACATTTCCATAAATATCATTAAGATTATAACTCCAGACGTACACACCTGGGTAAATTATATTTGTGTTATAAGATTATATATGTGCTTTCATTGTTTGGAGTGAGTTAGTTGGTCTTAGTTTAATAAACTCTAATTTCTGAGTTAATAAATGGGCAAAGAACATTTTTTTCATCGATGAACATTGTTGTGCCTGTTTGTTAATTACACATGAAATTTATAACAATCAGGCCACTAATGGTTAATATTCATGACTTATGTCACCACATGAGATTCAGATTAATGGTTTTTCGGTCAGAACAGTCCATAGTTCAGGATATGTAAAATTACGTTTAGAATAATTTGAGATTTATTTCAGAACAAAGCAAATATCTTTTGAATTTTCCGGTTTCGTGCTATGACAAAATAACTATTTGTTACCATTTAATTACATTATTAGCTTCGCTTCTTTCCTTGTTACTTATTCTTACCTAAAATATTCCAATGATCCAATGCAGAATGTATTTATATGAATTATTTCTTATCAAGCTGTCAGTGAAACGAACAACTTAAATCAGTAATAATTTTTACTAGAAGAACAAATTATATAATTACGACTACGATGACGACGACAACAACCACAATAGAGAAGACACCGATAGCTACTACTACCAGTACTATTAATGAAAATAGAACTATTTATTAACAATTGAATAGACGGACTTTGTATTATAAACGCCATTTTTCATTTTCAGCTTAGTATCATTGATTCTTTACCATGTTGTAAATATTGTAATATTTATCAGCGTAATATAATGCATAATAATTACAGACACAATGCTTAAAATGCGTTTATACAAATTAGAAAATAACAATTTATTTTACGAAGAGCGTTAGTATCGATATGTTTAACCAACATGTTGTCATTAAGTGTTTTCAAAGCACACAATCAAACATTGTGCACATGAAATCGAAGTTGGTAGAGTTATAGAGTTATAAGTAAATATTCTGACATTGTTGCAAAGAACCGTTTACCATGCATTGGTCATGAAGGTATTATACACACATATCTAAATGAATGTATGAGTTGTAATGGATAGATTTTAAAAAATGATAGTCCTATCCACAATCATTTTTAATAAAAGGTATATTTTTTTACCTTTAAGGCACGGTTAATTTTGCTCTACGTAAGTCTGCAAACCAATCAACAACACTTGATTATAATGCTTTCTACTGGACGGCTGATAAGGCTGTGGATGGGAATTCCGATGGAAGCGATCCAGATAAGTCCATGACATGTAGCTCAACCACACAAACAGGCGTATTCGTAAACCACACCTGGGAAGTTGACATTGGCTTCCAGATCATTGTAAAGATCATCACGGTATACGGAAGATCTGACGGTATAGTAACATCACACATACAGATTTATTTTTTCTCAAATTACATGTTGCTTAATAGTAATGACTGATAAAGTATCATGCAGTCATAATACTCATTTCATGAAAGATCGGATATTTCCTGGATACATGCTTTTTTCATGATGCCTCCAGTAACCTCTTTGAACAAACTGACCATCCGCTTAAGCAATATCTGTATGTCGAGAGGTACAACTGATCGAATTGTGTGATTATGTTGTGTCATAATGACAGTGTAAACCATTTGATTTCTGCCTTCGTTTACTAATGATTGATCTTATACCATAATGATAATATGTCGCGAAAAGGGATATATATATATATATATATATATATATATATATATATATATATATATATATATATATATATATATATATATATATATATATATATCGAATTTTGGCATTAACAATACAGCCTTACTGTGGTTCAAGTTCTACTTAGTCAGCAGGACACAAATTGTATCTGAAAATGGAATAAACTCCATGCCAGTTGATATATGTTGTGTTGTTCCACAGCGGTCAGTTCGTGGACCTGTTCATTTAATTACATTCACTCACCGGCTCTCAAGTGTCATATATTATCATTCAGTGTCTCACAATTGTACGCTGATGACACTCAAATATACAAGTCTATACAAGCATCCAAAGTGTAGAGTGGAGCATGTCTGAAGTAAAAACATGGATGACATGTAAGACGCTGTAGATGAATGATGATAAAACTGAGACCATTCTGATAACAACACAAGGAGTTTCGCATTCAAGTCCATAACCTCAAACAATACATAGCAGCAATACCAACATTATATTTACGTAGTTATTACGAACATAGGTGTTGCTCTGGACAGTACTTTCACAATGCACCAACATGTCATGAACATATGCAAGGCTGCCTATCTTGAACTGCGACGCACCAGCTCTGTTCTCGAATTTCATTCCGTTGATGCTGCTTAAACACTGTTGTGTTCATTAGTACTTTCAAGTCTAGACTATGGTCACTCAGTTCTGTCCGGTTTGTCTAATATCAACTCCAGAAACGCCCGAAAGTTCAAAACACAGCTGCTCGAATTATCCTTTGAGTACCAAAATCAGAGTACACCTCCCCTCTGATACGTACATTATACTGGCTCTCCATTCGATCCAGAATCAAACATAAAAGTTTGCTCTCTGTGCTACGTTTCACTGACGGACTCCAGTCTAATATACTTATCTGGCCTCACCCACGTGTGCACACCAGCAAGATACGTATAATCGTCATCTGACAATCTTATACTCATTATTCCCACAATGAAAACATAGTCATATGGACAACGTTTTGTTGCATTTCAGAGTTCGCAAAATGAACAGAATCATTGAAATGAGTTACAAAGACAAAGTGATCTCCTTCAAGAGAGCTACTCATCTTTTTCGATTGCAGGAACAAACGTAATGACCTTATAATATTTTTCTTACCTTAAATATATTAAGCATGTTTCATATTTTTTTATTTCATAGTGTCTGGTTTTGGTTTTGTTTTCTTTTGTCATATCATTATAGTTTGTCGTAAAGGGTTTCATCATCATCATCATCAGTTTCTTCACCTAGTGCAGTCGCTGAGGCACTGGTCTGAACAACATCTGACCAGTTCCATCCACTTGTCTCGATCATGTGCCAGTGCCTGTTTCTCCGCAAAACATTTCCTGGTCCATTCTGTGATGTTTCCCATCAACTTTTTATCTGTCTACCTCTACTTCTACCACCTTTGACGCTGTCATTCTGTTGTGGATATACTGTTGGCTCTAGTAACATTGCCATACCATTTCAGCTTTCTCTATTTTACAGTGGTGATGATGTCTTTTTAGTGTTCTTTTTTGTGCCTGATGGCCTTGAGCACTTCTTCATTTGTGATGTGGTCTATGTAAAAGATGATAAGGATGGTTCAATATTATCTAATTGCAAGTTCCTAGTTTCTTAGTTGTAATTCTGCTTTCAGGGTCCTGGCCTCACATGAATACAAACGGGTTGAAATGACTAGTGATCTCCATAGTCTGATGTTAGTTTTCAGACATATAATTTTGTCTCGACAGATGGGTCTTAGCTTTAACATTTCTGCCATTGTGTGCTGCTCTTGACAAACTGTATGCTCTCGATCCCTCTTTGGTGCTTATGGAACCAAGATATTTGAACTTGTCAACGGTTTCCAGTTCCTGTCTTCTGACGATCATCTTGGCTGAGAGTTGTTTGGCACTATTTGTCATCAGCATTGTCTTCTCGGCGCTTATCTCCGTATCAAATCTGGAGGATGTTTCATCCATGTTCTTCACTAAGGTGGCAAACTCGTTCTGATAGCCTGACAACCCATCAATATCGTCTTCAATGCGGAGGTTGATGATGTCACACCCTCAAATGATGACTGTCCCACAGTAGTTTTACAGGGCTTCGATCATAATGCGCTCTAAGGAGATGTTGAAAAACGAGCGTGAGAGGAGACAACCTTGACGTTTCCCAATGTGCGTCTGGAACCAGGCCACAGCATAATCCTGAGCAATTACTGCACTGGTAGCCTTGGCGAACAAGCTGCTTGATGGTATAGATTCCTTTTGACCCTTGTTGTACTTCTTCATTGTGACCCCCAATATATCATGCCACATTCTGTCAAAAGCCTCTTTCAAATCTATGAACACATGATAGATGTATTATTGATGTTTCGAGACCTTTTCAGTCCTTAACCCTGCTTGTTTTTCAGCGATTATTTCTTCTGCTTGTGGTTTCAGTCTGTTCAAGATGATCTTCAGCATCACCTTACTAGCAATGCTGATCAAACGGATTGCTCTGTCAGTTTGGCACAGCTAGAGATTGCTTTATTTGAGGAGTGTCATAATCAGTGACTGGGTTCCCTATGTTGGTCATTCTCCTGTCTGCTAGATCTTGTTGCAGAGTATTGTTAGCAGCGCCATCACTTATTCCCCCTCCCCATTCTTGATAAGACCAGCTGGGATGTTGTGTACTACAGCTGTCTTTCCAGTCTTTAATGCTCTTATTGCTGACTCCATCTTTTCTTTGAGAATGGGTAAATCATCATTATTTGTGGAGTTTTGATCTTCAAGCACTTATGGTTCTCCTGTGGACGGATGATTGTAGAGTTCGTTACAATACACAGTCCATCTTTCCTCAAAGCCACTTGTTTCTGTGAGGCATTTTCAATTTTCATCTTCATTGGTACTGACTCTTTATACGTTTTTAAGGTTATATAAATCAAACCTAAACCCTAGATTTCAGACTAAAAGATAATATTAAATAAATTTATTCAAATATCATAACATTAAAAATATACCTTCCCATGACGTTGTGTTTAGACGTCTTTTGCAACAAAAACATTGACTTTTATCTTATACTCATATTCAGGCTTCATAAGGTCCTACCCTCTCACGTCTCTGTTGATGAAGATTCAGAAATGACCAGACAACGGATATAAGTTTCTCCTTATAAAAGACCCAAATTCAGCACTATTATATTGCAAATATTGCACACTAACCGAACAAACTGATACAGGGTTAACCAAAAAACATGTGAGGAGGAAGATTTGTTTTTTTGTACTAAACACTTGTGTAGATTCATGCATTAAAGCACGTGATTTAGTTACACGAAGATAACATATAACGTATGTACACATACCCAAATTGCAATCAGTTTCAATGAATTAATTTGTTTGTATGTAATAGCATTTTACAGAACCCACGAACAGTATATATGGTAATTTGTATGGTAATTTGTAGGAATTATCAGGTGCTGACCTGGTTACGCACTGTGCACAAATACCTGCCCAGCTGAATTTAAAAAAAAAATCTGGATTGGTTCGCCACACCTGCAGTAATATAATATAGAAAATAAGTAACACAACTAACTGTATGATTGACGAAAATAGGAAGTAAGAGGAAGTGTGGGGTGAAACCTCTGACAAATTTACCTACCTGTTCATTTCTAGTAATATCGCTACGATGTAGCAGTGAGGCAGTTTATAGTGATGTCAAGCAATGGGGCATCATGCCGCAGACATGTAGGAGTATGTCCCACCCAGTCACATTATCCGACCAGTCCTAACACTAACCTCTTAATGCTGAGCGTCAAGCGTGGCAGCTATTAGTACCGTTTTTGTACGTCTTTGCTATGACTAGGCCGGGGATCAAACCGACAACCTCCCGCTTCTGCGTAGATCTCTCTAAACACTAGGCCACCGGAGCAGTTATATCGTTAATATACTACTTTCTCAAGTATTCCTAAAGCATAAGGATCTTGTTAAGATCAATAATTCCATGGAACAGGGTGAGTAGATTTGTTGAATGATAAATTGCTAAGCATCAACTGGAAGGCAGGCTTTATAATCAGGTTGGAACGAGTTGAAAGAATATACCCGTTATTAGCTGCTCAGCAATAGAATGTGAAAATCCAATGTAGTTTAATTATATTATAGTATAGTATAGTATAGTATAGTATAGTATAGTATAGTATAGTATAGTATAGTATAGTATAGTATAGTATAGTATAGTATAGTATAGTATAGTATAGTATAGTATAGTATAGTATAGTATAGTATAGTATAGTATAGTATATCATATATATAGTAATACATTTGGAGTATGCGCAATTGATAGAGCCCGGTTTTTAAGCAATTCTTAGATTTCTTTGTGTGATTATTGGGATTCGTCGCCATGGAAATATTCCTAGCCCGAAATAATTAGACAATTATTAGGAACAAACATCACGGAGTCGAGTGTCAGTGAGTTTGAACCAAGCCATGGTTCGTTAGTACTGAATTTAGGTCACAACCGAATGACTGTCCCATTAGTAACATAGTCCATATTAAAATCTTGTGGTGTATAATAGTGTTGTTGTTGAGATAGATGGCAGCATTTACTATAGGAAACCAGTAAATAACACAATGCAGTCAATAAGTAGGGACTTGGTATATACCACTCATGTGTCCATAGTGGAAAATATGTGTAGTAATATTGGGTAATACGCCGGTAACACTGTACGTTGACTGGCCTAGGGTGGCGTAGTTAAATAGTTCCCAGTGAGAAAGGGGATACTAGTGTATTTTCTATTGCATAACCTGCTGATGGTACGGAAATCTGAGGATGGTGAAGAAAAACATTGCAAAGGCGCGGTTAATGGACTTTTGGCAAGTTGTTTTATCTGTGGTATCGAATTTATCAGAGTAAATTTAGTATATAAAAGCAGTCATGTCTGACTTTTCAATTTGCAACTCAAATTATATGGACGTCTTTAGAAATTTGGGTAAAACATGTGACTTCAAGCGGGATTCGCGCTAGGGTTTGACACCGCTCGGTCAAGTGATGCCCTGTGTGCGTGTAACAATCTATTAATATTTTCCTCAATTAAAATTCAACACGAATATTCTCTGATTGAAAATAAAAAAACATTATGATTGACTTTAAAAGCTGAAAGCTGTCAATCAATGTCCAACATAACTTTCATAATTGATTGTAAAACTCACCTATAATTATACACAAAGTGGTAGATGTATATGCTCACCTGATCTTTACTACAATATCAAAGAACACTATCATAAACATTTTAGTTTGGAAAACTTTTGTTCCGGTTGCGGGGTTTCTTGAAATTACTATTTACGTTAATGAGTCTTAATCTTAAAAACAGTAAAACGCAAGAAACATACATAATTTGGTAACGTTCTGCAAGTAATTGAATTCCGTTTAATACAAAGTTCATATTGAAAAAAAATTAAATTATTGTGAATTAAATTCTAAATAATCATACACTTTCTGTCACATGCAAAATATGGAATATTTACTAATTATTATATTGTACCTGATCGATTATTACTACCAAAATTAACTTCACTCTATGTGGTGGGCATGATTCTGCAGATGTGCCATACATACATACATACATACATACATACATACATACATACATACATACATACATACATACATACATACATACATACATATACACACACACACACACACACACACACACACACATATATATATATATATATAAATATATATATATATATATATATATATATATATATATATATATATATATATATATATATATATATATATATATATATATATATATTTATAGTTGTGTAACAAGTATTATTATCGCATATCATTTAGACTTGTAGTAATACATGTAGTAGCAACAAATGGTTTTGAAAATCAAAACATTGGTACTGAAATATTACCATGGAAATAGGGTAATATAACTGCAACTGTTTGATATTAATAAAGCTGTAAAGCATCATCAGGACATAAATATCAGTACTAGATTGGTTTCAGGATTAACAGCTTCGCCAAGTTACTATTATTAGCAAAATGATTAATATATATATATCACCAAACTTCATTCCTGTGGCAAAATAACTTTGCCAGGTTTTAAGAAGGGACAATCACTGTTCTGCTTTTGCCAGAAACATAATAATGCCATGTTACGTTATGGATTTCAGGCAATGTAGTCTAATTACTATATCAGGTTTGGAAATCACATACTCAGTGATACACTGTGAACATGGAAGCATGGTAATATTACTCGATGAGTTATATGATTACCAATATAGTTTTGTTACTGTACAGGGATTGTGGAGTGATACGCTATCACATGGAAAATGAGAAATATTACGATATCATTTATATCTTTACCAATTCTTCTACAGCAGGGTTTCGAGATATGATAAATATCCACGCCATAATCCTTCGAATTTTTCTCTAATGTGGCTGACAATACTGGTTCGTGAACATTTAAAGCTATCTTTGATTCTTTTCCTGTTACTTATTTTATTCTACGCTGGAATTCATTGATACCCTCGATATCAGAACTTCCATTTGATATTGCAATAACCAACTAATCGGGGGTTCCATCTGGGTCTTTTTATTTGAAATACCAGTAGATTATTTGAGTGTTGACCTGTGAATGATTTTGACCGGATATTTCAACAACTGTTGTATCAGCGGAACTGGGCAAGAGCAATTTCTTTTTACTGGAAATGCAGTTTGCAAACTACACGTTGAATTCAGGTTTGGTTGGGGTTGAATTAAGGGTTGGTTAATTTAATTATATACTCGTTTAGGTTTTTGCAATTATATTAGCGACTCCAGTTATTGTTGTTGTCTCTGTATCACAACTTCTTAATACTCCTAGGGTACTCAATATCAGTGTTATGGTTGATAGCAATAAACTAGTTTCAGTTTTGATTGTAATTGTTGCACTTTCTTTTATCTATACTGTTGGGCGTTCGTTATATAATTTAATTGAATCAATTACAAATTCTACATACCATGTTAGAGACGCTGATGCTAAACAACCACTACACTGTTATTGTAAATGTTTTAGTGAATCATTTTTCTATTATTGCACTTGTATTATTTACACCACTATATGTACTTGATGCTGCATTAAACTGTAACGGTGAAATCAGGGTTTATCTATATATACCCCTGACAGATGCAATAACTGTAATGGTGTTGTTTATAAGTGTCCAGGTGAAAGACACATGTTGTATCGAGTACACCGTATTGATATTTTGTTTATGCGGCATTTTAATCTTATCAAGCCTCTCAGCGATATCAGGAAAATCGCTAACAACATTATCCTGTGTTCGTTGAATCGTCTCGATATTCGTCTTAATATTAGAAAGTTTAATGGGGACAGTCGGGCGAGTACCAAAGAAATTAGCTGCGGTTTCATCCATTTGTATAAAATTTATACGGGGATTTGTAAACGTTCTAACATTAACATCATTATTCAGCCCGCAGCTTTGATAGTTTATTGTCTACGAAAGCTATATAAGTTTTTTTTTTACCGCATCCTTGTCAGATGTTTGATCACTTAGTGTCGTTATTTTATTCGAGGTCATGTTGAGTTTGCCTGTCATTGTATCACCAGAGTTTTGTAGTCGCGCGAGAATATTATCTACTACAGTTGGATAAAGAATTCCGTGTCTAATTATACCAGTGGAATCAAGTAACGCTATGGATTTTTCGGTTACTCCTATAATTCTAACACTAATATCGTTCAATGAAAGACTACCAGTTTTTAATGTTCCCTGTTTGTCTTTAAATATAACAATATCGTCTGGATCCACATCTGCAAGATCTCACAATTCTGATAATTGGTCGTTAATGTTCCGGCTGCTCTGAGGGCGGCGGCTTTCAATCAATGCTGGTATAGCCGCGAAAAGTGGAAATATACCGCATGATTTAACTACATCAGAAACAGCACTCTCAGAGAGGGAGAGTAAACTGAGCACCTGTTGATTTTTTTGTTTTTGCATCATCGAAATTATTAAGCTGACGCGTTGTCAGGGATAGTTTATTTTGACAAACAGTGATCTGATCGAGTGTTAGCGATATTTAAGTTCCACATCGTTTAGCCGTATCTGATTGTAGCTTTTTGATCTGAGCAGGAGTTAGAGAACACTAACATGATTATATGGCATTTATACTAATACTAGTGATCTAATTATGTTACATATTTGGGAAAGATTTATCTGTTTTCAATTCGTCCACCAACACGTTCGAGTAAAATCTATGTGTTGCTGAGTATATCAGCTATCTTTCTGTAATTTGTGATACTGATAGTAACTACTGCATTAGTCGGAAGAGTCACACGAGCTCGAAAGTGTATATAAACATCAATCTCTTTGGTTAAATCAAGATGTTCCAACGAAAAGTAATAAATCGGATATAGGTTTCTAAAATCTAATTGCGATATTTTCAGCGCTGTATCCACATTTAGATCACGTCCAATACATGCCAGCAAACGATAATTTGTGCGTGCTATTTGGCTTTATCCGTAATTAAGTAAAATCTCTTCGGATGGCTCTTGTTGTCCGTTTATTTTTAGCGAATAAACACCCAGTTTAACCAATATCATATGGATCCGTGTTTGTGAATTTAATCGTGTTTTATCCTTCAACGCAACACATATATGTTGTGACGCATAAACACCTTGTTATGATGCCATATAACATGTAAATATGCCGTTAATAGTGCTCTCGTTAATATATGTCGTAACACTGATATACCACCAATATCCATATATGACAATAACTTATTCTCGGCAGTGATCGCTGCAATCATAACTGGCATCCACAATGAGCGTTTAGTTATATTTACTCTACCAGCATCAGCATCACCAGCACCTCGCAAGATTGCTTCATTATCATCATTTGTTCTTACAAGAACTACTGTTTGTTTAGCTCCAAAAATAACATTTCAAACATGTACACAAAATCCATATATATATATATATATATATATATATATATATATATATATATATATATATATATGAGACAGTGGAATAACACATGAAAATATTCTACGCAGTCCTTGCAACATTGCTGCATGCGCTGAAAAGTTGTAAGTAGCACTAAAATTTATAATACTATCTAAAGCATCAGCTGGTCTAGCTTGATATCCAGCTGCTCATGTGGTGTTCTTAATTTGACATACTGAATATGATCAGCAGTATCAATAATGTCTTTAGCAAACATCTTTGTTGGACCGGTTGATATTGTATAATCATCACAATATCTCACTCAACACACATTTGATGTGGCAACATCGACATCATGCTGAATAGATTAAATCTCTCTTCCATCAGTTATATATGAACGAGCTATTACATAATGTGACAATACCGTTATTAACAAAACGAACATGTTCTGCTTCTACTTCGATAAGTGCTTCAGCGGGTAAGACATATATACTTGTAACATGAACGTTAAGTTTAATTCTTCCTTTTCGTTGATCCGGTTGAACTGCGTTATAAAATTAAATTTGATAATCACGTATGGATTCATCTTTGGGTACAGGTGTGTCTATATCAAATGCTGTGTCGGGTGAATATGTGAACATTGTATTATATATTTCTCAATCTAAATTGCGATCTCGCTGATCTTGTCAAACCACTTGATGCTATTAAATTTGTAGTAATATTTATTTGTACTTTATCAGATCCTTGATTTATTAAGGCTGCTGGCTTTTTATCTATGGCTTGTTTTTTTTTTCTTTTGCTGACATTCGTGGGCATGATTTCTGTAGTTGGCAGCAGATACCCTGATTTAATTTAAACACTCAGTCGATCCACAAATTCAGTGACTCGAATCAGGATAATATTACAAATATGGATTTTGAGGGATGCTATGTAGTATTGTTACTAAATCATATTTAAAAGATCACTAGTCATTGATTGGATACAATGAAATAGTACTAATTGGGTTTAGGCATAGCTACGTAGTATTGTTACTACATTAGGTTTCGGAGGTCACAAATACGGTGTTTAGAAATAAGGTACAATTCTTAAATGGGTTTTATGTGACCGCCGAACATTGGAATGATCTGAACTCTCGCAAATGTTGTTCTTGTCATTGCTATTGTATGTGCCTCTCTAAAGTAACCTTTGCAAACACAGAATGTCCTTGATCTTTGTAAATATAAAGCATGCAACATAGAAACTTCTGACAATATGTCTTCCCGATGTTCAGATGTTTTCACTTAGACCTACGATTTACAATGATGTGTTGCAGAGGCGTAGCTGGGGGGGGGGGGCAGGGGGGTACATATGTCCCCGGGCGCCATACTAGTGGGGGCGCCAAAATGGGCTTTGGAATAGGTTGTAACGGGTAATGGTGATTTTATTGATGAAAATAATGGGTTTCAGAGTTGAGGTAGTGCGGGGGAATGAATATTGTCCCCGGGCGCCAAACACTCTAGCTACGCCTCTGATGTGTTGTAAGTTTTCAAATTACTGGTAATAGGTAACCACAATGAGTATGCATATAGTGGCTATCCTTAGTTTTAATTGAAGTGGTAATTTATATAAGATGATTATAACCTTTTCCAAATGAAGCCATTATTTCTAATGAATTAAGTAAGCTCTCGATCTTTCATCAAGGTTGCCGAGTTGGTACGGATAGCGATTGGTCGATTTCAGCGGGTCTGACCGAGTTGAGATGCAGGACGTGCTGGTTTAGATATTCTTTTCCCAGACCGTAGATTGGGCATGCACTAAGATATTGTACTGTCAAAACCTAACTATGTTAACTGTAATATTGAAGTCATGGCGAAATTCAACTCATAGTTTGAACTTCTTAGGTAATATTTTGGAGTTAAGTCAGTAATGAATCTGTACCAACTTATGGGGTGCCTCATTTTGTAGCCTTTTTCCCCATTTCTTCCACGGATATAATTTCATGCACACGAACCATCGTTTATAGATCCCATTGCGGTCTCATTGACATACTATGACATACTACGCATCCATAGAACACGGGTTAACTAATTGAGTTAGATACAAACGTTGGATCACACTAACTGACGCGTGTCTTTTTGCAGCTTTGGACTGAGTTGGATGTTTCTGGGGAGGGTTGTGACTTTCATAGAGACAAGGAGAGTATTGTCATGATGTAGGTAGACGTATCCTGGAGGTATGGAGGAATTGTTTCTAAATGGCAAAGATAATAATACGAAACCACAAAGTTTATATCATTTAATGGACATTTACCAAAACTAAAAGAATGAATACAACGGTGATTGGTTTAATATTTAACGAACAAGTTACGATGCGCAACTAGTGTGAGACTAACATCGGCGCGTTAGAAAACGTATATGAAAAGCACAAATAAAAGGAAAATACGTTAGTGTGCAATTATCACTGCAAATCATATTGTTTATATCACATCAATTCACAAAAGTTTGATTATGTACTTCATGAAATGTTTTTTGATAAAGAATAACTGATGAAGATTAATTTTCTTCAGTAGTCCTAATAAACGATCTGTTGTGTATTAACTTCTAAGCAAATATATTTAAATTTTCGAAACTCTGCACATGTCGGTGGAAATCCAAACATACTTGACGTATCATGTCCAACATATAGCTGAAAAACCATTAAAACAAAATTGCAAAGACAACAAGCCAGTTAATATGCAGAAAAACTGCAAATGTCTCATATCTATCTTTTCAAGATGAAAGCGATGAGGAAAAGGGGTTCCCATACAGTATTTAAATGAATCGTTGAAGAACATCTTTAGGTCTTCAGTATAAAGCCAATCACATTCAATTCAGGTTGAGAAAAGGCAACACAAACAAGCTACCGCTAAGTCTACAAAATGTGGTTTCTAAATTATAAATGGTTTGTAATTACAAAAGCCCGTTGTCTAAATTAATCACATTTTGCAATAATAACTTATAGAGAATGTATAATCTGCGATAATAATTTAAAGTTGCATGACTTTCTTTCTTATGTTTTTCAAGAGATGCTGATAACCTTAGTGGTGTTAAGCTGTTTATGCTGGATGATCTGCGATAATATTTTGCAGCTGCATAACTTTCATTTCTTATATTTTTCAGGACATGATCACCTTGGTGGTGTTAAGCTGTATATTGGTAATGTATCAATGCCATGGAGATATAATAAGGACATACCAAGTAATTCATCAAACCTTGCAACATATGTTTTTAAACCTACCCATGCGATCGCCAGTGTTATATCTTTGATGAGGTTTGCCGTAATCATGGTCATATGCGAAGTAACTGTCGAAGGAGGTATGTAATTACTTAATGCTATAAATACTGTAAGATATTGAAAATAATTAGGAGCAAGATGGTTTGATCATGCAATGGTTTAAATGGCAATATAATTAAGACTGCTTATATTGGAAGATCCATAGTTCAATAGGAAAATGTTTACTCACATAAGCATGTTTTGTACTGAACTTTACTGCATGTGTGCGAATTATTCTTCTTACAGTACCGATTAGTTGGACTTGTATGATCAAACTACTTTTTAATCTGATTAAGGTACTTGATTAGTACTGCATATATATATATGTATATATATATATATATATATATATATATATATATATATATATATATATATATATATTTATATATAAGCCGAAGACAATAACGTGCGCCCTATTTATCAGCTGGATCATAACGTTAATGTATATAATATCTGTTTAAGGTAGAAATAGATGACGGCGATATTTTGTATTTTGTTCTTCGCTCTATTAGGCGATTCTATTTGTGCAAAGTCGTTTGAGATAGACGTTAATATGCTGACGCACAGCAATCTGGTAATTGTCATGACCTGAATTCATGTATTATTTTGGCAGCTAGATATATATTCTGAATAATTATACTGAGAAAATAAGTATCGCAACCAATTCACTTATATATCAATGTAGGTCAACGAGACAGGTAAGGATTGTCTTGAATAATATTGAGAGATGTCAGTAATATATAGGCATGAATGCAGCGAAATCTTCCAAATTCAAAGAAACTGGAGGTTTCAGTAAATGGCTTCAAACCACAAAGTTTAGCTATGTTAGATGCATATCATATAAGAAACACGTATATGATATACATATGAAAGCATCTCACGAACGTAATAGATGAAATACAACTTGCTTTATGTGTATTATTATTTAAACTAATCATTAATTGTATAGTTAGCATTCTTACCGATTTGTTATATTTAAAGCCAGATGTCTCAAAAGCAGATAACATCACATTATGATTAACGTTTGTGGAATTGAAAATGTGTGAAATATATGTTTATGGATATTTCTGTTGTGTATAATTCTCCCTCCTAAGCTTTTTTTCTGTCTTATGAAATTTGACGCTTTCCTCTTGTTAAATGTTTTTCAATGGAACTCGCGTAACATTTTGTTATATTACTATTTTAGTCAATGTAATAATGGATGGATTAAACGGCCATTACTCTGACAATGTGATTGTAACTATTGTAAAAACTGACAAAGATGATGACGGAAAGATCATGCATACATACATTGAAAGATCATGCATACATGTCCCTTTGTTTTTAATTGATTGCAAAGTCTCACCTATGGTTTAAATTGCTTTTGATTAATATTGTATCTAGTTAAGTAATATATATGATTTAACACTGCGTATGATGTTTTAGTCTATTACAAAAAAACAAAACATTAATATTAAATATTTAACAACAAACCCAGAGTGTCTCGATGACAACTTCTCTGAGTTTTGTAACTTAACGTGTGGGAAGTGTTCTGCTGGCCAACCATGTAACAAGGAGAACGGAACGTGTCCTTTGGGGTGCGATCAAGGTTGGAAAGGAACATTGTGCGAAAAAGGCAGGTGCACATATGTAACTATTTAAGAAGGGGTGTTTTAAACGATACATTTCACTGTCGTATATACAGGTTAATTGTAGTTTATATTCATTGCAAAAAAACAACTACATCGTAACTATATAATATAAATAATATAGAATATATAGCTCTATGTCTAAAATATTTTGATTCTGACCGTACGAAGAACATACCTTAAAAATACATCATTTGCTATACTGTATACCTTTGGATGCACATAAAGGTTGAAGCTTTATTCGAATATACTTTGGCAAGTATTGAAGTAAATGGCATCGTAATCAGAATTTTATTTTAATTATGACAGGATTGCATAAAGATTTTTTTACATACAATTAATAAACAGTAATTAATAATAATGATAATAATGATAATAATGTACGTGTTTAATTGGGCATTGTATACAGCATATTGAAACAAGAATGTCGATAAATGCCAAATACCTAATGATCAAATATCGATGGAATGTTTGACTCCATCAGACAGTTTATACAAAGAAAGCCATAGCATTTGCTTGCCAATGTTCATTTAGTATATAAAGATTATATTATCATGTAGGTTATATAAACAGAGGTTGACACTTCTGCAATGGTTTACATTTATTTCGACCAGGCTGTGAAAGAGGAAACTACGGTTATAACTGCAATGAAACATGTGGAAATTGTTTATACGGCAATAACAGTTGCTCCACATCAGACGGAAACTGTACCAAGGGATGCATAGCTGGATGGCAAGGTTATCGTTGTCATAAAGGTATGACATTTTTTTTAAAATAAGCAGATGTGCCACAATATATATATATATATATATATATATATATATATATATATATTGTTATTCTGCAGTAGTATACCTTTTATCGTAGACATAATTTAGTGGCTAGGAAAAAATGGAAGCATAATGATCGACCCATTTAATATTTGGTTATAGCAACAGACATGCCATGAATGAAATAATGAGGGCAATCGCAACAGCGCAATACAGTTATCTAGCCAAACATAACGAAAGTTAATAGGGACTAGTCATTTTACATTTTTTTATAGAAATTATATGAACTTAATGTTTTGTGATATTACTTGGTAATATTAAATTTTATTATGAGAAAGAGTGAGTTAATAACCGGATTGGTAGCTTATTAAGGTAACATCATCAGTTACTAATGGAACAAAAGGCACGCTATTATTATTATGGATGTTATTGTGTGTAAGCTTCCAGGTGTATGTGTATACTGTGTGGTTAAATGTTTTAAAAGAAGAACATCTTATTAGAAAATAAATTGGTTTATTAGGCAGATTAGCTTAGCAAATGATAATAGCCTAGGTGAATATGTAAGAGGCTGAAGGATTTGCACTCCCTTAGCCCATATAGAGACGTATCTGAGAGGGATCGATCCTCTAATTATGTGAGCTTGTTTATAGACGACAATAATGTAAGATTGACGCGGTGTTTCTTCAAAAAGATACAAGAAAATTCTCGCAAATACAGTGGAAGTCGTGTTCCAGCATATTAATGAAAATGTCAAACAACCCCGTCAGAAAACCTTTTGTATCATAGGTAAAGCTTAAACATGTCGGTCAAACTTACGTTTCCGCTCTTAACTCACACTGGCTCATGAATACGACATTGGGGTGAATTATTGAGAAGTAAAAGCTGAGTTATAATGGTCCATCCTGTCGGAACTGCATGTAGATACATCGTGTGCCGAAAGTGGTTAGGTAATATGCAGATTAGTTTAATCCGTGAGAACGTGAGAGCACCTTTATAAAATGGACGTCATCCGCAAATTACTCTATCTAACTGCGACCTATATGGTTTGATAAAACTTTTAAGAGAGGAAGAGTTAGAGTTGCAAGGTAGTAATAGTTCTCTTAATTATTATGATTGTGTATCATATTTGATGACTAAACTACGGTAATAAATAAAACACGACCTGTGGTAGTTGTATCCACAGAAATAACAGTTGTTACGCAATTGGTAGATACTTACCTATGGATGCAAAGTTTGATAGTTTGGTGATGATTGTAAACAAGAATCACGGCTGACTCTTCTGAACATAATAGCTGAAATCATGCCAGTATATAAAATAGTAATAAGTCATAGACAGGTCAGAAATATTATGCAAGATACGTAGCCACTAATTTCCTTACCTTTTTCATTTCAGTATATAAACTTCATGATTACTGTTTTGTAACTCTACTTATTAATGTTTAATTGTAATGCGAATCAATGCCGGTAACAGAGGAGAAGTTGGTACAGTTCTATTTTTTCTATTAGGATGTGTCACAGGAAAATACGGTTATAACTGCAACGAAACGTGTGGTAATTCTTTAAATGGCAATAACAGTTGCTCCACAATAAACGGAAACTGCTCCATGGGATGTAATGCTGGTTGGCAGGGAGATGATTGCAAAAAAGGTATGTGTCATTTTCACAACAGATATAATAGTAAACAAAAACTATATCTGATTATCGTACTCCGCAGTATTATTCACCATATAAAGAACCTTATTATTTTTCCTTAATAGCTGCAAACATTCTGGAAGATATAATAGTTTTGAGAAATACACATGTCCACTAAACTGGTTCTTTTTCACTTCATGGTATATGAGATTGCTGTTTTGTAATGTTACTTGGTAATTTTTAATTATATCAATAACAGCAATGTCTACTTTTTTACTTACAACTAGAATAAGCTCCTAAAAGTTTCTTTTTTTCTGAAATGTAACTTACATTATTAACCAGTCCTAGCCAGCCATACCAATAGATGCTAAATTGTATGTTAAACCATTTCCAGGCTGGTTTCAATTTTTCCATATTACCAGTACCGGGTGTCCTATGGTGCAATGCATTTTGGTTAACAGATGTCTTTGATGCAATTATAACGAATGATTTGTTTGCGTTTATAATCTAATCTGTAAATATTACAGGATTTAATTTGTTCTTTCTTTCATCATTTTTTTTTAGCGTGTACTAAAAGTACGTTTATGTGTGGCACGTTAGTCTTAAACATTCTTCTGCTTTGGATGTTCCTATATCTGTACAGCTTGGATATTACCTTCTAATCCACATCATATAACGAACATTGTGTTGACTTGCCGTTAAACTACATACATACATACATACATACATACATACATACATACATACATACATACATACATACATACATACATACACAAACACACACACACACACACACACACACACACACACACATACATACATACATACATACATACATACATACATACATACATACATACATACATACATACATACATACATACATACATACATACATACATACATACATTACATTCGGGTTTGTAGAATTGGCCCGACGTGCCTAACTACGTGTCGTAAGAGGCGACTAAGTAGAGGCAACCTGTTCGTCGTGGATTGCGACCGGGTTTTGGGAGGAATAGATCCTGGTAGTTGAGGGAAGGCTTTTCCGATGCAATACACTTCTTTGGTCTCTACTTATCTGGACAGGTGGTTGGGATTGGACCGGTATCGACACATCGGCTGGTCACACCGAGCCCTAAGAAGTTTGTTTTACTTGCTTACCTTCTCTTTCTTTCTTGTATCTCACTTGAGACCACAGTTGCCTCTACATTCTGCCCTTTAGCTTTGCCTTTCCCAAGTTTAACAACACTTCCTGAATGGCGGTGCATTAACGTGTCAATCGGGAAATAATTTTACCGAGCCTAAAAGGACACTTTACGGGTTAATCAAAGGTAATTTCATCTACAGAGTATAGCATCTATGTATCCCTGGCACTTGAAAAATGTACCCTCAATGGGATCCATGGTGGGCAGGGAGCATGTGTGCTGAAACCTTAACAAACAGTCATAGAAATTGTTTTAAAAAATAACAACAAACGTACCAAACAATTGTCTGACTCTGCTGATGATCCATGTGGCGTGAACAAACTGATACGAGATCTATTGGCACACCAAAAAAGTATCAAAAAATTGAATTCGGGTTGCCTTCTTGTTGGGTCTGAGAGGAGGGTTCAAACAGACAATACCATGATAATGAAAGTATTCTTCGATATTCCAGTGACCTCATTCGCTCACACTACACTGAATACGTCCAAAGATGTGATGCGGTGTCGTCACTTGGCTGGAGTCAACGACAAAGATATCATGGAAGAGATGAAACATGAAGGTGTCACTGCAGTGCGTAGAATACGTATTAAACGTAACAACAATCTGCAGGACACCAACACATTTGTACTCACCTTTAACAAACCAACAGTATGCAAAGTAGTCACAGTTGCGTTTTTGCAAGTAATGGGCGAAATATACATTCCATACTCCCTTCGATGCTATAAGTGTCAAAAGTACGGCCATCGCAAAATACCGATGTTCCAAAGTGAAAACATATGGCCGATGCGGAGACCACTCTCATCAGGAATCTGATTGTTGAGCAACTCCGCATTGTGTCAGCCGTGGCAAGGAACATCACGCCAATTCCAATTATTCTGATACTTTGAAAAAGGAGAAAGAAATTCATAGAGTAAAGATTGCATCAATCATTCCCTACCCAGAGGCCAGACCAGGCAACAAATCCCTTCCTAGCCCATCCTTCTCCACTATCGTGAAACACAATTCAAAAATCACGAAGGATGCTTAAACGCTGACGGATATACTCGATCCAACAACACGTGCCAATATCCCCCATTACCAACCAATGAAAAACACAGCGTCAACACAAACAACATTCAATAACACCCCACCACCGAAAGCACCATGCAATAAACACAAATCATAAACAAACAAGCAGCAAAAGAGGTCAGATGATCCTATCAAACTGTACAACAGGTTTGGAGACATAGAGAATATGGATGCAGAAGAAACTGCTGCATGTGCTCAAGGTTGCTCGAAACCTGCTAACACCAACTACACTCCCGTACTTCCTCCAATAAATAACGACACGATTTGCCTCCCCGAATGGTCTAACCTAGCTAAAGAATATAAAGCTTAACTTTATAATAATGAACACCATCATACAATGGAACTGTTAAAGCTATCTACAATGATATTCGTTTGCTTTTAAATGAACACGATCCTGCAGTACTATGTTTGCAATAAACATTCCAGAAAGAGACGGATAACATTACATTTAAAAACGTTTCCTGCTTAACAGGTACTTTCCAAATTCTAACAACAGAGCCCCTCACAGAGTCATCCCTTTAAATGTAAATTTGCAAGCCATTGCTGTAAGCGTCACTCTACATCGAGTGATTACATTGTGCTCCATTTGCTTACCTCCAAACACGAACCTAGTACCAAACTAATTAGACAATCTTGTTCAACAACTCCCCGCGCCCTTTGTTTTACTCGAGGATTTTAATGCCCATAACATTCAAAGGGATAAAATCACAACGACAAATGTCACAAATTAGATATCATTTCTAGACACGATCGCTGTCTATATAACACTAAATCACCGACATATGTACACCCATGAACGGGTATATACACGTGCATAGATTTGACAATTTGTTCTCCTTAACTGCTTTTGAACTATGAATGAAAAGTCGTTTCACAGCAGTGATCACATTCCAATCAACCTTGAAAATAACTATCAAATTGATGACACAATTCCACAACGGAATATAAAGAAAGCCGACTGGGCTACGTTTGAAACACTGTGTAAAACTAGACTAAATAATGATACATGAAAAATTAATTTAAAAAAACAACAAACGTATCAAACCATTGCCTGGCTCTGATGATGAACCATGTGGCGTGAATCATTTCCTTGCTTCATGGTTATTCAATATAAGGATGACTCAAAACCACTTACAATTACGGTATCTATTGGCACACCAAACAAGTGTCAATAAACTAAATTCGGGTTGTCTTCTTTTAGAGTGTGAGCGAAGGGATCAAACATACAACACTTTTAATCATACATAGCATTTTTCTTCAATTTTAATCGAGATTGTAGAAGAATATGTTCCAAAGTACTCACCGAACAGTAAAAAATACCTTGGGTAACCAAGGAATGTAAAAAAATGCCATTAGACAATGCCAAGAAGCATTACAAAAAATTCTACAATTGTTCAACACCCGAAAAGTTAAATAAATATCATATTTCCCGGGCTAAAACTCCGCACAATCAATGAATTTAAACGTCATCACGGAAGAAATAGATTTCTTCTCTAAACTCTCGTTCCTCAATTAAAAAGGTTTAGGACACTATTAGAAAAAAAAAATAGAAAGAGAAAATGCAGTTCTCTCCGACACTTGAAAACAAACAATAACAATTTCAGTTCCATACATGACAGCAAATATTCTTGCAGACAGTTTCTTAAAAAACACTCTTCATAATCTAATTATTGAGAAGCTTTGAGATTAAAACTTGAAAGTCATGTTTAAAAGTGATATCCATCAACTCTGAAAGCTGTATTCAGCTGTTTTAGCTATTTAGATAAATTTCATGATATATCCGCTGGGCCTTAGTACATTACCAGTTCTTGAAACACCTCCTAGAATCATCAATACCATCTCTTCTTAAAATCTTTTATTGATTTATGGACTGCTGGTAATGTACCAAAGAGTTGGAAAGAAGCAACCGTAATACCAAGTCCCAAACCAGGTAAAGATATCGGAGATCCTAACAGTTATCGACCCATTGCACTGACAAGCTTTGTGTGCAAAACAATGGAATGCATGATTATTTCTCGGTTTGTATGATACGTGGAAAGTAACAATTTAATATCTCCTTTTTTATCGGAGATAAAGTGGCTTCCTTTCTGGTCGTAGTACCAGCGATCGTCTGGTTAGACTGAAAACATTTATTAGCGAACTGGGAATTCATTCATCATTTCTTAAATGTAAACGGAAGCGAAAAAAGAAACATTCTTTCAAAGCCGGCCGACGTAGAACAGGAAGAAGGATTCCAGTTATTTCCATATCGCCCATAACGGATAAACATCTTAAAAATTATGTTGTTAATTTTAATAACCTGCTCCAAATTCCTCTTTAATCTTCAACCGTTGTGTCAACTGTCCCAGGGATACCACAACGTATTGCATTATTCAACGCTCAATCAGTAGGATCACCGCAAAAGCGCACATAAATTGTTAATCGTATCAACGACCAGGATATTGACGTCTTTTTCCTGACAGAGACTTGGTTACATTCGGAAGGTGATGAATGTAAGTGTGCGGATTTAACACCCAGCGATTACTGCATCAAGTCGTTCCGCTGCAAGTCTCGAGGAGGTGGGATTGCTGTAATTACAAAGAATTTCATAATCAAAAGCCTCAAGTACAACACAACCTTCAACGTCTGCCACACATAGTTTCAACTAGTCCAAACAACGCTCACACTGGAACAAAGGTCAGTCCATTTTTTCTGTCTCTACCGTCTTCCTCCTAGTAGAAAAAAAACAAGCTGACTGAATCTCTCTTTTTGGAGCAGTTTATAAATCTTCTGGAGTATGGAAATTGGATAGGTGGCAACCTAATTATTCTTGGAGATTTCAACCTGCACTATGACTGTCCTGGTAAACCAAACACGTCAAAACTCCTAGATTCCATTCATGTTTTCAATCTTAACCAGTCAGTTAACCAACCTACCCAACAACTTGGTCACAATTTAGACTGGTTTCTTTATAGACCTGATGATAATATTCTGCAATCAACCCTTGTATCCCACGAACTTGCATCGAATCACCTCTGAATCGTATGCCATCTCGACGTATCAGTCATTAACCCTCCACCTCTATTTGCTACTAAGAGAAACCTCCATATGATAAATAGAACCAAATTCATGCATGACATCCAAGAAAACCTAACATTCTTGCATCCAACAGCGGAACAACTTGATAACTGCCTGCTTTCATTGCTTGAAAAACATGCCCCAGCCACCAAAGGCAGAGTATCAATAAAAAAAGTGTTCTCCATGGTATAGCAGTGTTAGGGACCAGCTTCGCACTGCTAAAAGACATCGCCGAAAAGCAGAGAGGCTTTGGCTTTCCAGCAGACTCACTATTCATAAACAAATCTAAAATGCCGCTAAGAAGAACGTCACAAACATAATCCATTTAGCCAAATCATCCCACTACAGTACTAAGATCACGGAGATTTCCAGCTGCAAAGAGCTCTTCAAGATAACTAACAAACTAATGTCAAGGAACAAATGTACACCACTTCCAACAACCTTCTCTCCAGTAGACCTACCAGACCAATTTGCAAATTTATTCGATGACAAAGTTCAAACCATTAGAGATTTGCTTGACAACACAATTTCAACCGATCCTCACCATACAGTTATAATGCAGAATTTCAGCGACAACCGTTAGGGGCATTTGAACCTGTTTCTATAGATTTAGTACGGACAATCGTGATGAAACGTGCACCAAAGTCTTGTGAACTTGATCCAATTCCGACATCACTGCTGCTTGAGTGCTTAGACTCAATATTGCCTTCACTAAATGATGTTATTAATATATCTCTCTCTCATCAGGGGAATTCCCATCATTTTTCAAATCTGCCATCGTACAGAAACTGCTGAATAAAAAAACACTGAACCATAACAATTTAAAGAACTACCGCACGGTTTCTAATCTCCTTTTCATATCAAAAATCTTAGAAAAAGTTGTTCTAACTCAACTTGTATCTCATTTGAATTCAAACGGTCTTTCTAGCAATGTACAGTCTGCATATCGCCCTTGCCACAGTACGGAAACTACTCTACTGAAAGTATTTAGTGACATTCTCTCTACTATAGATAGTCGAAAGATTACAGTCCTCACTCTCCTGGATTTCTCTGAAGCATTTGACACAGTAGACCATGGAATATTACTAAACCTTCTCCAGCATGTATTTAGCATTCAGAATATAGCCTTAAAGTGGTTCAAGTTCTGCATAGTCAACAGGACACAAATTGTATCTGCAAATGGAATACACTCCAGCCCAGTTGACGTATGTTGTGGTGTTCCACAGGGATCTGTTCTTGGACCTGTTCTCTTCATTCTGTTCAATCAGCCGCTCTCAAGTGTCATAGATCATCACCCAGTGTCGCACCAATTGAACGCTGATGACACCCAAATATACAAGTCTAGCCACCCAACTGAAGTTGATGCTACCATCCATGGAGTAGAGAAGTGCATTTTGGATGTGAAGTCATGGATGACATGTAACATGCAACAAGCTGCAGATGAATGATGTTTAAAACTCAAGCTATTCTGATCACAACACAAAGACTTTTTCATTCACATCCTTTACCTCAGACAATAACTATCAGCAACACCAACATTAAATTCTCACAGTCAATACGGAATCTAGGCGTTACCCTAGACAGTGCTCTCAGATTGCACCAACATGTCATGAACATCTACTGGGCTGCATATATTGAATTGATACGCATCAGTTCCATTCGTAAATATCTTTCAGCTGATGCCACAAAAACACTTGTGTGTTCATTAGTACTTTCAAGACTGGACTATCGTAACTCAATTCTGTCTGGTTCATCACAATATTTACTACAGAAACTTCAAAAAGTTCAAAACACAGCTGCACGGATCATCTTTAGAGTACTTCGATCAGAGCACACCTCACCACTGCTCTGTACCCTACACTGGCTATCAATTCGACACATAATCAAACACAACATTTGTTCTCTGTGCTATATTTCAATGACAGACTCCAGTTCAACATACCTATCCAGCCTCACCCATGTGTATACACCAGCTAGATCCTTACGCTCTTCTTCTGATAATCGTATACTCATTGTTCCCAAGGTGAAAAGAAAGTCATATGGACAACATTCGTTTGCACACCAGGGCCCAGCGACGTGG
The DNA here is from genome assembly GCA_030141615.1 of Unio pictorum. Lineage (NCBI taxonomy): Eukaryota > Metazoa > Mollusca > Bivalvia > Unionida > Unionidae > Unio > Unio pictorum. The sequence continues at coordinate 3,350,547 of JARLTB010000108.1, forward strand.
AACGAATTGCCCATTGAAATTAGACACAAAGAGACAGTGGTCCATTTTAAGAGTGCTCTCAAGACTCGCCTGTTTCGACTGCAGGGACAAACGTAGCGACCTAATTGTTTTGTATCTTATATGTTTTCAGCATGTTGTTAGGTTTTCCAATTTCATTGTTTTTGTCATTTTTTGTTTTGTAGTGTAGTCATATCATTATAGATGGTGTAAAGCACTTAGAGCTTCGAAATAATAGGCGCTATACAAAGTCCTCATCATTATTATTATTATCTGTTACGATATTTAATATCAAAATCAATAGCATCACCAAGTGTTTAAGTTTAACTCCCGGTGTGGATTGCTCATTATACGTTGATGATGTTTTAAATTTGTTATCGATCAAAGCACATGCAAACAATTGAAAGGCAACTGCAACAAAAGATCAACAAGATCCAAAATTGGGCAGTACTAACGGTTTGAAATTTTCAAAAATGAAAACAGTATGCGTTCATTTCTGTCATCATGACGATGCTGAACTCACGCTTGACGGAAGACTTATTCCAGTTGTTGAGGAAACAAAGTTTTTGGGGTATTATCGTCAACATAAAATTGTATTTTATTCCACACATCAAGAACGTGAGAGCTAAATGCTTGAAAACTTTATATCTACTCAAAGTAGTTGATCACACTGGCTTGGGTGCTGATAAACAAACACGTCATCCTCAATTTGTATAGAATATTTATTCGCTAGAAACTACTTTATTGATGCGTTGTTTATGGTTCAGCATAGGAAGTCATATTTTTTAATGCTTGACCCTATTCATCATCAGGGAATAAGACTCACTCTGTGAGCATTTAAGACATCTCCATGCGAAAGCCTTCTCGCGAAAGCGAATGAACCACCTCTAGCACATCGCAGAGAAATGCTTTCTGCACAGTACGCTCTCAAATTAAGAGCAACCCATCCAAACCCTGCATTGTTGGGTGTTTTTCAACCCAAATACAAAACCTTATACGAAAGCAAACCAAATGCCATACCTTGATTTAGCATCAGAATATCGATCAGACTTGACAGTATCAACATTAATCTCTCTACAGTTCAGAAAACGTTTTTATCGGAGACACCTCTTTGGCAAAAAAATCTGAAACAAACTCTTCCATCTTCAAGACCTCTTATCATGAACTCCATACCAAATTTGGAAACTACACTAGAATTTATACGGATTGATCAAGGGATGATGAAAATGCTACTACAGCCTTCGTTAATGGCAAACACTTAACAAAAGTTCGTTTGTCAAACGATGTGTCTACTTTTTCAGCCGAAATCAGAGCATTAGACCTTGCTCTGTAATTTAGTGAAAATAAACGTTTTTGAAGTAGTATTATCTGCTGCGACTCATTATCAGTGCTTCAGTCACTACACAATAGAAAACTGGAAAACCCATTGTTAACCAATCTGCTCGTCACAAATACCGAGCTTCGTACCTCGTACAATATAGTATACTGTTGGTTACTTAGCCATATTGGTATTAAAGGTAATGAAGAAGCAGATCACGCTGCTAAAATGGGTCTGTTCCAAGAACCATCTGATTTTAAATTACCGTGAACTGAATTTAAACCTATTAGCAAAACGTACCTTCACCAGACGTGGCAGGCATCATGGGGTGATGCAGGGAATAACAAATTTCACGCCATCAAACCCTGGGAGAATAGACTCCTTCCTACATAGCTATCAGTTGGGATTAGATGGACATTGCAAGAATAAGAATTGGTCATACATACTTAAATAAGCCACTCTAAAAGGTGAAGATTTACCAGACTGCGTTACTTGCAAATCTTTTTTTAAAACTATAACTTGTTTGCCATCACATATAGCATTTGTATCTAATGTAAATACTGCCCCTTGTTTTCAACATCTTTTCAACTGTACTCATCAACATACACAATTTGCATCTCCCGTTGATTGGAAAGCGTCATATTTTACTTTTACTAACATCTTACCACATTATGTTGAACAATTTGGTTTTTGATATCGCTGGTCGATATTAAACCTTTTATTATTTTTAAACGTGTATAAATATAACCGACTGTATGGCACTAAATCAATCAATGCCCACCTGCCTGCCTGCCTACCTACCTACATACCTACATACAAACATACATACATACATACATACATACATACATACATACATACATACATACATACATACATACATACATACATGCATGCATGCATGCATGCATGCATGCATGCATACATACATACATACATACATACATACATACATACATACATACATACATACATACATACATACATACATACATACATACATACATACATACAATCCCTATGCAGGTTCGGGGTTGTAGAATTGGCCAGACGTGCTTCAGTTCGTGTCGTAAGAGTAGTTATGTGAGAAAGCTTGCCAGTAGCTTATCGTGGGTAGGTGGCTCTCTCCAGGGTTTTTCCCGGGTTTTGCCTGCACCAATAATACTGGTCGGCATATATAGCCTATCGTCTGCTGAGAAATGGCGTTAAACCCTACTACAACAACAACGTGTCGTAAGAGGCGAATAAGTTGAGGCAAGCTGTATAATGAATTGGCTTAAATGGGATAAGTTGTATTGGGTAGCTCCGTCTGTTAATGATCAGAGATGCTACGAGGTACTTAACTATTTAAATGAAAACGCAAGATTATTAAATGCAAACGGCGATGTCGTTATAGAGTTTGTTACTGATGCTGATAAACCGCCGAATGTAGATGACCTTGATGGATTTATTAATAATTTAGTTGTTTATGATGATGTAATGCTGGATAAACAATCGAATCCAACTTGAACATTTTCTCGAGGTAGACATGAAAATACTGATGTGATTTATGTTACTCCGCGGTATATACCAATATCAAAGGTGATCAGAGAAAACTGTAATATATTTGCTGTGTTTAACGGAGTTGAAAGAAATACGTTGCGAAATATTCACCAGACTTGGTGTAGCAGATACATGGATAAAATTAAATTCCACAATGCTTGCGTCCACAAATTAACCCGCACGGATTTATAAAGGATATATTTACATCATCCTAGTTTAAGACTTCATGAGGGTCTTGATAAAATATTTTGGTTGAGAGAGAGGGCGTGATAACAAATAACTGTCATGTCCGGTACTCTCTCGTGCATAATTGTTGCCAAAACACTGATTTTACAATACAATAACCTCAAAGTCTCACTTGGAGAGAAATTCTCGAAAATTGGAAGCTTTCGGTTTGGCGTTATTGTCGTATTTGTTTCGTTTTTTAAGAAGAAGTATTTTAGCAAATGGAATCTTCTAAAATTGGGTATGTTGGCCCCACTGCTGGTACATCATTAAACATATCCTACGGAGACTTTGCTTATTTGGTCAAGCACCAGTGTGATTTTCCATGGTACATTCCTGCGGTTGAATCAAAACTCCAAAACCTGCTCTTATGCATTGTCTGAAAAATTTAACCGTCTTAATGATTTGAATCAGATACGAAGGCAAGTACAATATGTCCTACAGACAATCATTAAATCCAAACGAGATGTCGTATTAATTAGGCATTGCATTTATGTACATTTATCAACGAAATATTATAGCTTAATTTCGTATGTGATATCATGAAAGCAATGAGTAACATTTTTTCAGAAACTAGGCAATCTTGACCGAGACGTTAACGTTTTATGTTTCTTTTTCTTTCTCATTATTTCAGGTTTTCAAACGTTAGAACAAATATCTATCGATGTTGGTCTTATTGGAGGATCTGCCGGTACTGCCATTGCCGTAGTTGCTTTGATTGTCACCATCGTTGTAATTATTGTTGTCAGAAGGTTAGATTTGATGGTTTCACTGCACATAAATCATTCTATAATTGGCAGTATAATATCTTTCAAAATAAATTAGAGAAATGATAAAGGAATATTACAAATACGTGTTTCCCGTACATAAGGATATTGGTGTAATAGGAAAATATTAGAAAACAAACCAAGATTTCTTTTCATTGCATGATTTTTATTTTTTAAGAAAGTATATTGCATTTAGAAACTGACTATCAGTATTCAAAATAATATATTATATATAATCAAGATTATAATGCGTTTGCGAAGATGTTTTACTATTTGTTCACGTCATAGGATGTACTGGTTGACACGTGAGTATTTAATGCTACAGTTGCGCTGTATTTTGCAGGAGGCGTAAAACTCCACTATCCTGTCCATCGACGGGGAATGAACTATCTAATAAGAACGATGATGTCACTGTTTACGAGAATCCATCTGTCCTCAATATGCGTTAGTGCCTGCTTTCATAAATATAGATAATAATATTATCTTTTGAAAAGCGAGAAATAGCGTCAAATGTATTTATTAAAAATATTTTTGTTAATGTTCAAGAACACGTTTTCTAATTTCAAGCACATAAACGGACATCAAATGCCAGAAGCATCACTTAGATATCAATTTATATTTTGTTTTTTCCATAGTAACTTTCTAATATGTGTCTGATGTTTTGTTATTTTTGGTTCTATTTTCTTCTACATTGAATTTTTTTCAAATGGACAAAACAACAAAAAAATCTGTTACAAAACAAAAATTATGATAAATATGTATTGTTCCACTTCCTATTTGACACTACCTAATTTTGACCTAGTTTCATAAACACGTATTCCTCGAGAGGACACATCTGTCGCAGCCTCGGCATTTGTTTACACTGCTCAGCATTGAGTCACGCAGACAAAACAAATTGTCAAAAGTCATATCAGTGTTCTTAATGAAGTAAAACAAGGATACATACGATGAAAACAAACTATATTTCTCCAATTCAATTTGTACAACCAGGAAGTCGCCTTCAACTCTTTACCAATTATTCTGACAAGGCAAATAACATTCCTACCATACCAAGCATCCGGCTGCTACTCAGCATGTGTTAGCTATGTGCCTCAACTTGTGTTAGCTATGTGTCTCAGCATGTGTTAGCTATGTGCCTCAACATGTGTTAGCTATGTGATTCAACATGTGTTAGCTATGTGATTCAACATGTGTTAGCTATGTGCCTCAACATGTGTTAGCTATGTGATTCAACATGTGTTAGCTATGTGATTCAACATGTGTTAGCTATGTGATTCAACATGTGTTAGCTATGTGCCTCAACATGTGTTAGCAATGTGCCTCAACATGTGTTAGCTATGTGCCTCACAGCTTTTAACTGCATCTGCAACACCTGTTTAAAACCGTGTTTAGTGTTTTACATGAATCTGTCATTACTGATTTTCTGAAGATGTTCGTGGGTATTTTACTTTGGAGGAAATAAAATGAAACACACCTGTATGGTATATTTCATTATTAAATCAGCATCATATGCATTACTGCTTATTTAAATTAACTTACACGTATTACTATTAGGATTTTTCTCAAAAGTAGGCAATTGTACTTTAATGGTAAATTTTCAAACGTCCAATAAACTAATCTTGATATTTAACGTATTTTTTACAAATTAATTCTTTCTAAATGTCTCCTATCTCTTATTTTTTACATATTTTAGGGAAATAAGTTATGAAGTATGTAAAATAGTTTTGTAACTAAATAAGTACATGAACATTAAAGAATTGGGGTTCTGCATATTCACAATGCCAATTAATTATTGCAAGGATGTTGTACACTAAACTTAGTATTCTTGTAATATAAGTAGCAGCATATAATATGAACGTAAGTGAAGTTGTGAACGTATAAAGCCGTAATTAAAATCAATGGTATCACTTGTATTTCTAATGACAGCTACAATCATTTTAGTTTAGACCAGCAATAGTGAATAGCGGTATTTCAAAAGACGTATCGCACCTCACTCATTATAATATGATAATAATTATCAATTTTAAAAACTTCTTAGATATAATAATAAGTAGTATATGGTGCTTGTAAGTGACACAGGCAGATTATGCTCTTCCCATTCCGCTTTCCGGGCAGTTGAGATCCCTCAGAATAATAATGACGGGCACAGGGGCTCGTTATAAAGAAAATCAAGGGATATGGGTTCTAAACTGTAACAATATTAACATATTATTTTGTTACCGGTTAGAACCCAATCCTTGATTTTCTTTTCAATGAGCCCCTGTCATCACAGGCAATAAATTTGAAACATACTACTTCCTGTCAATCTAGTTTTAATGTGTAAGAAATGTTAACACATAAAGGAAGGTAACTCAATTATGTTATTTAATTCAATTCATTAATGAAGAAAAAAAATTAATAGGTAAGTAGGCAATCATTAAGAAATGTTGAATATTTTCTTTTCAAATATTAAACAAGCAGAGTAAATATGCATTGATTTGATAGATGTAAATATGCCCAGGAAGCTTTCATCTGCCCACAAGATCAGTCGGAGGACTACAAAACTGCTCACGAACCACCTTTGATAGAATTGTATATATATATATATATATATATATATATATATATATATATATATAAAGAGAGAGAGAGAGAACAAACGTTAAAAAAGGAAAAAAACAAACGTAAAGACCTAATAATGTTTCCTACCTTAAATATTTTTAGCATTTCTTATGTTTTCTAATATCATGGTGTTTTGTTTTGTGTAATAATTTCATGATGTATGTTGCAAAGTGCTTTAGAGTTTCAAAAGATTAGGCGATATTCATTATTATACATATTGTGTTTTGTATTATATTTGCATGCGTATGTATGGAGGGTACTTGATGGTCCTTCAATTTGTTATTGTCATAGGATTATGTGGGTTCTATCTTTCAAATCTAGCCTCAAATACACTGATTATAACATAATGGCCATGATATTTCAATCAATACGTAACTGATAATTAAGCTATCATACCATGCGGTAAAATCGGAAAGTAAAAAAGAGCGAATAATAATGAAGGCGTTCATCTTAGGTTTTTGTCTCCTTTTTTTGTGGATGTTGCTGTGGTGATAATCATAGAACCAGGAACGGGAACTAAAGCAAGTACGAGCACTGCAACACAAAAAGATGGGTACAGAGGGATCAAGCTAACCAATCAAGATAGTGAAACATACTATAACTTAGGACATGAGTTGCAGAAAGGTTCTATACCATTGTCAAGTCTTTGGGATTATGTCCAGGAGCATTTTCTGGATGATGCATATTTTTCGGAAGAGTTTGAGGTATGAATAACCTATAAGACATCTAAATAACTCGGCATCTTCAAGCATGTGAAGGCTGGTATCCGATTCTTATAAACGAATGCGTGATTGACAAGTTCTAAATCTACCTGATGTAGAATATGCACAGAGAAAGTCACCGTTGTCGGTCGGATCCAGCTCAGTTTTGCATTTGATAGAAATCTGGATTAGTACACGACATCGGTAACATATAGTCAGAACTTTAGCACATCACCTTAATGCGTTTCATTTGTATTAGACGTGAAAACATAAACAAGTTAGTAAATAAAGTCCAATAACTGAAATATATATTGGTTAACTGTGTATGATATTAAGCTTTCATCGCCTTTAAAATCAGTACATATTTGACCTGTATATTATGATCAAAAACTTAAACAATTTTTCCATCATCTTTCATGAAATATATTATTACTAAAACTACATACTAATGTTATAATCGTATAGTTTCTAATTGTCTCTGTTTCTATAACTGAAGCAAAAGATTGATAATAATCATTCGGCAATTTATTTTTGTTCTAATTTTTATGTTAAATACTGTTGCAAAAGAAAAGTATAGTATCTGCTTTTGTCTAGAAATTGCCGTCCGGGCCACAGCTTCCAATGACTGCTGCTCTTCGATCTGAAAACAGGAATAAAAATAGATACAAACAGCTTTATCCATGTAAGTATTCGTTGTCTTCTTATTTGCACAGACATATAATAGAAAAAAGACATTATCCTGTAATCGTTATCAAAGTAACTTCTGTTACGACACTAGGTTTTACACAAAGACACATAAAACAAACATGGTATGTAAAGTCAACAAAAATTTCTTACGCTTGAATACAAAGTGCAAATCTTAAAATCGTGTTTAATACTGTAAATACTAAATCCCAATTAATCCCAGAATTTCTAACCCATGTCTTGATTAATAACGTTCTGAATAAACTTTATTGATATTCCAAAATAATTTCAACTCTGATAGTGTTGATATGCCTGTGATATCCTGACTTTTATGAAGTGACAATAGTCATTTGTTGAAACACAGTAACATAATACAAGCATATATCATTCTTTGAAGTTTTCTCTAAATCCAAGTCTTTCTGTATAACAATATTATTTTGAAGCTCTTTGCATTTCCAGAGAATAATTTTGAATTAACGGTAAATAATTTCAGTCCAAAAACAAATCTAACACAACAACAATATAACTTGATTCTGCTCAGATGTTATGACTAATTTTGTAGTAAACATTATTTATAGTTTTTACAGAACTGAAACATAAAAGAATAACAAGTAAGAGAGACAAAAATTAATAGTTCTATAAGAAACCTAGGGATTATTAGAAGGTCTATGTCAAAAGTCACTATAAAGCATTCGACAATCATCAAGTAGACCAGGTCTTGTTCTGTGACAATTACACTGTCCTTGATTCAGCTTAAGATAATAATCCTAATATTTAACCTATACTCAGAAAACAAGGCAAAAAACTGCTATTTGCAGACCTGCCACTGATTTTGGAAAACGTCAGCCACTAGATATAACTTTACATTACCGATCGTATATATTGAAACTATAAATCGAACCAAACAATGCAAATTAAATACACATAAATTCACATATTCTTTGTAGATAACATTTTGTAACACGCAACACCTATGTGGTTATCAGTTTTCTTAATGAGATGGAGTAGGACCTAACACTACTCCTACTAACTTGTCAATCGATTTTTTAGAATGCTTCAACCGACATCAAGCAACGCAAATACATTTTCAACAGTAAATGATATTTATAATATGTATCATCAGCACTGTATATATTCTTTATATCATATAAATATACGTAAAAGAGAGGGTGGTGTTCAGTAACAACTGCACTTTAGTAATCACTTATGACGATTATGAATGAGAGAATATGTAGTACAACAATTGGAACATTTTAACCTAGCTCAAATAAGTAAATCTAATTAATACTTTAAGACGTATACATTTATTAATTGGAATGTATTTACGAATACGTAGCAAATACATTAATTAAGTTATAGAAATAAAATCAGTCTATGTTAATTGAAGTCATCTTCAGGAAACACACAATTTATTATATCATGAACAAACGTCAGTTTAAAACTTGTGGCCATGACACTCAAAACTGATAGAATCTTTAGTTCATTAAGGTTACAGGATGCACCATACACGGTACAAATATTAGTTTATCACTTTGCAAGAGCCTGTATCAGTCACGGATGAGACTAATAAAGAAAAAGCACTATAACTCAGAATTTCTTTAATATCAAAGTCAATACTCAAAAACATCCTGACATAATTATAAAGTGATGAAAGTAAACTACAATAAACGAAACACAAATTATTCTGCGATATACTTGCTATTATTCAATGATGTACATCACTTGAAGTCAACTTGTCATTATTTTCAATATTAATATTTTTAACAACGTATATGCAACATTTTTACACGAAAGCCAATCAATAAAATTTACTCATTAAATCTTCTTGGTTGTTTGTTCTGAAGCATAACGAGGCTTGTGAAGTACGAATTTATATAATTAGACACTGTATACGTATGTTTCTGTATAAATTATGTTAATATGAGGTAGTCTATTATAAATAATTAAAGACAAATGGGGTCTAAATAATGCCAAAGTTGTATTTGTTTTCTTTATGGCTTCAGATGACGTGAGCCGGGTCGTACTGAGTCCAGTGAGTAATGATGACAGTGACTACATTAATGCATCTTTTATTGACGTGAGTTTTTTTTTGCACAATAAAATTCATTTAGACAAATGATACTGATACATTGTTATATTGCTTTTGCAATGATCTACTGATCCAAAACCTGGCTTAGTTCTGTATTTTTATAAATATAGTGCTACTGGTATAGGGACAAAACTGATTATTATATTTAGACTCATAATAACATCTTCATATATGTTTATTTGTAATCATTTTACTAATGTAGTTGTTAACAAAACTATTTTATAATTTGTTTTAAAAATATTTTGATTGGAATCTTCCGTGGCAAAATGCTATAATAAAATGTTCTGGATTAATATAATCTCACATTTATGTGAGACAGAAAGCTCACGTATACATGTATTATAATAATTATGGGCTCTTCCCCATGTTTATTCATCCTTGCTTCACATCTATATTTGAGTACTACACGTACTAATACTACTATTACTTATACAACTAGTTATATTACCATGTCCCTTAATGGTGTTTCTTTATTATTATTATTATTATTATTATTATTATTATTATTATTATTATTATTATTAATATTATAGGGTTATTCCGGTCGAGAGATGTATATTGCTTCTCAAGGTATACAGATCACATCTAATTTTTATGTATTTTCTACACTTTACACTTTTAAAGGACATAATAGCATTATCATTGTTAGATATATATGAATGTGTTAAATCTATGACTTTCCCATGTTTTTATATGTTTATAGAATACATTTTGGTGACATAACTTATATTAATAGGGTATAGAGATGTAAATTATTGTAAGACATTTTATCCTAAAGGTTTCAAAATACAGAGGCTAATTGTCGTTGAACGAAAGCCTGTATTCATTAGCAACTACATTTCACATCTGTGATTGATATAATATTTAATATATTTTAAACGAAATTTTTAAATTATGCCTTATTGCTTAGCATTGTAATTTTATTGTACTGGTACAGGTACCTCTGGCATATTTCATTGAAGGTACAACCAAAGATAATATCGATGATTTTTGGCGGATGCTGTGGCAATATGACGTGGAAAAGATAGTGATGCTCACGGGACTATTTGAAGGTGGCAAAGTACGTACACTGACATCTGTGCAAATTCATATTGAAAGATTTGATGGAAATGGACACATGTAAACTATTATTCAATATAATAGTTCTCATTAAGATTAATTAGTTACTTTGACCATGATTCCTTTTTCTCATAGACCTTTAAGTGGATGTCAGTTAAATTATCTTTAAACAACTATTGTCTGCTTTTTAATAGCACCATAACATTTTGTTTCTTTACCTTAAAATATTAGATTTTAGTAAGCCTGTGGTTGTTTTTAATTACAACAATCTGCATTTATGTAGAGCTTGAACTACTGACGGTCATTGTTTAAGGTTTTACGCGAGTTAGAAAAGAGAACTTAAAGTATTAGTCATACACATTAATTGGCGAATTCTGTACACTTTTAATAGCACAAGTGTGAATTGTATTGGCCGGTGGAGAAAGGACAAAAAAGTTCATTTGGCAGCATTTCTGTGAGACTACTTGACACGGATGTGTTTGCTGACTACGACATGCGTATCTTGGAAATGACTGTGGTAAGTACATTACATTTGCTGATATTGTTACAAAATTCAGATTATTATTAGTTCCTCGTGCAACGAGGTCAAAGAAGACATGTGTATATTTGTATTCGTACTTATGACGATATTAAAAATTGTTGGAGTCAATTTACAAGATAGTTGTTTCAAATACATACTCAAACCCATTTCTCCTAAAACTATTGTAACGTTGGCTACGAAAAACACAATCCTGTTCATTTCATGTCCCAATTTCGTGATATTGACTGAAATATTGTAAGTATTTCTTGTAGTATATTTATGCACTAGGTTTATTGCTTGTCCTAAGACCAGAATAACAATAAAATACAAGTAAAGTAAAATATCCGATAAGCGAGTGTAAAGACAATTCGAAGATACAAATGCCATAAAGGTAAACAACTAATTTGGATGACACTGTTAGTTTCGAGCTCGAGACCTTTTGTATGGGAATCGGGACACAGAAAGAAAAATAGACACATGTCCGTTTTTACATATATAAGATGTGATTGTTTCGGCGATGTAGCTTATTTATCACTTTTCAGAGCAACAAGTCAAAACGCTTGACTCAGTTCCACTACACTGCGTGGCCAGATAAAGGTGTACCGAATGCTGCTTCTTCTATTGTTCAGTTCTGGAGGAGTGTTAACAGAGTACCTACAAATAAACCAATTGTTGTCCACTGCAGGTTTAAAACCTTGTTGAGTGTTTCTGTGTGTGTGTGTGTGTGTGTGTGTGTGTGTGTATGTGTATTTGCTTATTTTCTTGGGGAATTTACTATCAACAGTTTTCCTTAACAAAAGTGTTGACCCTAAACTTACTTATGTTTAAGAATCTTTTGTTTCCTAAATCAACCACGTACTTCATAAAATAGATTTCGTGTAAAGTATATATAACATATTTTGAATATGGTTTCTTCTTAATGATTTTCGTTATTAATATATACTGCATTCTTTTTTAATAAGATGCTGTCATATTTGTGCATTTTCATATATATGTTTCAGTATCAAGACAGCTGTTTTTATCAATTACCCTGTCAGAAAATTTTACACCGTTTTAAAATGTGCATTGCTTGTTAGGAATATATTGTTTGCAGTTATGTACCAACAATTTGATTATGTATTAGTTTCTTATCTCGTTCTTGTCGGTCTTGCAAACAATGCCGTATAATTTAGATGCTAAGTGACTGCGTTAAAACGTAACAAAATAATTTACTGAGGTCGACACGGGCTCTTAAGTTACATTTTACCATAACCAAAGTAATTTAGTTTATCTTTAATTTAGCGCAGGGATTGGTCGGACTGGAACGTATTTAGCACTGGACTACCTGGCCAACCAAGCGAAGGTGAAAGGACTTGTGAATGTGTTCGCATGCGTATCGAACCTGCGACGTCAACGAGTTAATTTAGTGCAAACAAAGGTCATAATAATGTACCAATATTTGTATATATACTCTTAAGGCGACATAAAAGTTTGATCGCAAAGAATAACATGTATACCTATATAACGTATTAACTAACATGAGATACGTTTGTGTGCCATATAAATTATACATATTTGTAAATTTATTCTGAAGACCACCTGGAACGTACTTTGGGAAGTGCGATAAACAGTTCCTAACAAACAGCACTTGAAATTCTTAATCAAGCATGGTTTGCAGATTTCTAATTTCAAATTGGGGGTGGGGTTGCCGCCATGACACATACTTTGGTGAAAACTATGTACCGATTTGATTTTTACGTATATGAAACTGACAAGTATATAGCATGTAAATATTGTTTTGATTGTAGGAACAGTATATTTTCCTTCATGAGACGCTAGTGGAAGCCTTGATGCTGTCAGGAACAGCGACGTCCTCTGAAAACTTTCCACAAGTGTACAATGAGCTTATGAAAGTTGATAGTGAAAGTGGGAAAATCAAGCTTCAGCTTGAATATGAGGTTCAGTACTTACATTGTCTCTGTTATACAATGCGCTAAAAACACATATACAATTATGTCTTTTACATGAAGCTTTTCTGCTTCATTCTAGTTACTGATACTGATATGTTGATACTGAAAATATGTGCCTAACAAGTTTCTTTAAAAGTCAGTTGTATAAATCAATCATCTATCTCTCGTAATGTGTTTCTCGACCACATACTCAAAAGCATTTGTCTGGCAATAAACATATTTCAAGAAGCCATTTTTATCAGAGGCTTCTGACTAGCCACATGCTTCACTATATATAACTAGTATGATTTCCAACTGCACGAACGACAAACTGCATTAAATTTGCGTCATTGAATTGATCATACCATTAATTTTCCAGAGGTTGCAAAATGAAGTCGTGAGCCACGAGAATGTGTACGCTACCATCAAAATGGAGGAGGAGGATGGACAGGAATCCGATTCGAAACAAGATGAGTTCAATGCTGCTAAAAAGTATGAGAACAGAGCTAAAAACAGACACAAAAATATATTGCCAGGTAAATATTATATATCACCTAAATACGATGACATTATCTAAAATTAATATAATATTTGAGGAATACCCCAAATGACAATGTAAACCAATCAGTGACCTAGTGGTTAAAGCATCCGCCTCGGACACTGTAGGTCGTTAGTTCGAACCCTACCGCGTCATACCAAAGACGTACAAGTATGGAACTAATAGCCATCTGGCTAGGTGCTCGGCATTATGGGGGTAATGGATAATGGTGTCTGGATAATGTGGCTGGGTGGGGCATGATGCCCCATTGCTAGACCCACATTTGTAACTCTCGAATTCAATAGATTAGAGGGAATATAAACAGACATTTTCGTAGGACATAGCGTTTGGAGACAATTAGCAAGGAATAGAAAAAAACGCTATTTTTAATAACGTTGATGAAGGTCTAGCTATCCACGACGGACGTACGACGTCCTTCTTAACATTATTTGCTGCATATATCTTGGAGGTTTTATAAAATATTTTCAAAATCCTTTATAAAAGTGCATTACGTAGCAAGCATCAGAAAACTGGAATTAATTATTTTTAAAAATTCATAATTTTAAATAAATTACGACACAATAAATATATAATATTTATTTGCAGCTGACAACCACAGGGTGTATCTCAGTACACACGTTTCAGGCAGAAATGACTACATCAATGCTGTTATAGTACCAGTGAGTTCCTTTTCATGCCTTGTGCACAACACAATTACCAAACACTGATATACAAACATTAGGTCAAGCTCGCAATATTCGACATTTTATATGTATTAATTTAGAATTTTTAACAGTTTGCTATATCTCAAAGTAAATATTTTACAAAAAAGATATTATTTTACTTTAATATATTTTGTTCTATCCTGATATAATGAAACTTACTCAGATGATGCATTTGATACAGTGTCAGAATGAATTTTTAGTAAACATATATCAATATTTCAGAGCCACCGCCAGAAAATGGGATTTATTTTGACGCAGATGCCTCTAACAGACACCATAATCGACTTCTGGAGGATGATCAATGATCACGAAATTAGAACAATCCTCATGTTTAACTCAGAGAGTTCAAAAACATGTGACGTATGTTGAACTAGTTACTTAATCGACTCGCCAAATGAGCACAAATACAAATACTTTATGAAATTACTAACGAAACCTGACTTAATGCATTTTGTTGTTAGCAACTTATTGTTTGGGATTTATTCGTACACGAACTGGCGGTAGTTTTCAGTAAATGGTAAATTTGTTAATCTAGCATACTGCGTTTAATTTACAGAATAAAGTTATACAGTGATATTTCAAGAAACGTGCATGATTATAGGGACTTGAAACTGTATGTTATTATACAAATATTTAGCATTCGTTCAGGTTTGCAAACAATTAACCGTTTTAGCAAAGTCATTAGCTTTTTTGCTCGATTACCTTCAGGTTATCTTATCGCGGCTTAAATTCGGCAAACAACAAAAGCACTGCGCATCTGTCTTTCTATATGTATGTATCCTGAAACACGCGAAAATATTTACCCTAAACTAACTTCCGCTTCAAACGCAAGGCGTATCCCAGATTCTTTGATAAATCACTTCCGTAAACTGTGTTCAAGACAGGACATTGCCTCACCTATTCACCCAAATGTGTTCAAAGAAACCGACACCGTATTTTGGAACTTCTTAGAGGCTCTGGATACCATATTAAAGAAATAATAAATTTAATAAAGTCATATAAAGCCAGTGTCTTGTCAGGTAGAAAAGATTAAAACAAAACAAGGTTCAATGTTAATACATTTTAAATTATTTAGTTTCTTTGATATTTTTTAATGTTATGTTCATATCAGTTATTTAATGTACCGTACATTATAGGTAACACGTTCGACGTGACGAAATCAATTTCAGTATAAAATATATATCATGCTAGGTACTTTAATTTTTAACAATCCATTAAGGCAATCTTCCTGGGAAAGCTGGAGCGGCGAAACGGTCATACTAGGAATGTCACCTCTTACTATGAGTTTTACAGTCCATAGAATATGTTATTGTGTTATCGTGCTAACCACTTCGTTAAGCTTCCCCTCCCTTTATAGTATTTTATGTATGTGCTTGGTGGGAATGGGAGTGGATGAGTTTTTGTATTTTCAGTTTTGGTCTAAAGATGACATTGTACAGATTGTTCAATACATTTTGTAAGCCTCTTTGTCGCATTTAGAATAAGCCAAAGTTTAGATATTTATGGTGGTATGGCTTTTTTTTTTAAATGCCAAGACGTGGCTTTGAAAGTTATTGCAGATCAAGCAATATCATGTGTGGGAATAACTATAAATCATCGCCATAATGCTAGACCTCCGACGTTTGTTTCTAATGTGATTTTCGCTTTCTCGTTTAAACTATCTTCGTTTTACTATTGGGGACATGAGTACGGAATTCAGATTGAGACAAGAACTTATTTTGTTTCAGATTGGAATATACTGGCCTACAGATGGAGAAGTGATGTTTGGACAGTTCTTAATACGACTTACACATCAAGAAAGACACAATAATTATTTGGAACGTACACTATCCTTCTCAGTTATTGGGGTACGTTTAATTTAATACTTTGAGCTAGTTGTATACTGATAATGAACAATCAAGTTTTGTATATAAAAGAACTTGTTCGGTTAATATTCAATATTTCATTACAATTCATCGAAGGGAGAGATTATATGTAAATGTTTATCTAACCAACTATCTGTCTCCATGCATCTCTCTCTCTCTCTCTCTCTCTCTCTCTCTCTCTCTCTCTCTCTCTCTCTCTCTTTCTCTCTCTCTCTCTCTCTCTCTCTGTATATATATATATATATATATATATATATATATATATATATATATATATATATATATATATATATATATATGTATGTGTGTGTTGTCTCTTGCAATTTGTATCTATGACTTCACATTTTACATAATTATTTTGCAATCTCTGACTAAATTATAATGTTAACATGGTCTAATATTAGTAACATCCTGATAATGTTGGGAGACCCTAAAGCACAATGACTACTGAAAAGGGTTAAAAATTTAAAACGACTCTAAAATATTTATCTATTTATTTTTTGGAGGATAAGGCTACCAGATCCATAAAACAGTTTCAATTTACTAAGTGGACTGAAACAGCAGATATACCAGGAAACATTGAATCATTTCTAGATCTTATTGATGCTGTTGACAAATGGCAAAAAGAAAGGGAAGCAAAACCTGTCGTTGTCCACTGCATGTAAGTACTCGTCATATCCGTACCAATTATTATCAACCATTTCAAAGTTATCACAAATGGGTAATCTGTCCGTCTCTCTAGCTATCTTTGTTTTGAATATTGAATATTTGAAGCAGGTTAATGTATCGCATTATTCATTATTTCTGGCACATACATGTATGCCTTTTTAAGACGTTTTCTTGCCATATTCTAAATGCATTTAAAGGTTTATAAATCTTCCGAAAACACATGCTGTATTGCGCTGGGCGTTAACTTATGCTCTATTCATTAAAATTGTGATTTGGTTACTAATTAACAATGGACAATATTCACATTAAAAAATAGCACATGCCAGTTAATAATGCAGTAATTGATGTTTCGTTAAATATCATGTTCTCGCTCAAGAAATGGAGCTGAGAGGAGCGGATTGTACTGTGTGATTTCCACGGTTATTGACAGACTTAAGGTGGAACGAGATGTGGCAATTACCCAAAGCATTAAAAGAATACAAGCAATTCGTCAGCAGATAATACCAAATTATGTAAGAGTCTATATATGCATCTCTGCATCTATATGTCTGTCCTTCTATCTACCTTGTACCATCGTATATATATAGTCGTACTATTTGATTGTACTGTGCAGCCATTGTAGTCATGTTCAACAAGAATAACAATACACTATAGTATATTCTTATTGACATAATTGATTTTCTCACATACATCGGGGTAAATTAGAATTAAAAAAACTGTTTGCATGAAAATGAATTATTCCGATTTTTTGAATGGGCATTCGAATAAAAAAGTGTATGAAATGGTCTGCTTGCAATGTATGTATGTATGTATGTATGTATGTATGTATGTATGTATGTATGTATGTATGTATGTATGTATGTATGTATGTATGTATGTATGTATGTATGTATGTATGAAGGTAGGTAGGTAGGTAAGTGTGTGTGTGTGTGTGTGTGTGTGTGTGTAAGAATTTATGTATGTATGTAAGAATGTTTATATGTATAAGGGTAGGTAGGTAGGAATACGAGCCGATAATACTGATATGAAATCCTCACATGGTATTATCTATTTTTCTCGACCGATTATATGAAAATGTGTCTATCATAATGAATGTTTATCAATAATAATATACATTAATTTATTGCAAATTGCGTAATTTCTCTTTTCCTCAATGATGTACATTTGTTTACTAATATGATTGTTTTATTTGATTTCTTTTAGGAACAATTCCAGTTTTGCCACGAATGCATATTGCAGTACATTAAGATGTTTGAAACATACTCCAATTTCTAAAAGCACATGTATGTCCCTGTCAAAAGTTAACGTTCTTACTGTAAATCAAAAAGTAAATATTTCAATGCATGATACCTGTTCCTGAATGATGAGATGTATACAATGGTTATCTTAATTTATGTGAACTGTTTATTTGCATATGAAGATCACCCAATTTTCAGATTTCCTTTTGTGCTTCGAATATATGTACATTACTTTTCCATTCTTTTTATTTAATAGCTTGTAATAGGTTTCTGAAAATCAATTTCAAATATATCCTTTTAATTTATTAGTTTAATACATTTTTAAATTTGTCAAAAAGAATGAGATGTCCATAAAACATAATTGTACATTTTCATTGAGGTTCATGTAAAAAGATACCATTACTCCATTTTACTCCCTTATATCAGCTTATTTTCTTTTATTATATCATGTATAGTTTAATCGATATGTTGTTTCTGCTTTTCTCATTTGATCTGCCTCCGCCATATACATCGATTCATACACAGAGTTACCCATGGCTGTCAGTCTAATGGCGTCACGTGTTTGTTTATCTCAGTCCGTCGTGAATTTCGTTCCACATCCAAACCTTATGAGGCCTTATGTTTAGAAGACCTATGTAAGGTTCAACGTGCTGTGTTTTCAGCAATATCCACCGGTCATGATAGTTGTTTAACAAAAATATCGTAACATCACTTCCTTCTATGATGCCGTTCAGCTAATAAACATAGTCTCAGTTACTAAAAATAGAAAAACATGCTAAACATTATTCTCAAATAGTGCTCAATATAAATGTACCACTATTCACCTAGAACAATCCAGACTGAAGACACAAATTTCCAAATATGATATGTTAGTAATAAATAAAAAATATTCTGCAACAAGCTTTTTTCCTTTCAAACTCAACCAACCAATCAGACGAAATATGATGGAAAAAATATGTGTTTATAGCCTTTCAGTTTATATAAAATGACTAATACTAGAGAGTAGATGTAGCTTGTGTTACTAATTATAGAAGAGAAAATATGTAAACAACTGACTATTTACCATAGACTGCTTAAACAAATTTCATCAACTTTGACGGAAATGACCTTGGCATTGACCTCTTCCAATATTATGCTAATGATGGCGGTATACCACATATATGGATGAAGGTACCGAAGAAACAAACTTGAATGAACTGTGTTCAGGACATATTCAATCAAATAAAAGATATTTCTACAGAACTAATCATGCTGATCCAAACTAACTAGTCAACATTTCAGCTGGGGATGTTACGCAGATCTCAGCCAAATGAACGATATATTTTACTCTTAAATTTAGCTCCATTATACCATTAATTGTTCAGACATATCGTTTTATATTGGCTTGCAGTTAAGTACACGTCAATGAGCAACTGTATTTATTATTCACACAACGGGTTCCAAGGATGTATTAGATATAAAGAGCAAACAAATGCCATGAAATATTTTCATGAAACTGAATAATTTAATGATTGCTACAATATTTACATGCACATTTTATAAGGTCCATTTCAAACAACGTAGTACATGTATAATTTATAAAGTTGTCATTTTTGCAGAAAACCATATTTAAAAAATTGCTATTGATAAAAATGATGCTCTTAGTAAATACGCTAGATATATGTTTCATTCAAAACCGGACATTCAGGTCAAAATTAATAGTATTGATCACATAATACGTACTCAATTCACTTGTTTGCAATCTCAACTTGTTTTAACAGAGGATGTGACCATATCACTGCGTATATTTTACATGAATCTGGCGTGATTGTTTTAATGAATTCAAGCGCGATGGCGCATCTCACTGTTGGTCGACATTTGAAATTGATGGTAGTGTTGATGCTACCATGAATGATGAAAGAGCAGCAGTGATAATCTCACATCTTGACCAGAAACAGTATTTTTTAGAGTGAAATTCATTATCCGCTCAGAAACGGGGAATTGGATTACACGCGACAAATTTGAACCCATCCTGAAAAATAAGAGAACTGTCACTGTGAGTCAGGATTCCAAATCAAGAATTCTGACTCGAATTGACAAACCGTATTACGAGAGATCCTATCCTGTAACAGCCATTGTATATGGAATCTATCAGATAAATGATAAACCGAGTACTGAAAAATTTAAACCAATGAAATTGTCAGGGAGAATAAATTGTGTAGCATAGCGAATAATAGAGCATTTTACAAATGCGTTACGTGGAAACAAATTGACGGATCTAAGACACAGAAAATTAACGAATGGGGATTAACAGTGAACAAGAGCGGAGCAACAATTAAAGATATAACCAAATTAGAAACATCATTAAGATTCCCAATAGCCGTAATGACGATAACTGGAGAGGTATTACACGAATCAAAATATAAATCAAATGGAGCTCCAATCAAAATTTTTGACCATAACTAACACGCGTGTTAATTTACTTTCGATGATAAACAGATTTCCTGAATCAGCAGTTAGAGTACCCTCCGATTCATTTTATATAGACGTAAAATATAGCAAAGCAGTGGCTGAATTCACTAATTCCAACGAGAGTTGAGGATAATGGAGAATTAAAAAAAATACTGCGTGATTACTCCAAATCAGCAGATGCTACGACTGAAAACAAATACTTGAAAAATAATCAGATATCAGAGCTATCTAATGCACCGTCGTCTTCCGATCCAATATGTAGACATAAAACCAGTTAATTAAACGGCTGTGGTGGGTCAGGAAAGACGACACGTGCGATTGAATTATTTCGAGGGAAATCAAACATAATTGTTCTTACACCAACACACAGACTTGCATGAAACAACGAGAATTAATGCTTGCACTTATCACAGTTTCTTTCGATGGAAAGGTGACGAATGAACACCTGATCGAATGAGTAAAAAATATATTCCTGAAATCATTTTTTGGGATGAGATATGCACGGTGTCGTTAGATGTATTACAAAGGTTTCTTGATTGGCTATTGCTAGCGAATACAAAAGTGATAATGTGTGGCGATCATGACCAACCACCACCATTTGTCGGTTTGTCTCCACATAATTGGCAGAAGAATTTTGAAGACCATTATGAAGAAATTAGTACTGATCATAGAGCACTAAATGAACAATTACGCGAGTTCAAGAAACTAATTAGATTACAACCGAATAGAATCCAATGTGAAATAGCGCGTGAAATAATTTCAGAAACCCCATTAAATGATTTCTGGGAAGCGTGGAGTCCAAACGATTTGATAGTGGCAAGTAGAAAGATAGGTAGAGACACGCTTCAGATGAAGTTATTTAACTCGCATAAAGAAAAATTTGCAACACTTCCAGTGCCATTGTGCTATAGACCCAAGGATAAACGAAGACAAAATATCGAAGATGATATTACAGGACAAAGTAAAAAGCAGAATTTAGTGTTAAATGATATTGTGTTGGTTGATATCAGTGTTGTCGAAGATGTATTGCGTGCTGATAAATCACCATGGAAGTTAGGATACGCAGCGACGATACATTCTTTGCAGGGGTTGACAATATCCGATACAATTGTTTGGATTAGAGATAATCACATCGAGTATTCGAATTTAGTTTACTTTGCGGTGTTCAGTGTACGAAGAATAAATCAGCTTCGTAGGGTTGTTTTGGTGGTCCAAGCTTGACATTGCCGGGGTGGGGGTGGGAGAAAAGCTCCCCACTCCTCCAAAAATGCCCCATAGGGCTTGCGACTCCGAACGCTTCTGTCAACTGAAATCCAGCTCCTGGCCTTCACGAGTGGCTTAGCTTCTAAGTCCGGCGGACCATGTTTTCACTGACAGGAGAAGGGGTGAAGGCGGACACTGGAGCCTTAAAACCAGTCGCTTCGGGTAGATGGGGCTCGTAAACCTTGGATGATAGCTCATCTAGGAGAAGGAAAACTCTGATTCCAGACCTCCGCTGCCTTTTATACCCACTCATGGGAAGGCTAAGGGAGTAAACCCCGACAGAAAATCCGGAGACGGAGTCCCTAAGGCGGTCTGACGTTGACTTCAGCGTCATTCCGGCAACTCCTGCGACGCCGTTGGTGCCAAGCTGTAGCGACATTTGTCGTTCCCTTGGGTCCACCAGCTGCGTGGAGAGGGGGGATCTGCTGCATCGGCAACAGCCGATTCTCCATTCTAGACTGCTCAGGCTTTGTAGCTCTACTAGAGAGGACACTCCAGCTTCGTCTTAAGGCGTCGGCACAACACGGGAAGCAGCAGTCTACCGGTTATAAGCCATAGCTCGATTGGCGTAGAACTTGGCGCCAGGGGCTGCTTTCGACGGTGGGAGAGATCGCCATGTCTCATTTGAAGCTACCGCCCGCCTCAAGCTGGGCAGCCCCCAGTCAATAAGGTGCTTCCCGCCATGGCCCGCCTGCTTCACTGGGTGCGTGGAGCTTAGAGAACCATCTCGACAAGCAGGCCAAAAAAACTCTGCACCAAGCAAGATACAAAGAGGAAACAAGAAGACTCCAGCTCTTCGTTTCGCAAGCTGGAACATCAGAACCTTGTGCCCTGGACTCACCACTAACGTGCAGAAGATCAACGACGCACTGAAGACTGCCGTCATTGACAGAGAACTCACCCGACTGAATGTCGACATTGCCTGTCTTCAAGAGGCCCGACTGGCTGACAGCGGCACCATCAGGGAAGACATCTACACCTTCTTCTGGCAAGGAAAACTATCAGACGAACCCAGGCAGCATGGTGTCGGCTTCGCTGCAAAGAACACCCTCGTCGCCTTTATTGAGCCACCATCATCAGGCACTGAGAGGATCCTTGCCCTCCGGCTATCAACATCCTCAGGCCCAGCCACCATCTTCAGCGTGTATGCCCCAGCCCTCTACTCAACCCCAGAAGAAAAAAACCAGTTCTACGAGGCTCTGGATCAAGCAATATCAAATATCCCCAGGACCGAGTGCCTCTACCTAGCAGGAGACTTCAATGCGCGAGTGGGAGCTAACTACGAGGCATGGCCCACCTGTCCCGGCCCGCACGGAAAGGGCAAAGTCAACGAGAATGTCCAGCGACTGCTGGAGATGTGCTGCACGCACAACTTATGTGTGACCAACACCTTCTTCAAATGCAAGGAGATCCACCAGGTATCATGGAGACACCCACGTTCCCGCCACTGGCACCAGCTAGATCTAGTCATCACCAGACATCACGCGGAACTAGCCAGCGTCCTTCTCACTCGCAGCTACCACAGTGTCGACTGCGACACGGACCACTCCCATGTGGCCAGCAAGGTGCGAATAATACCCAAGGAACTGCACCACGCCAAGAAGAATGGTCGCCCACGCATCAACACCTGCTGTGCAACCAATCCAGAGAAGACACAGCAGTTCATCTGCAAACTTCATGAGGCTCTCACCAAAGAGACACCTGATGACACCATCGACTCCAAGTGGTCCCACCTCCGAGACGCTGTGTACAACTCAGCCATTACTGCCTACGGGAAGAAAGAGCACAAAAACACAGACTGGTATGAGGCCAGCTGGGAGGAGATGGAACCCGTGACTGAGGCTAAGAGGAAAGCCCTCCTGGCTTACAAGGCTGCGCCTCGCCTTGGTACATTACAGGCCCTCAGCACTGCCAGGAAAAATGTTCAGCAGACCGCCCGTCACTGCGCTAACACCTACTGGCTGAACCTCTGCACCAGTATACAGATAGCTGCCGAAACCGGGGATGCAAGGGGCATCTACGAGGGTATCTAGAAGGCAACAGGCCCACCCACCTCTAAGATCGCCCCACTCAAGTCAAAGACTGGCGAAGTCATCAAAGACCAGGGCAACCAGCTGCAGCGCTGGATTGAGCACTATCTTGAGCTGTATGCAACCCAAAATGCCATCCCAGACCTGCCAGTCTTGGAGGAACTAGACACACCACCCACCCTGGAAGAGCTTAGCAAAACCATCGACTGCCTCGCTTGTGGGAAGGCCCCTGGAAGTGACGGCATTCCTCCTGAAGTCCTAAAGATAGGGAAACCAGCACTAATCCAACCTCTGCACGAACTCCTCTGCCTCTGCTGGGGACAAGGACACATCCCCCAGGACATGCGTGATGCAAACATTGTCACTCTATACAAGAACAAAGGAGACCGCAGTGATTTCAACAACTACCGGGGCATCTCTCTTCTCAGTATTGTAGGAAAGGCGTTCGCCCGTGTTGTCCTGGCGCGCTTGCAGACCCTAGCATCCCGAGTTTACCCCGAGTCCCAGTGTGGCTTCCGAGCAGGCAGGTCAACTTTAGACATGATCTTCTCACTACGACAGCTGCAGGAGAAGTGTCGTGAGCAGCTGATGCCCCTCTACATTGCCTTCATAGACCTGACCAAGGCATTTGACCTGGTCAGCCGGAGCGGACTCTTCAGGATCCTTAAGAAGATAGGCTGCCCCCCACGACTGCTCGCTATCATAACATCGTTCCACGAGAACATACACAGCACAGTGTGCTTCAACGGCGCAACATCATAGGCTTTCCCAGTCAGCAGCGGAGTGAAGCAAGGCTGTGTCCTTGCGCCAACTCTCTTTGCCATCTTCTTTTCCATTCTCCTCCAGTACGCCGCCTTCAAGGACTGCAGCGAGGGTGTGTATATACACACCAGGACTGACGGAAAGCTGTTTAACATCGCTCGTCTCCGTGCAAAGACTAAAGTTACAAAGGTTCTCATCCGTGAATTGCTCTTCGCCGACGATGCAGTCTTGACATCATACACGGAAAATGGACTGCAGCAGCTAGTATGCCGCCTCTTCCACGCCTGCAAGGAATTCGGACTGACCATCAGTCTGAAGAAGACGAATGTAATGGTGCAGGACGCAGACTCCTCCCCCACCATCGCCATTGATGGGTACAACCTGGAAGTTGTTGAGGACTACACATACCTTGGGTCCACCATCTCCAACTCGCTCTCCGTTGATACTGATGTAAATGGCCGGATCGACAAGGGATCAGCAGTTATGGCGAGACTGAATGAGAGGGTCTGGGACAATCACAACCTCACCAAGAAGACCAAACTGCGCGTCTACCAGGCATGCGTGCTCAGCACACTCCTTTATAGCAGCGAGGCAAGGACCACCTACGCGAGTCACGTGAGGAAACTCAACAGCTTCCACCTGAGATGCTTGCGGCGCATTCTGCATATCCAGTGGCAGGACAAAGTTCCCAACACAGAGGTTCTGAAATGCACCGGCATGATCAGCATGTTCTCCATTCTCAGCGAGAGGCGCCTTCGCTGGCTAGGCCTTGTTAGGAGAATGGATCCAGGCCGCATACCCATCAACTTACTGTACGGCGAGCTAGTAGAAGGTGCACGAACGACTGGTAGGCCACGTCTGTGCTACAAAGACGTCTGCAAAATGGACATGAAGACAGCCAATATCAACATAAACAATTGGGAGAGCTGTGCTGACGACCGTTCCGCCTGTCGTCTTGCTGTCAGACAGGGCACTCAGAAAGCTGAAGAGATGAGAAACACAAACCTCGCTGCAAAGAGAGCCAGGAGGAAGGCGAACCAAAAACATCCTCAGCAAGCATCAGCATACACCTGCAGCAAGTGCAAGAGAGACTGTCACTCAAGGGTCGGACTCTTCAGCCACTCGCGAAGGTGCAGATAGGACACCCAAATCGGAAGCTACACCATCGTCTCTCGAAGACGGACGGATGCCGATGACGAGGGTTGTTTTAAATTATAATGACACTACAATAATTCATAATGTCAGCGATGATATAATCAGAAAAAAACTATCTATAAATAGCAGGATAAAATAGAAATAACAGAAAATTTGATATTGATGCCGAATTTATAATCACTCTGAAACAACAACGGAATAATCACTGCGCGATTTGCAATTGTATAATGGGTTGTTGTCGGTCGAATAAAGATCCTCGCCAATTTATCGTAGACAGAAAAAAAGCAGTATTGTCCATACCAGAGATAATGTGAAGCTAATTTGTCTTGAGTGCAACAGACGCATAGGTGCTAATTAAGACCAGGCGGTGGTAATTGTGTATCCTCGGGTATCACTTGTAGTTGTTCACGAGTAAACCCACGCTGAAGAGCAGTTTAATCCTACCTATAGACTGGCGGTCTACCTTTAGATCGTGTTATGCTAGATATTGTATGTGCAGTAATGCTCCAAATAGGATCAGTAGCTCTTTTTGTGCCACCTTCGAGCTCTCCTGGTTCATATAAATATCTTACAGTGACATTGCCGAGTATTGGTTGTTTTGAAAAATCTCTTTGTGGTTTTACGGGTATTTACTTCTTTTTAATCGCGTTGTTAGGTTTCATATTAATTGTTCGAGTAATATCATTATTCAGCGCGGTAATTACTCCTGGTAATCTCTTGACCCATTCACGGGATCGTTTATCCTGAATAAACTCCTTCGCGTATTGATATCAAAATAACCGCTCAGCTAGTGTCCGATTACATCGTTCAACAATTGCCTGATCGCGATGTATTGCAGAATGTCCTCGTCTGATGTTGACATTATGATGCTTAATTGTTGATAACACTGCACCCTGAAATTCCTTGCCAGGAGCAACTTGTAATAGATTTGGCCAATGCAGAGGACCTCGTCGATAAATCCTTTCAAACGCAGAAGCCACAAAAGTTGATGATTTTGTCTTCAGCGGTTCTGCTTGTTTGTATCGACTTTCAACATCAACTACGGTTAGCGCATACTTGTTAAAACCATCATGCGGCAGAAATAATAGATCAGCCTGGTGAACTTCATTAGGGACGCTGACATCAAAATGCAAATAGTTAATTTGTTTTGGCGTTGGTTGATAAATTTTCCATATCGCCTGTTTGGATAACCAATCCACTGCAGTGTTATTTTTTTGCGGCGCTATCGAATTTACTGATTGCTGCTTTACCCCTCCAGTATCCTCTTGGAGAATAATAAATAGATTCCATGATGTTATTAATTACCAGCACCCAACATCAATTTACTTTTCATTGACAATTTTATCAACCATGAAGCCAATTTTTCTTTGAAGGATTTATCAGTGATATAATTCAACGCATGAAACAATTGGACATCTGCGATATGTCTGTTTTGCAGATTGCTGCTTTTATAAGCAACATCATTTACCGGGTTGATTTTGATCATCGAGTCTGATATTGAGACTGGTCCCGGGTCCACAATAACTATATCCTGGAAGGTGTTTTTCTCCCGAATATTTTGCCCATGGTGTCCCTGTGAGTTTTACTAATTTGGCTGCAATATCACTTCCTCGTTTTTTTTAAAAATCATTCGCAGATTTCATAGAAACACATCTAAATTTGTTTTGTACCACTTTTTACACACTTAACAGCAAGTGCTGATCTGTTATTTTTAGTTGTAATCGTCGTTAAGTCCTTTGTGCTAGTACTTGTTCTACATTTCACACAATATAGATCCATAATTTATTTATAATAGCATGAATCTAATTGATTTTTCGGCGACAAGAACTCGATAACCATTGAAGCATCATGCAGCGCTACCGAATTCTATTCGCATGATTATAATCGGAACATCTGGAAGTGGCTAGACACAACTGCTACTTAATTTAATAACGAGGTGGATGAAATGGGATAAGTTGTATTTAGTAACCACGAGTGTACTCGATCAGCGATGTTACGAGGTGTTAAAGGATTTTAACGAGAAAGCAAAATCGGAAATCGATGAAGATATTATTGAGTTTATAACCGATATCGAGGATGCATCGAGTATTGATGATATTGATGGAAGTATTAACAGTTTAGTCGCATATGATGATGTCATGTTAGACAATCAAAAGAATCCCGCTAGTATATTTTCCAGAGGTAGACATAAAAATACTTATGTGACATATGTCACTCAGCGATACACTCAAATACCAAAAGTGATCAGAGATGACTGCAATATTCTTGCTGTATTCATTGGAATTGTCACAGATACGCTACGAAATATTTGGCAAACTTGGTGCGGCTGTGATATGGATTATAATCTCTTTAGAAATTTATTTAGTCACGCTCAGTCTATCCCACATGGATTTGTAACGAAAAATTGGCATGATCCTAGATCAAGATATCGTATCGGACTTGATCAAATATTCAGTTGAAATCCTAAACCGATTTTCATCGTAAAAAGGATTTTTAACCCCATAGCAGCAAGGAGGGTGCGAAAACGACTTTGCGTCCCCAAAATAAACTTTTGTTTACGATTTTGGAGGAAGCCTTGGTTTGCCAAATGGATGCTTATAAAAAGTTGTCGAATTCGGCCTCCCTGCTTTAAATCCATGTTAAAAGCATCATATGTAGAATAATCGATGACAGTGCAAAGAATATACATAAATATTAGTGCTTTCACCTTACATATTAATACAATCTTAAAATAATATATTGTTATTAGATTTCTTTAGAAAAACTTTTCTTCAATATTTACAGCAAGCATCAATATTAAACTATTTAGTTCCATGTGCAGATCAAACGCTCCGGTGGTCTAGTGGATATAGCGTCCGCCGCGGAGGCGGAAGATCGTCATATTTCATTGGTTAAATAAGGTCAACTGCATATTGGTTGTTTCTTTATAAGGGGAGGTATTATGTATATCTATATGTTCTGTAACCTCTGGTGCATGATTTTACCTAATGTGTGTAATTTACTTTTATTCATGACTATAAGCTATAGTGATCATATTTGGCTGGATTTAGCGTAAGTGCGTAGGGCCTATACTAGTATAGTAAAGAACGTAAAACTGCATAATATCAATAAATATATGTCTTGACAGTTACTATTACTATAATTATTAGTAAATATGTTTGCGACAATCGTTCTTTTTCCAATCGGACACATATACGCGATACATAGCTGGTCTTTGAATCAATATATTTCGCGTCTCATATTATAATAATCTATTTGTTATCTCACCCAGCTATATTTTACTATAATAACGGTTACAAAATTTTAGGCTTTTTATCGTGTTCAAGAGAGCGCAACTCTATAAAAGGTTGTGCGGGTTTTATTTTGTTAAAAAAATTGTTTCTAGTAATTGAACAATGTTATTTTAGCGATTAACAGTATTTCAGCGATGAATTAATGTTATGTGTGATAATATATGTCAAATATCAGAGAGGTACTAACCATATATATGATCCAATCCTATCCAATATCGTGTTACGGGGTCCGTGTGGGATTGCCTGAGCACCACTAAAGAAATTTTTAAATTTTACATAGTCGTAATCGGAGCATCAAGTTTGCCAAATATTTCTAAGTGTATGAGTATCAAATCCGTTAAACACCACTAACACGTTGCAATTTTCTCGGATTACTTTAGGTACTTGCGTGTATTTTTGAGTGACGTAGATCACCTTCTTGTTTTTGTGTCTTCCGGGGGAGAATATCCTAGCAGGGTTTTTTTGTTTATCTAGCATTACATCGTCGTACACAACTAAGTTGTTAATGTCTTTGTTAATGTCTTCCACGGATGGTGCTTCGTCGATATCCGTAATAAACTCAATGATATCTTCTCCGGTGATTTCCGAGGCTCTCTCGTTATAATCCTTTAGCACCGGATAACAGTATTGATCATCCACGCTCGGTGCCACCAAATATAATTTATCCCATTTCATCCATTTCATAATTAAGTAATAGCTGAATGTCCAATAATCATCATCCGGATGGAGTTAGGTATCATCGGATGATGTTTAACTCGCTGTTGTTTTTCTAACGCTGAAAAATCAGTAATTTCCATTAAAGATAACTTACTAGTATTATGGATTCATATTGTGTGAAATGTAAAGCTAGTATTCCAATGATTAACCCAATGCCTACCACAACGCCCATTAACAGAAAAGCTATTACTGGTAAGTGCGCGCGATGTGGTATAAACAAAATTAGGTTTGTAAGAAAACAAAGAGGGGGTGATATCGCAGCCAAGTTAACAAAACTCCCAGGGGCACCATGGGGGAAGTATCCAGGAGAAAAACACCTTCCAGGGTATAGTTATTGTGGTCCGGGAACACGATTAGATATCAGAATTGATGACCATGACACTCCTCGCCCGGGCGAACACCCAATAAACGCCATCGAATAAACGCCAAGGTGGCAAGTTAGTCTTCACCGCCTGCGGAGGTTGATAATCTTACCTCTTCCAATGCGGACTGTCCCACAGTGGTTTTCTATGGCTTCACTCATTTTGTGCATTAATTAGATGTTGAAAAGGGTGGATGACAGGAGACAGCCTTGACATAATCCAACTGTTGTCTGGCATCAGAACCCCACATAAAGTTTAGCAGCTTGATGTTATTGGTCAACTTTTGACCCAAGTTGCACTTCTTCATTGTGGCCCACAATGCCTAATGCCACATTCTGTCTAAGGTCCTTTTCAGGTGTATGAACACATGATAGACGTTTTGCTGATGTTACGATTCATTTTCACACAAAGCCCTGAGATTAAATATTTGTTAAGTAATGTTTCTTCCACTCCGGAATTAACAATGATTCAAACTAAATTTATTAGTATACTATCTTATATATATATATATATATATATATATATATATATATATATATATATATATATATATATATATATATATATATATATATATATATATATATATATATATTTATATATATATATATATATATATATATATATATTTATATATATATATATATATATATATATATATATATATATATATATATATATATATATATATATATATATATATATATATATATTAGGCACGTTTTATCAATAATATACCACAAAATGTTAAAACATTTGCATTAAAAGGAAACTCGGGCACAGATCACATATAGTACATATAGTTGCCTTCTTAAACAGAGTTCATTTTTACTACTAGCAACTGTGTATTGACCTAGTGAATGAACTCCTAACATCCCCGAAAGTGTGTTACAAAATGTAGTTGTATGCCTTTAATGGCTATTTACAATCACATTTGCATATTGATAAGTTGATTGTTGTCTTTTTTAGTTTACATTTACATTCACATTGATTAAATCAATATATTATACACTTATACATATCTTGAGCTGAAACGCATCAGTTTCATTCGCAAACATATTCCAGTTGATGCCATTACAACACTGGTGTGTTCATTAGTATTTTGAAGACTGGAATATTGTAATTAAATCATGAGTGGTTCGTCTTAATATTTGCTCCAGAAACTTTAAAAAGTTCAAAATACAGCTGTTCAGATCATCTTTATAGAACCCTTAACAGAGCACACCTCCACACTGCTCGGTACCCTACACTTGCTATCACATCGATCCAGAATCAAACACAAAATGTGTTATATGTGCCTTGTTTTACTGACGGACTCCTTTACAACATTCCAATCATGCCTCACCCATTTTTGTACAACAACAAGATAAGTACGCTCCTCTTCTGACAATCGTATACTCATTATGTCATGTGGACAACGTTCTTTTAGATACCAGTGCCCAGCAAAAAGAAATGAATTGCCATTGAATGTAGACACAAAGACACAGTGATCCCTTTTAAGCGTGCTCTTAAAACTCACGTTTTTCGACTGCAAAACATAAACACCTAAAAATGTTTCCGACAGAAAATAGTATCAGCATTTATTGTTCTCCAATTTCACAGTCTTTCTTTTCTGTATTGTGTTGTCATACAATAATAGATGTTGTAAAGCGCTTATATCTTCTAAAAATGATACGCTATGTAAAGTCCTCATTGTTATTATCCTTATTATTATTATTATTATTATTATTATTATTATTATTATTATTATTAAAAGATGAAATATTATTTGCATAATTACCGTAGAGCAATACAAATACCTGATTAGCTACGCCATTCGCATCAACACTGCCATTAACCTACAGGCTCCTAGAAATTAATGTGGAATATAAACTAATGGATATGAAGAACCAAAAAGAGGTAAATCAATTCAATTTTTCAAATATATTAACATGAGATCTAAGTCATTGTTTCGCTTTAGCAGCAGATAAAGCGATCGAAAACTTGTTTCTCTCTTTGTGTCTGTCTCTGGTAGGTCTGACTTCACACCTCTCTCTCTCTCTCGATCGATCGATCGATCGATCGATGTTTTAAGATACTGCAGGTGCAATTCATAATGTCCAGGTCTGATTCATTCATATTCGGATACAGTTTAACTCGTCGATAGATAAGCAAAGTTTGCAAAGGACCTAGT
Source organism: Unio pictorum (assembly GCA_030141615.1). Taxonomy (NCBI): domain Eukaryota; kingdom Metazoa; phylum Mollusca; class Bivalvia; order Unionida; family Unionidae; genus Unio; species Unio pictorum. Next base: position 3,383,219 of record JARLTB010000108.1, read on the forward strand.
CTTATTCGGTATAAATGGTCTGAGCTTTCAGACTTCGAGTGGTTGGAGATCAGTATGGATCCTTGCTAAATGAACAAAGTCAGGTCACGAAAGTTTACTTGTGTTTTAATATTCCTCTTCCAAATATGTTTCGGCACATATGTTAGGTTACTCACGTTCAATTGGGAAACATCTGTCAGTTGGTATTTAGCTAGAGCACGTTGTATATCTTTAACGTAACCAATGATCTGAACGACGGGAATCTCTAAATCGAACATTATCCTGATGAATACAACTTTTCATGCTCATTAAACATTAGCTCTGCATATTTTATTCAAGAAGTCTAATTTGATTTTATCAACATATCCATCCAATGAGTCAAGTATAAGGTTGGTTATTGTTGTCTCTTTAGGTTATCACTAATCGATATTTTGCATTCTTCATGCAGCTTGTCTTTAACCGAGCCTTTGATCATATATTTGTGAGTGAGCCAAGTTTGACTACATGTCGTATCTATACATCATGTCAGAAAAAATTTTTTTTCCAGACTTTAGGTTGCTTACTGGATTATACCATCTTGTTCATAATCAGTGCAACATTAGAATGGTCTCAGGATACAGTAACTCCAGCATAGATTCGTGATGAACCGATAAGAATTCGATTGTCTCCGAGCCTGAACAGATGTTATGGCATGATTATTGTCTTTGAAAATATGACAATATTGATTTTATCAGAATTTCATTTTAGTCTCCAAAGTCATAGGGATTCAACAGTAGAATACCAATGCCATTTAATTGAATTAGGTCATGCACTCAGTTAGTAGAACACTTGGGAAGCTTTGACTACCAACTTGTATTTCAGATTTAGTTTCATAGAATTAGGCTATTTATTATTACTAAGATTATTCATGCTGAAATAGTTCTTCCTTGGCTCTTGGCTTAACGTATGAGATATTTGTGGGCCTCTGTGCTCGAAAGATACAAACAGTGTGTTTTCTTAATTATAGTATCTTACTAAGTATGATGACCACGTCGATCCGTTCACGAGTGTTTTCACTCCTTAAGGCAAAAACTCACCGGACCTATGATTGTAGAATCATCCAACAATGTTGCCATGGAAAGCGATACTAAAATCAGTCAAATAATAATCGGTACTGAACCATTTTCTGATCATGGCAACGTGTAAACAATATTAAAGATAATTATCAATCAAACACTGATTAACTTATATATGAGCATTCCGGCTATTGACCATGCTAAGCAGGAGATAGTGTAAAATAAATAATGATTCAAAGAAGCATGGTGTCATCTCAGTTGATTGTGAATCATCTTCACGTAACTGGAGCGCAGAAATATAACAAGAATTCTACACGGGACATTCGGGCTGAATTCGCACAATTGGTGGGCGATGAATAAAAGCGTCTCCGTCGTATTGCATCTATGATCTCTACTGAGGCTGCCACAAAAAGCAAGACAACTGTATTTACATAAATAACGTGGTGATTCTAAAGATTAAAGGCCCATTAGCCCGATTCTGTACGATCCAGGTAAAAACGCGGTGAAAACTTCATTGTGATGTTCGTCCCTGACATTATTTCAACATTACAACACACAGTACTTCCGCGGTAAAAGATATAAATTGTTTTCATTTCATAATTGCCCACTAAACGATAGTGATGATATATTTAAAATCACGAGCTTGTTGATTCTTAACAGTTATCTCGTGATCTTAAACCGCAAATAGACAGAGACTTTCAGTGATGAAAATAATAAAGCTTTTGCGAGAATTCTTAAAATATTCGATAAATTCAACAACGTTGAAACTGGTGAAAATGTAGACTGACGCGTGAACGTTTAACAGCATATTTAAGCTATATGACCATTCAAGTCACATTCCAAAGCCAGAGTGTATCCCGAGGCTAACAGTAAAAAAGTGGAAAATTATGTCTAACAATGTTTTCAATGGTGGGTCATTTCCTTGTTTCATACTGTGATCAATATAAAATACCAGACTTAAAAATACAAGTCATGCATGGGTGAACTGACCTTTGGTAACGTTAATGTTTATGTACAACTTGCTGCATAAGTATGATTGAGCAATTCAAGCCTGACATTGCTGTTTATCTGCAGATTTACGCAAGTAACACTAACGTCCTTGTTGAGCTTTATAACTTGCTTCGTTAATTGATGGCCAACAGACTATGAATGGGTCTTAGCAGCATAAAAATTGCGAATAAGTGTAGTCTTCAGCTATATTTAAACGTACATCATGTTTTGGATGGGTCAGCAGCAGTTATTTACTTCCAACCTGGATAATTGTGTGAGCAACATTGACAATGATTATTTGGTAATCACACATCAATACGGTAGTGGTGTAAAATATTAACCTTGCTTCTTCGCCAAGGAAGCTAGCCTTACAGTACATGAGCGATTGGCTGAATGTTGCTGAACCTCGGTTACCATCGATCGAGGCATACTATCTATATCCGCCAACGACTACATACATGCAAATAATTACTATTTAGTTTTGTAAAACCCTAGTGACTATCACGATCTCTAATTGAGATCAGTTGTGGGTTTGCTCGCGGTCGCCTAAAACTTCCATGATACTGTTTTGGGCATTTATAAACTGGATTCCGCGAATTAGTTTTCATCACCCGTAATAACTCGGGACACATATGTGTATACAAGCAAGGATGAGTTTCATTCGTCCCTGTCTCGTATCCCACTGCGGCTTTGTGATTGTCGAATTGGCCTGACTTGCCTCACTACGTATCGTATGAGGCGACTACATAGAGGCAACCTATTTAGGGTGGGTTGAATACCGTATCGGTGGAGGAAAGGATCCTGGTAGTTGAGTGGAGGCTTTTCCGATGCAATACACTGCTTTGGCCTCTTCTTCTCCTCGACGGGTGGTCTGAATGGGTCCGATCTAGACGAATTGGCTGGTCACGAAAAGTCCTATGATGTCATTATTTACTGACTTACATTCGTTGTCTTCTTGTATATCTCATGATACAACCGTGGACCCTATATCCTATCCCTTTCGCTTTCCCTTTCTAAAGTATTAGAAAATTTCCTTGAAGGCGGTTGTTTAATGAGTGAATCGGGCAGTTATTTTACAGACCACCCTAGCAAGTAACTTCACGGGCAATCATAGTTAATTTTATATACTGAGTATAGACTCTTTGTATCACTGGGACTTGAAACGTGTCCCCTCGTCGGGCGTGGATCATGGGTACTGAAATGTTCACAAGCCATCATAGAAATTTCCAAATATAATTGAAACACACCAGCGAAACCACTATCCGACTCTGATGATAAACCATATAGTGTGGAGACATTCCCATGCTTCATGGTTATAAAGTCAAATGATGCCGCAAAACCAAATACAGCACTGTATCATGTTGTAATTAATAAACGATAATGTGTTTTTTTTTTAGGTAAACCAGCTAAGTGTAACAAAATTGAAATCTATTTGCCTTCTTGTTGAGTGTGAGGGACGAGGTCAAACGGATAATATCAAAAGCATGAAAACATTATTCGATATTCCATTGACCTAATTTGCACACACGACACTCAGTACGTTGATAGGCATGATGCGGTGTCGGGACCTATCTAGAGTCAACGACTCAGATATCATCAAAGGGATGAAAAAAATGAAGGTGTCACTGCAGTATGGAAAAGTAAGCGTAATAACAAACTTCAGGACACCAACACATCTGTACTCTCCTTCAACAAACCATCGGTACTCAAAGTGGTCAAAGTAGGTTTTCGGCAAGTGAAGGTCGAAATATAAATACCACACTTCCATCAATGCTATAGGTGTAATACATATGGACATCATGAAGACTGTCATACAAACGTCAAAATATGTGACAGATGCGGAGACCATTCTCATCAGAAATCTGATTGTAGAGCAATTCCACATAGTGTCAACTCCGCCAAGGAACATCACTCCAGTTCCAAGGATTATGATACTTCGAAACAGGAGAAAGACATTCAGAGGGTAAAGTACACATCAGACATTCCCGCTCTAGAGGCCAGGGAACTTTACAGGCAAAATCATCCCTTCCTGGCACATCCTTCTCCACTGTCGTGGTCACCAATACCAAGAGCTGGAAAGACGCTCAAATATAGACCGATGTGATTTATTAAAGACGACGTACTAATATCCCCCATTACCAAGCACATAAAATCACGGCATCTCCACAAACAACTTTCAATAACACCCCACTATCGAAGTCACCAAGGAATACAATTAAATCGCAAACTTATCCCATCAAACTCTATAACAGGTTTGAATACATTGAGAACAGGGATGCAGAAGAAACTGTTCCATGTGCTCAAGGTGGCTCTAAACCTACTAACACAAATACACCCCGCACTTCCTCTAGAAACATAACCACACATATTGACTCCGCGAGAGGTCTAGCCTAGCTCCAAAATCTCCAGTTTAAACTTATAATAAAGAACACAGTCATACAATGGAACTGTCAAGGATTTAAAGATAACTGATATTTTTACTGCTTTTAAATGAACACGATCATGTCATAACAACAGAACATTATGAGGCATCATTATTTTGTCTGCATTTGCCCGCAAAATCATCATGTACCCCTGGATGTTGTGCGAGTTAGTGCATAAACGTAGTGAAGAAATGGATGATATTTATTCAACACCGATGATGAATTATATACGGTCTTTTTGTAATTACCTGCTTGTTACGAAATGAGTTCTGCTTTTTTTAGGTTTGTCCGGCTGTCAAAGGCTTTTACATGATCGTTTCCTTTCTGCTGTATCGCTTGTCTCTAAAGAGTTGATTTTTCATTGGTCATGTCCAACTGAATTATTGGACTGTCAAATGTAGTCCAAACGGTTGGAAATATTGAACAAGTATACTGAACTCAAGCAACACAGGAGATTTCAAACTGTCGTGAGTTGGATGGACTCAAATGATCTCGATCTACAGATTGGAATTATCCTAACATCGATTCCAATATCTATAATAAAGACATAAACTGTTTTTGCTGGGACTTTATACTTAAATTTTATAAATTTGATATTGTACCTGGAAAGCTTTTCTCAATCTTCAGTGGTAACCACTTTTGGGTAGCTCGAATGTAAAAATAATTTTCGGGGAATTCGTTATGCTTTCTTTATTAATAGGCATTTCCTATCTTGGTCTTGCGTGGAGGTAGATGGTCTTGGATAAGGATTGATAATGCCCACTGCAAAATTGCACGTCTGATGTTACTTCTCACAACGTATGAAAAAACGCAGTCTTCTGGTTTCTACCAAGAAAGGATTTTCTTGATCATGATGATTAAGATTAATTTGACTATAGTACATATACTCTCTCCATATATACATAGGGCTCCCATACCGAAGAGAACACGCTCATTTAGGTTCAGTCTGAACTGAATGAAGACCCAAATAAAATCAAACTTCTTGTCCGAGATTTACAAAGAGTCATTCAAAATTATAAAATTACACTTCCAACAAGGCTTCTGAATAGCCGTCTGGATGTATAGGTCAAACTACAAGTTATGTAACTCAGGATATTAAATCAACAAACCAGAATAACCCACTAAGGCAAATTAATGGAGCCTCTGGAAAAATAGGAAATATATACAAATGTTACGAAAACATATATTAATATTATAAATGGGACAATGATCTTTAGAGTCTCCCAATGGAAAAGAGAACCGTTAGACTTATGGTTAGGAAGTACAAACTAAAGAAGAAGCATAACAAACCCCAGCGAAGAAATTCAAAGCAAGACAGCCTATGAAAACTCAAGAAGAACCTATGCCTGTGAAGAAATTCAAAAGGATAAACAGCACTGAAAATGGCACAATAACATTTGTAATTTGTTTCGAAATTTCATTGTGTTTTCTTTCCGCGAGAAAATATCAAAACCTAAAAGGTATACATCTGTGTTTCTAATCGACTGCCTCAAACCCATTATAATATGAGAGAACATTCGCTTTGATTTAGTAATCATTAAAGAGTAAGGGCAATCGTTCCTTGAAAAATTTTAGTGGTCATGAAATGGAATGTTTTGATTTGGATAAAAGAAACACATTGCATTGACTCCATCAAATGCAACCGTGTTAATCTCTGTCTACATTCAATTCCTTCTGCTGCTGATTTAGTGGTCTTAGTGAATGTTACTGCTGCTGACATCTCCGTAATGGTGAATATCGATTTAGTCGCATAATGTTTGAAATATTTCATTGTCAATGTCTCATTTTTTACGCTTATCTAAAGAAATGTCAGGTGTTTTAACTTAGCCTAAATACCTGATGATTTTTTTTTCACTCTCTTCCTTCTTCCTGGTGTTAAACATGTTAGGTATATTTAATTTAATTTATTGTTCCTTTTAATTTTTATTCTATTATATGCCATTTTGATGTAACAATGTTTACTACATTTGACATTGTACAGAATGGATTTATGTAAACAACTAATAATAGAAACAATGTATCTAGTTGCTGACCATGTTCCAAAAGTCAGTGACAGTTTTTGTAAACATGTTTATTTATTTTTGGATTTTCGTTCTCAGAGGAAAAATCAGTAAGTTGAATGAAGGGCATAGCTGGAATATGTGTCATTCAGAACGTGTCAATTAGATCAAAAGATTAAACTTTTGACCACCATCCGGGAATCTGTTCATGTCGTATATTAGGTGTATAACTGATGTTCTCATAAAACTTCTAAGAGTCTAGATAAAACTATTTGACAGGTTAATTTGTATTATGTTGTCACCACTTTGGGCTGAACTTAAGTTTCTTCAAACTGTTGGGTTCAAATGATTAGTTTCCCTGGAAATACAAAAATGTATACGAAATTTAAAAGAGGAATATTTTCATCGCCGTCATCTTGAAATTCTTTGGGATTTTAATTGATAATCATTAGGAGTTTTTTTCATGGTTAAGACTTGTGTTTTTAATGCTTGGCTTACACTTTGGTTTCTTTCCGTAAACATATTATCTTTCTCTCGTTTTACACTTTGTAGTGTAAGGAAAGAACTGTTTTGTTAAACTTTACGAAGCTTGATGTCTTCCCTCTGGTATGTCACTACCTGTAAGATTATATCCTCGTAAAAATAGATTTTATCTTTTTCTCTTGTTTTTTTTTTTTTTTTTTGTCTCTCTTGTTGTTGAGCAAATATGTGTTTTTTCCATTGTATGGCGTTGAACAGTTGCCAGCAACTCATCATGTTGATTTTGTTCTGAAGTCATCACAGAATGTAATAGATGGCGATAGAAGTGCAAGTGCTACTACCGGCAGAATTTCTGGTGAGGGAGATACAGATTTAAAAAAGCCACACTGAAATCAATACGCTCTGGAAGAATACTCGCACCAGCCGTAGTAGTCTTACGGTCTGTCACTTTGGGTATACGTAATATCATGTGTCCACTGCATTCTGATTGGATGATAGGTAGTACACATTCACACAATGATGTTAAAAATATGCGTTGGCTTATTGTGACATCTGTTTTGAAGGTAGATAATGTAGAATAGTCTTGCAATCTCGATCATCTCTTGTAAGTCGTTATTTAATCCAGATTAATTCGTGTAAATAAAGTCATTATGTGCCATTACCTCGAGTACAGTCATATATATATATATATATATATATATATATATATATATATATATATATATATATATATATATATATATATATATATATATATATATATATATATATATATATAGATAGATAGATAGATAGATAGATAGATAGATAGATAGATAGATAGATAGATAGATAGATAGATAGATAGATAGATAGATAGATAGATAGCAAAGAGGAGAGTGAGCACAGAAAGACAATTGTGCTTGCAGAGGTTCTTGATCTATGAATTGGCAGTAAGGTGAAGCTTGTTGATAACATTGAAGTGGTGCCACATGTACTGATCCTCATGGTTAACCCTTCCAAGAACCTTTTTCATGGCTACCACATTGTTTTAGACACACTGTTACTACTGAATCACTGCCATTATTTGTATTTATATTTGTGTATGTCTATTTTATATACCAAACGCTCAAAATTAAGCCCCTTACCCGTTGTGTTTAATGGCGTGTGTGCGGATATATAGTATATATGAATACTCCTACGGGTTGTGTGATTATTTGTTATTTAATTACACTTCTTTTATATATTACCCTTGGTTAGAAAGCGTGGGGTACTGGTCACAACAACAGCCTGTTGAATAGTAAAGGTCGCGTGTTGGATATTTGTTGACTGATAATTGTTCATGTTGGACAGTGTTACGGGGTGATGTATATAATGTTATCATATATCCAACATTTTTCGGTACTCCGTATCTAGGAGATGACCGCCCTCGATATAAATTGCTCGGTTCGAGTGCACTTACGGTAGAAAAAGTAGGAATCTGAACAGATATATATAACAAAATGACTCGAGCCCTCCGTACACAATATAATCAAACTTTAATCAATTGCACACAATGGAAAATCAATACACTTCATTAGAAGCATACACTTTTTTCGAATAAATTTGTCTTCACACCCTTTAAGACTCAGTTAGATTCATATAACAGATAAAGGAATACCCAATATGTGTGCAGATATGTTTTTTCTCATTATACGATCGAGTGAACAGTCGATATCGTTGCAGTGTGCGAATGCATAACCTGCTTAGTGATGAATTCCTCCAATTCGTCCTTTCCCTCATTCATTCTTCCGTTTTCCTTTCTCCCCGACTTCCTCGCTGTTTCTCCTCCCTTCTTTGGGCGGACAGGTCGATATTTAGAATTCTCTATGTGTCTGAAGATGTCCCAAATAAATCTGAGCGGACATATCGCTGCGTCTGAAGAGCTATTTTCGCCTTGTAAAGAGAACAGAGAGCTAGCTTAAGTTTCCCTGTCGGCAATTCCACAGGGGGTGAATCATGTCTCTCTCCCTCGTTATCAGATTTCACTATAGGCATTCTAACATATTTAACCTGGCCAAGCATGGCAGACCCAAAACAATCATAGTTTCCTAACTACGCGATGCCATCGAATACACAGTTCTAGTCTTTCACACATGAAATCATTTAAGATGGGTGAATTCAAATGCATTATCGTAACTCATCGTCGTCGGCATCCGTCCGTCTTCGAGAGACGATGGTGTAGCTTCCGATTTGGGTGTCCTATCTGCACCTTCGCGAGTGGCTGAAGAGTCCGACCCTTGAGTGACAGTCTCTGTTGCACTTGCTGCAAGTGTATGCTGATGCTTGCTGAGGATGTTTTAGGTTCGCCTTCCTGCTGGCTCTCTTTGAAGCGAGGTTTGTGTTTCTCATCTCCTCAGCTTTCTGAGTGCCCTGTCTGACAGCAAGACGCCACGCGGAGCGGTCATCAGCACACCTCTCCCAATTGTTTAGGTTGATGTTGGCTGTCTTCATGTCCTTTTTGCAGACATCTTTGTATCGCAGACGTGGCCTTCCAGTCGTTCGTGCACCTTCTACTAGCTCGCCGTACAGCAGGTCCTTGGGTATGCGGCCTGGGTCCATTCTCCTAACATGGCCTAGCCAGCGAAGGCGCCTCTCGCTAAGAATGGAGAACATGCTGTTCATGCCGGTGCATTTCAGAACCTCTGTGTTGGGAACTTTGTCCTGCCACTGGATCGTAACTCATATAACTGAAGTAACACATGCAATATAATAAATTCCATTGTTATACAACAAAACAACAAATTAAACAATTTGTGACACTTCTATAAAAGAAATATAATATACTCATATCAGGTAAAATTGATCTACGAATTTAAACAACTAAATTCATGCACATTGTATCAGACAATTCATGCAAAACATTATATTGGCATAAACGATTTTCATGAAATTGACGCAAAATACCTTACGTTGTGTCTTTTACAACCCTTTTTCTTCCTAGGCATCCGGCCCCATGGTCAACCTTGTGTCAGTCTCACCTCCTACATTGACTACTGGTCACGAGAAATTCTCAATCCGTGGCAATTTCACCATGAAATCAGTGTTTACCTTTTTCTTAATAACCTGTTTGAGTCCTGCATAAACAAATGCTAACACATGTTTAATTTCAGAACAGAGTTCTCCACATTCCGAACATGGCAGTGTAACGACTGATTCGAGTCCATTCTCTAGAATCTAATCAATGTTTCTCTGGTCTCAGTTCATGGGTTCAAGATAGATCGCCCAAAATTTGTCCCGATATTAATTCTGAGCTATTGGCTAGTAGATAAGTGGGTGTTGTCTTGTAAATCTATAGGTTTGGGATAATATAGAAACGTACGTTGGTCACTCCAATGGCGTGTTGATTCGTACATTGTGTCATTAACTTTCAGCTTATGACACATAAAATGCTCAATATGACTGCCTGATCCTAATAGTATAATTTGTATATTAACCTACGATGACTTACAGGCAATTATGTTTATTTCCCCTTCCGCCACATATCGTCGTTTCCATTTAGATGTACCTTATGCCGCATACCGTTATTTGCTTGTAAAATTACGGCATAATTTTAGTTCATGTAAATGCCGCACAATTTATCGAAAAAATGATTCAGAGTATTTTGTTATATTCAAAGCAAACATTATATCGTCAAGTTTAATTCACGTTAGATACGATGGTTCTATTTTAAGTCTGCATCTTCTAACAATGTAACAATGTTTACCTTGTGCTCACGGAGAAACATATACCAACTGTATAGCTTCGCCGTTAAATTACACTTGAGACCACAAAGGGATATATAAATCGTCATGGTATCATGGTATATGGTTGTCTGGATGATCGAATTTTGGTCAATAGCTACAACTGTAAATGGATTATATGGGTCTGATAATCTCACTTTGGACTGTATGTTTTCTCAGTAATTAAGTAAATATTACTATTACATGACATTGATTCCATTCTCCCCTGTACCGAATGGTAATTAGCCTTTATCACCCGTTAAGTTACAACTGAAAATTGATTACATAATGTCGTCAGCTTGGTCTTCATGATGCCTGTCATTAGATTGTTATACGCTTTATTATGATGTTATTATGTAACAGAGTATTGTCAGAATGACACTTATTTCTCTCTCTCTCTGTCTCTCTCTCTCTGTCTCTCTCTGTCTCTCTCTCTCTCTCTCTCTCTTATTAACTTTAATCAATATATACTAGTTCAAAGCAAAACAGATGCTATTATATTCATATCCAGTTTGTGTGTTCCAAATGACAAGGTATCATATCAAATATTTGGCACAAGGTCACGCTGATAAGTGCACGTAATGAGAGCACTGTGTTTATCGGGGGGAGGGGTATGTCCGAAAACAAATTAATGAAATAGTGTACGGCACTTATATCATTCTAATGCTATAATTACTTAGTTTATTTAACGTATGAGCAATATGTTACATGGGAAATTATTCAATAGTCATCTCACCTATATTTTCACAAATTCAGTTACCATGCTATTCATGCAGATATAAGTTGAACACGACTGTTTAAAAGGGTAAAAGTAAACAATGGTTGTGCACATTAAGATACGTGTTATTGCCAAGATTGTGTTTCCGAAATTACTACAGCATTACAACTACTAATAATAATAACTGTGTCTTTTATTAGTGGGAACAAGCTTTTTGTGGATATCTTGATATACTATTATCATTGTTCTGGTTTAGGAAATATTTTCTCAAGCAATAGATGTTCAAAAATCAAATAACTTACAATGGCTAAGTATCAAAAGAAACTAGCTTATCAAACTATCTTTAGCATGAAACTCACTGCTAAATCAAAACATTATAAAGTTAAGATCTATTTCTAACTTACAGTAACATTGTAACTTCAGAATTGAGCACCCGGGACTATTACTTGTATTATAATATTATTTTTTTGATTTCAGTTGGAATGGTGGGTAGGTGTGTTGGTCTACGTTAAATAGACTGTTTTATGGAATAATTGTACCAATTGTACAACCTCAGGTGGTCGGAGCTTAAAGTATAGGGAACCTAGCATTGAGAAATAAACAAGAACATTAGCTGTGATTGGTGCATTTTGTAAACGCTGTACATTTTGTTAGGCTTAAACAAAATTTAAGCCTCTTGACGATATGTGAGAATACGTTAATTCCTATCCTAATCATATTTGGTATTTTTTTAATAATTTTTTTAAAATGTGTGACATCTGGGTGAAACTGGGTATGTTGCGACTAGATAACTGTTAGCCCTGTCTAGTTCCAGCAGAGGTATCTCTCTTGACAATCTAATATTGTTCTCTTGGACAGTGTGTGACATGCGTGTTGAAGTATATTTCTTTCACAAAACATTAGCATTGAGGTCTATGGAAAAACGATTGGTACCGTGATACCTATATAAAAAAGAACAGCCTCACATTTTATCCAGAGAAACACATAGATGTGGGCAGCATTCATGAACTGTACTAGTCTGATGTAGCAAAATAAAGGAATGCTGAACACTATGGGTCAAATATTGACAGTCTTTTAAGAATAACATGTATGAAATCTTCAGAAAAGAACACAAGTTGGCTTTGGAAGGGGTCTTTTGTAACTATAGCTATAACATATATAGACTGATGGCTTATGTCTGTGTAGTCAGCTCCAAGATTAGTATACATGCAATAAAATATGTTATGTAAAGATAATATAGTTAATTTTAGCCAAAACTTTAGTATTGAATGCGCAAAAAGTGAAATCTCAGGTATAATAAAAACTATCTTGTTCTTGTAAAGCCTGTCATAGACCAGGATAGATGACACTCCTGGTCCACATGTAGAGATATCACTTGTATCATATAGAATATTCTGGTATTAGTATTAGTGCTCTCATTGTCCATTGTTTTACACTCTCACGCCTTGAAAGTTAACATGCAATTGTACAGTTACGTTAGTTACATCATCACTCTTAAGCTTGCCACTACATATAGAAGTCTGGAATTTAGGTTCCCACTTTATCAGTCATGTATTTTTGGACAATTTAATTGCAGTGAAGTTAATAAAAGTGTTCGTTAACTCTATTTTACATGGATAATATATTGAAGGAAATAAAATCACCACACCTTACCTATATCATTCAGTTATCTCTTTTACACCAGACATAACATGTCAAGAAATAAAAACCGACTACTTCAGTGATTGTTTATGAAAATAAAGAGAAGATTTGTGAAGTATTATATTAGCCCACGGTCTTGATGCAGATGTAACTATAAGTACTTTAATAATTTCTCCCAGTAAAGTTTTCAAGTTTAGAAACTGATCAAGTATGTTTTGTTTGCTTTAGGTATTTTACTGCCTAACTGAAGCCCATTATCGTTAATTTCTTATGCAGAAGAAATATAAATTATACGCATCTATATTATAGACATTAGTCACCCTTTTATATTGGCGGGGAATGAACACCATTTCACCTGAAATTTTGGTGACTGTACGGGATATTTTAGCACAAGTGCCTTTGAACTGTCACTACACCTATGGTGCACTGCTTCCCTATATTGTCCAAGGTAATGTCACCAAGCTCTTCTCATTTTTCGCATTGCTGCTTTTGTCTCCTTTAATTCCTTCATCATAAGCTACATTTGCTATTTAGATACACACTTTCCTCCTGTTTTTAAATCCACTGAACTCAGTATACGCATTGTTAAACTTTAGCCTTCTTCTATATTTTAGTCCCCAATTTTCACCCCAAATCCAACATAACCACTTAGAAAGCTGTGATCTGCTTTATTTGGTGTCAGATTGGCTTATTGCATCAATTTAATTTACTACACAAAGGATGGAAGATTTCAATTTGTATGACAAAGAGGCTGCGTAGATTGACCTTTGTTTGAGGACTGGGGGTTAGTGACCTCATATATCTGCAGTGTAAAGTGTTCAAAGATCATACTTTATAATAAGATTGTGTCATGTCCATCTGTCTAAGATGTTAAATTATGCATCTATCAAACAAAAATAAAGTCCTTTATTTAAGGTGAATTGTACTTCTTGAAGGAGAGGTACAAGATGTTTGGTACATAGACCTTTGACCTAGATATTACATAACATGATATAATGTGATTGATCCCATATCATACAGGTAAAGTTCAGTAAGTCCTGATATGCATAAAACACATCCCATAGTTTAAACAATTCATTTTATTCGCAAAATGTAGTTTGGTAACAAAGCATACATTTGAAAACAGCCTTAAAATAGTTCAAAGACATTACATATACATTAATATAATACCCAGCTTGCTACCTCCTAAAACTGTTTATGAGAAGCAAGACAAAGTACACGTCTTACTTGTACAGTCCCAAGTTATATCACAGATTATTGAAAAAATTAAGGTTGGCTATATGTATAATGGTACCAATTGTACAACCCCAGGTGGGCGGAGCTTAAAGTGTAGGGAACCTTGCATTGAGACATAAACAACACTAGCTGTGATTGGTGTAATATGTAAGAGTTGTACTTTCTGGTAGGCTTAAACAAAAGTTAAGCCTGTAAATAACATGTGTGATTAAATTTATTTCTATCCATATCATATTTGTTATTTTTTTATTTTATTTATTTTATTTTTTTTTTTAAATGTGGGACACCTGTGTGAAACTGGGTCTGTTATAACTCGTTCACTCTTAGCCCTTTTTAGTTTCAGCAGAGTTATTTCTCTTAAATGCAATGGAGTACCTGGTGTTGTCCTTGTCAAATTAACGATCTAAGACTGTTATCTGTGACAGTGTGTGACATGCTTGTTGAAGTAGGATAGAAAATATTTTTTTCTTCACAAAACATTAGCATTGAGGTCTGTAGTAAAACAATTTCTCACCGTGATACCATATTCCGAGTCAGTAAGAGCTTGTAGGCAAACAAGATCTTAATCATTGATGAACCCTGTTAGCTTCAATTGACTATGCATACTTTTAACACAATCGCCTGATGGTTTTTTTAAAAAAAAACGATTAAGTCAAGGCATTTGTATGACCACATATAAACTGGACGTGTTGCTCCTGAATAGCTTTTGCATTAAAAAGCCTCTTTCTTGTAGGTACTTGGTATCTAACTGGAATACATTTGCATGGATCGTTTACGTATCAACAATATACACGGTTTATTTGTATGCAGACGATTTCCACAGATGTGAAGGACTCTGAACCTCATATTGCAAACCATTATCTCGCTATCCAGCAAACGTTGTATGAATGTAATGTACTAGTATGTGTGTATACATAATACATGTGTAAATGCAAATGAATCAACTTCCTGATTATAACGCGAACAATGTACATACTCGACGAGATAGCAACTTACAGACGGGTTACTTTTGATAGGACATCGAAACAAATTATACACTTAGCAGCAAGATAAACATTGTTATTTTCTCGTTGGGTGAAACGAGGGATCTGGTGCATACGTATAGCTTTTGTCGCTAATGAGACATGCTTGAATTAAATGTCTGAAGGGAAAGGGTTAATCAACACAGACAAGTATTACTTACAACAGAATGACAACAATACTTCTATTTCACGTCGTAATGTCTGCATTTATTTATCAAGGACAAGGTAAGTTTACAAATACTTTTTAAGCCACAGATGACTCGATTGTATACGCATTCTATCATAATGCAGAATTGTGCGCAGTCGAGGTAAATATGTACTGTATATAAATACCTCAATGTTAAAAGAGAAAATAATATAATCAAATTATGAAACTAAATTAATTGAATGTCCTTAATCGAATCTTGTTAAAATTTCAGCTTGAAACCGAAATTGTACCTCCGTTTGTTGGGAGTGGAGTGGAAGTGATGAATATATATGCCATGTTAGTCAAATGTGTGTGTGTGTGTGTGTGTGTGTGTGTGTGTGTGTGTGTGTGTGTGTGACAGAAGGGGAGAGCAAGAGATCGTGATCTGGACTTTTAACTTCGATTAAACAATGTTTCAGACATATCACTACAATGTATTCTGTGCTTCAGGTAATTTCTAGCAATGATGTATTACTTCGAAGGCAAGTAGTATGATGTCCCTCATATTATCGTGACCCTGGGACGACCAGGCCTATCCGTAACCTCTTAATGATGCGCGCCTAGCAAGGCAGCTGCATTTACAATTTTTATGTCTTTAGTATGGCTCGGCCGGGGTTCCAACCCGCAACCTCTTGCATATGGGAGGACGTTGTAAAACCTTAGGCCACAGGAGCGGTTGTCGTGCTCACCAAACTGATTACGTTACTTGATGATGATACAAATGCGTGTGTTGCGAGTCGATTGGGGTTGATGAATAGTTATGTCATGCTGGTCAAGTGTGTGTGTGTGTGTGTGTGTGTGTGTGCGCGCGAGCGTGGGTTACTGAGAGAGAGAGAAAGATCTTTACTTTTAACATTGCTTGAACAATTTTGCCGACATATCACTCTGATGTCTGCAGTGATGTATGTGATAGTGATCTGCAGGGGTGATATGTGATAGCATGATCTCCCACCCAGTAATGCTATCCTGACAACGGGCCGACCAATTTTTATTATATGTTCTTAATGATGAGCGCCTAGCAATGCAGCTGCTATTCTATTCTGTATAAGTTTTCAATATGGCTCGGTCGGGATTCGAATCCATGACCTCCTGAATCTGGAAGGACGCTGTAATCTCTTAGGCTGGATTCTCGTCTTGCTCGCCAATATGTTGGAAATACTTGCGGACGGTTCATTATCCTTTTGTTCAATGTGTATTAATTTTATAAGTATGTACTTTATTATTATTAATAACAGTTAAATCATATGGCCTACCCCTTTACATATATTCACACACTGGATAGTGGTAACTACATTTGTCACCCTTACCCGCCTGGGTTGATCACACAAAAGTCGCTGACATTACGTCACTAAAGTCAAATTCACTAGCATCCATTCGTTTTTATGAATATCAAAATATTTTATGTGAAAAGTACCTATGTACCAATGGATCAAACCCACAATGTATAGCTTCAATTTAGTGTGTATTAGTGGTGTATCCAGGACAGATTTATTTTTTATTTGGGTAGATTTCACTAGTTCTGGCAATTAACAGTCTTGAGGAGTCTCGTGTCATTCACTACTCTGTCCATGTGTTAATTTTATCATGTGATTCAAAACTTGTGGTACACTCTTGATTGTATAACTTATTACTTTTCAATTTTTCCATTATCATGTGAATATGCCCTACTTCAACCCAACCCCACCTTATACAGGGTTATAAACAGATTCATTCGCAGAGGAAATCATAGATAATGATTAACTTGAACTGACATATATACTTGTCAGGTTTTGGAAGAAGACATTAAGCATTATTCATTTTAATTCTAATTGAATTCACGAACTTTGTAATATCCGATCCCTGTAATAAATACAAACAAAGATAAGTAAATTCATAAAGCCGATAAGGAACATACACGTTGTAGACTTCTCTCCCTCTCTCTCTCTTTCTCTCTCTCTCTCTCTCTCTCTCTCTCTCTCTCTCTCTCTCTCTCTCTCTCTCTCTCTCTCTCTCTCTCTCTCTTATATAAATCTGCAATTTATCCTCTCTCTCTGTGGGCTCTATACTTGGACTCTGTCATTGCGGGTATGTGATAAATATTGCCAGTAGCGTTTGGTGGTCGGTGGTCGTTTCTAGTGACTTTGCTTTTTTCTCCCTCCACCGCTTATATTTGCCTCCATATGAATCCTTTATTTTGTTTAGAAATAGTATTAAACCCCATGCTAAAAACGACACCAACAAAGAGCTACATCTGCTTTATCATGCAGTGATGAACCGGAATATTAATGTATGTGTTGTAATATATGCAGGAACAATATGCATGAAGTAACAAACATTGTTAAAAAGTATAAAATAACGCAATGATTCATGTTTATTTTTTTATTTTCATTTTTGAACGAAAACAATAATTATGATATAACCTAGTATTTCGAAGAATCCGAGCTGCCCGAGAGTTTTCAGTTTTGTCTGTATAATTCAGTTCAAGCAGATACTTCAAGTATTGCTACAAATTATACAAACCTCAAATCCGAATAATTTCCAACAAAATGAACGTATCTTCAAAATGAGTGTACGAAGACTCGCCGTGGTTCTGGCATAACAATTGGGTCCAGTTCAGAGTAATGCATGGGTTGTCTCAATAATGATGAGATTAAGCACATATATATAGGTCTAGGGATCAGAATAACACGTGCTGTCTAAAATGAATGCCATGAATCATCAATGATATATAGCTGACTATAAAAGCGGCGTGATGCAGTCCTATAAAATCAAGTTATTAATTTTCAAATATGTTAAACAGCTGATATTATGCATGTAAATTATATGCATTATTCAATTAATAGTTTATATGTATAACTATTGCGACTTAATGCCGATAAAAGTTAATCTTAAGGGTGATGTACAGGGAGAGAATGGCGGCAAGCGAGACTTTACCTTCAGATCACGTTCTCGACAAATGACAAGGTTATCGACTAATCTCTGATTTCGCAGATACGCCTACGATCTTTCAGGTTAGATGTCTGTTTAATATCGCAAGCAGTTCACTATTTTCTCACTGACATAGTTTT
The DNA here is from genome assembly GCA_030141615.1 of Unio pictorum. NCBI lineage: Eukaryota > Metazoa > Mollusca > Bivalvia > Unionida > Unionidae > Unio > Unio pictorum. Next base: position 3,401,737 of record JARLTB010000108.1, read on the forward strand.
TAGAAATGTTTTGATACTTTGAGCCACAACAAACATTGAAAAAAACTAAATCTCAAATTAAACAAATATGGCGCAATGAGAAAGTTTAGTTATATAGCATATAGGTAAATAAAACCAATATCTGGTTCATTTTCAATATAAAGCGGTACATGTATCGACAGGATCTATACCACTACGTACTAATATAGCGGTAACAACTACACACCGACAGTAATTTGTATATTTTAGAAATGAGAACCGCGATACGGCACAAGCAATGGTATGTGCATGTTATCGCACATTCCTTTATAGTGACCTTGCTTTTAGCACAAACTTTATCAAAGTACTGATAAAGATTTTTTTTCTAATGGTAGGTAGGTATGTTTACTCCTGATAAACATAGATATCCACTTTTACCCCAACGTCGTTCGGTACAAAGCAATTAGCGCATTAGCAATAAGTTATTATAACCTTTATCATATGTGTATACGCTCTCTGCTATCCCTAGCTTGATATCATTGAGGACATATAATGCTTAAACATGTAACCAACAGTGATTACTTCCTTGGATCTTTATTACAACATATATCAACGACTCCAAGAGTTTTCATCATAAAAATACTCTGGGCATGTACGTGCAGAAGAATATGCAGAGAAAATAATGAATATTTTTCATTTGGTTCAGTTAAAACTGAAAGCGTGTATCAAACTGTGATATTTTGAAAATATTCTGACAAAGCATTTATTTAAGGGTTTGTGTCTCTTAAGATCTGAAAAAGTGGCCAGTTGCTTTCTATATAGATACGATAACAGTAGCTTGTGATGTGCGTAATTTGTCATACTGAATATGATCAGCAGTATCAGTAATATCCTTAGCAAACATCATTGATGGACCTACAGATCTTGTATAATCATCAGAATATCTCGCTAAACCAAATATTGTTGTGGCAACATCCGCATTCGTCTGAGCAGATTCAATATCTCCTCCGTTAATGATATATGTAGCTCTACTAAACAGCGCCGTAATCCCATTGTTAATAAAACCAACTCACTCATTCCCTTCAAATGGTGTTTTAGCTGCAACATTTGTTAACATTTCTCCTTCTACTTCAATAAATGCTTCAGCGGGTAGGAAATGTCATCCTATATTATAAAATTGTAGTTCAATTATAACTCGATCATTTTGTTGTTTTGCGTTATAAAAATAAAATTGATCATCACGTACAGAATCATCTTTGAGAAACGTAGCGTCTATATCAAATGTTAGGTCGGGTGATAATATGAACATTTTCTTATATATATTTCTCGATCCAAATCATCCTCTCGCTTACCTTGTCAAACCACTTCCTGTTATTAAATTTTCAGTAATATTACTTTTTATTGTCCATATCCTTGATTCATTAACTTTACTATTTTCATTTGCGGCTTGGTTTATTATTTTAATGACATTCGCGGCCATAATATACCTAGATGCCAGTTTTACTCGTAATATAATCTAGCTGATTTCCTTAAGAGTGGACTGGGTTTCAAGACAAAACAAACACATATGCGAGTGACAATGAAATTTAGTACACTCTCACACTAATGAGTAGGAAACATGAGATGAACATAAATACAAAGGTACATAATATGGATATATAACAAAATATTTGACACAAAGACTACTATACCAAACTCATGTAGTCAAAACACTACCTTGTTAAATTCATGTAATGAAACACTATTGTATTAAATTCATGTAGTCATACACTATTGTATTGAATTCATGTAGTCAAACAGTACTGTTATTTAATTTATGTAGTCAAACACTAATTCATGTAGTCAAGCACTACTGTATTAAATTCATGTAGTCAAACACTACTGTATTAAATACATGTAGTCAAACACTACTGTTATTACATTCATGTAGTCAAACACTATTGTATTGAATTCATGTAGTCAAACAGTACTGTTATTCAATTTATGTAGTCAAACACTAATTCATGTAGTCAAGCACTTCTGTATTAAATTCATGTAGTCAAACAGTACTGTTATTCAATTTATGTAGTCAAGCACTACTGTTGTCAAATTCATATAGTAAATGTTGATTTCGGCCTGCTTTACGGCACTTTCACTCCCACCTTCTAGACGTTCATGCGCCTACACGTGCGCACTTAACTGGCAGTGTAACGTCGTAATCTTCATATTCACTCATTCATCTGGTTATTCACACCTAGTGAGCTGAATATGGAAAAAAAACAACTTTCCGAATATTCTGCATAATTGTAACTGCATTAAAATATATGACGGTTACAAATGGGTTAATAAAACCAGCCTGAAATATACCTCATGTACGATTGTGCCGAACGAATGACGTCAAATTAAAATAGAATTATAATATACTAACACTCTAATACATACACAAGTCATACTCACTTGATGAATTAAATAGTAAGTATGATAAAATAACGTAAACGTATAATACATCATTGCACGTGTTTTACGAAACTGAATATTAGTTTTTTTAAAGTTCATTAAAAAGCATACAACTCACCCAACTATTTGGCTCAAATTAAATGAAATGGCAGTTCCGTCCCAACAGCTAAATACATTTAGAGCTTCTCTTTAGTTGCTGTCCCCCTCAAGATCGATACATTATATCACGCGTTACAAAGAAAAAGTATATTTATTAAAAATATTATAGCGCGCGAAACACGACACCTTAGTAATACTGGAAAGTACGGTAGTCTAACCAGGCCATATCGTGTATATCTTAACAGATGGCTGTGGTTTTTGTCGTATTAATCGTGTTAGTCTTTCCTTGGCTGCAGAAAACGCCTTATTGGCAATAATACCATGTTACCAGGATATTTTTCACCAATAACATTAATAGATTTCATCGATAATTATTTTGCGATTGGCACTAATGTGGGAGCCATTCTTGCAAGTAGCCCTTGAATAACATTACCAAGACGATCATCGTAATTTTTTTTTTATAAATGGGTAATTGCGAGTTTACCACTCTGACCATGACATGTTTATGATAGTGTAGTTGTATGATCATCTTATTTATTATCATTATATCTAATTGCTATGATTTCCATCAACAAGTTCATCGATAAATTCCCGGCATAGGCCGATATCCATTATACCGCCTTGAAATAATCGTCGAAAAATATCAGCAGCCTCATTAATTATTTCCTGTGAGATATGTCCAGCCCGCGCTCCTCCTGTGAGAATTTATAATTGTGCTATGTAGGAGAGAATATTATTAGGGTAGGATATAAAACCACTGCCCCGAACACCGCCTGGAGAAATACCACTACCATAGCACCATGCGCATCATAACATACTTCTGTAGGAGGTTCTCTATACAAATCCTCATCATCTGTTTTTCGTTCATGTTAAGGTGGAGATAGTTGAAGGAAGCCTCTTGTTTTGAACATTTTCGTTGTTTATTTTGCTGTTTTATTTCTTTCTTTCGCTGTTTTTGATTTTCATTTCCTGGTGTTTAAATTCTTTATATTCATCTTCTACCCTATCTAACACACTGCGATATCCTATATAAGATATTTTTTGTGTCAATTCGACTCGTCTTAGTTCTAATTTTATTAAACACATCAGCCAAGTAATGTATAGTTTTGATATATTTTTCATATCCTGATTTTAACATTCTTTCTGGTTTTAACAATCTTTTTCTACTTTCATAAGTCGTAACAACACAACATTTATCTGGATCATTTTTACCGATTTCCTATAAAGCATTTTCAGTAAATTTGTTACGTAATTCTTCGGCTATTTCTTTATCAGTTTTTTTCGGACCCGATTGAGGTGATGGCGTTTGAAGTCTTGCCGGTTGAGGTATTTGACCAGGAAGATTTTGTTAAAGTTTCTCCAGTAATGTTTGCTATTTATTCAAGTTCAGGGAGAAGACCTTTTTCTTCTTCTCCTTTTTCTCCATATATAGCTTCTTTAGAAGTTGTTGTTATAGTTTTAAACAATTGTTGAGAACCTTCTGCAAAATTAACTTAAGATTCTTGTCTTGTAATTTTTGTTTGACAGAATCACGGACAGGTTTTAATTTCTTAATCGCTGCTAGGCTGTCTCGTGCCGAACGGGTAGTTAATGGTTCACCTACCATATTATTTTTTATATGATATGATTTAATTTATAGAAGCAGAAAGGGCGCAACCTCGATGGTAAACATCACGCGCATAATAATCAAAAACTGACCAAAAAAACAGAAACCCGTAGGAGAAACTCTCGGTTAGTTAGATGCTTAGGTTCTGCATTTTGCCGTTACTTTTTCGGTTTTGTAGGAAGTGTTAGCTTAGCAAATATATGTTTCTAAATTGAGGTAGGCTCACCACTTCTACTGCTATTTTGTATCATTTATAAACAATTTATATAGATCCCAAGCAAACTGCACACATATCGTTACGACCAACCTTATGCATGTAGATCACTTGGTGTAATTTCTTTTTCAAGGCTTTATTCCGTACACATTCCTTTTCTCTCTAACTCCACATATCTGCGTAGTTTGTTCGTTATGCGTGAGAGTGGAGGAGGAACAGACATCAGAAACGATTGGGATGAAAATATGTTCAATGTTAAATTCAGTTAGAAAAAGAGCATTATTAATACTTTTTATCGTTATTTTCATACGTCACTAATTATTAATAGGTGTAAATTCATCATTGATCTAGAATGAGCATTAGACGTTCGGTAGAATGTTTATATTTGCGTATTATTGCGCCATGTGCCGATCACAATTTGATATACCAATTTTGTATACCAAAGCTTTGACTCCTCTTTTCTGTTTAATGCATGTTGTGTGTGTGTGTATATATATATATATATATATCTATATATATATATATATATATATATATATATATATATATATATATATATATATGTGTGTGTGTGTGTGTGTGTGTGTGTGTGTGTGTGTGTACGTGTGTCTCTATAGCATATGTCAAACGTTAACCAGGATTGGACATTATAATGATCATTTATAAACAATATATTGTAAAAAGACATTTTGAAGAGCGTAGATTCTATTTTGTGGTAGTAATCATACAAACAGCGTTTATAACGGCCATAATAATAAACTTGTGTCTGGTTTGGAATGATTTTACATTAGTATGGTTGAGTGTTGCAACATGTTTCACGTGGTGATGTATTGTGAAACGTGTCAACAGGAATGAATTGCGAGAAAAAGTAGTACTTTCGTCTAGAGAGGTATATGAGGAGAGAAGTCAAAAATGATTTATATTAATATTTTTATTGCTTTTCTTTATTTAGTTTAAGTCTGTAAAAATATTTACTGTTATGTTCAGATATAATTTGATAGGATTATGAATTTATTAGAATAATGAAGCGATCATCTGGCTGTTTGGACCAAATAATTTTTGCTGTTATTGTGAATTCATTCTAAGACGGTTTGGACAATTTCATTCTTCGACATCAAGAATGTCGTTAGTTCAGGACAATTGAAATTAATTTTGAGAACCGAGAGAGGAAATGTATCCGTTATCCACTTGTAGATAGCAAATGTACTTTGCATTTTATGGTCAAACATCTTTGCTACTGAAGTTTACTGAATAATGGACAGAAATAGTAGATTTTCGTTTTAAATAATGCGCGGTTTACCGTTTATATTCTGTTTCATTTTGTGATTATTCACACATAACATATAAACTGTTATATAATTCTGATTGCCGATTCAAATGAAATAGCGCATTTAAAAGAATCCGCGCCTTGTTTGATTTCAACTCGAGATTTCATGAGCGGGAAGCAGGCATGGACAAGTAAGCATAGAAGATTAACTTCTAATTTCACTGTTATCTTGTTGTCGACGAAGCCGTAACATTATTTATTGTATTTCTCTCCGGTGAAGTATCAATTATATTTACTTCGGAAATCCAATAATTCAATAATAGCATATAACCTAAAGTAGCTTTTACCCGTAGTATTGAGGCGCTGACCCATTTTTTTACTCGATTTTAAAATAAATTGTAACAAATACAATCCATATACGATGTTTTGTCCCAAATGCAACCATTAAACTGACAATCAGAATTAAAAACCACATCTTGAATTATTTGAATCAATGTTTCTAACCTTTGTTTAAGTGTTGTATGAAAAGACTTGTCCATCTTATGGTTCAATATTCGTAACTTTTTATTTAAACTTGTACACCATACAGTTCAATATATATATAAATGGAGTTATGCATATATATATATATATACATATATATATATATATATATATATATATATATATATATATATATATATATATATATATATATATATATATATATATATATATATATATACATATATATATATATATATATATATATATATATATATATATATGTATATATATATACATATATATATATATACATACATATATACATATATACATGCATTTGTGTTCATAGATAATTTTATGTATATAGTATGCAGAGAGTGTGGTACGTAGTAGCAATAACTGACAATAGGTAGGAATGTAGATAAATGGCGGTGGCAGTAATGCATTTATGCAGTCCTATTTTGGATGCAATTTGAGATCGTCAACCATCCTATGGTTAATGAAATTCCTGATATGATATTATATGATATGATATGATACAATTATATATATATATATATATATATATATATATATATATATATATATATATATATATATATATATATATATATATATATATGGAGAGAGAGAGAGAGAGAGAGAGAGAGTAGTGGATCAAGTGTCTGATTTTGAGCGCAAATATTAAATAAGGTAATTCATAAAATAAACTATCCAAATCAGCGTCGAGCTTAACATGCATGTATTTATGATTTTAGATGTATGCCGATATGAGCAAAATACGAGGTAGGGCTCTGTTGCCATATTCAGCAATTGTTCCGTTTAAGAACATAATTGTAAATAAACGTATTCATTATACTCGACGAGTTTGCGTTGCAGCGTACTTACAGGTTGAATGAGATAAGAAAACGAACCAGGTAGTACACTTAATATCAAGATAAATATTTGTTTTACTAGTTGGTAGACGACAGTGAACTAGTTCATATGTCGTTGATAACGAGACAATACAGAAAGGAATGACACCAAAACTATTATTTGACGTCGTAATTTCTGCTCTTTTTTCTCTTGGACAAGGTAAAAGAACATATACTTCTTTAAAACATAATGGTTCCATCGTATACACACTGTTTCATAATGCAGTACTGTGGAACAGGTATTCCTAACATCGTGGCGTAGTTGAGGTAAGTAGTTACCGTATATAAGCAGCCTAATGTTTTATATTTGGTGACTAGATCTAAACACTAATATAATTATATAAATTACCCGAATTTGTTAATTGCCCTTAATCACATATTTTTAAAGTTTCCACCCCAAACGGAAATTGTATTGCTGTTGGGCGAGAATTCAATAGAGGTGAGGAATATTTATGTCATGCTCGTCTAGTGTGTGTGTGTGTGGGTGGGTGGGGTGATTTGGAATTGTAGCATAGCTTTAAACATTTTCAGACATATCGCTCCGATGATTACACTGTTCCGGTTAATAGTGATTGTCTAGCACCGCGCCATGATACCGCATACATGTAGGATCATTTCCACCCATTCACATTGTCTTGACACCAGGCCATTAAGTCATAACACTTAACTCGTAATACTGTTCGCCTGGCGATGCAGCTGTTAGTATCGTTTTTTATATCTTTGGTATGACTCAGATTAGGTTCAAGCCAGCTACATCCCACATCCGAGGCGGACGCTTTAGCCTTTTAGGCTCTTAAAATGATTACATTACTTGGGGAGGGTTTAATTGTTTTTTTTTGTTCAATGTACATTAATTTAGAATGATGAATATCAATCATATTAAAACATAACTCGTATTATCCTTTAATGTATTCACACATTCGGTTGCGGTAACTACGTTTGTCAGAATGACCAGGCTGGTCTGATCACAAAAAGCCTCTAGCCTCTAGGACGTAATCTTTATAGACCAATTGTCTAGCATACGTGTGGTTTTATTTACATCGAAATATGTTATGTACAAAGTACAGATTTACCAATGACCCAAACACACAGTTCTTAGGTTCAATAACAAATTGTGCGTGTATGAGAGACGTATACAGGAAAGCTTAATTTTCAAAATCGAAATATATGTTTAAATTTCTCAAATTCTGTTCACAATGTCGTGCTTTTAAATCCTCTTCCATTGACATTCTTGTGAATGCATATCTTATTTTCTACTATTTTCATGTTTTAAAAAACATCAAAATAAAAATATATGTCTCTTTCTCTCGATTACGTTTAGTGTGTGTCATATATGCACAGACATACACACACATGTTTGTGGGTATAGTGTATCAATGAACACTCCTACCACGTAATATTATGATGTGTGACTCAAGTAGATTTCGTTTATATCCTTTCTTTAGTAAATGCCGCGTGTTGGATATTGGTTGACTGAACATTGGTCGCATCACATTGTTTGACAGAAAATATGGTATATTGGATAGTATTTAAGTGGGTATTTCTTGGTAGATTACAAGTTTTGTATAATATAATGGATGTTGATCGTATGTACAGTATTGACATTACCTGTCACTTGAGTGATATGACCGCCTCATCTTAATAGAATCAGTTTGTGTTAATCTACGATGACCTAAAGAGCATTATGTAAATACACCTACCGCCGCATACATATTAATTTCCATGTAAATGTACCTTAAGCCCCATGTCATAATTTCATTGTGTAAGTACGTCAAAGTGTAAATGTTCTTTATCCCCCATAACTTCCTTTATTACTAAATCAGGTCACTAAGTAATTTTTTAAACAAACGTAATGTAAGTTTTAATTCGCGTTCGGAACCATAATGCCTTTTGTTGTCAGCATCATCTATCAATGTAACAATTCCTCTTGAAAATATAGTGTTATTATCGTGACGCCATAGGGTTGTTCTTTAAAAATGCAGACGTCCTGCATGTTTCGACGTCTCGCCATACAGCTGTGTATTTATATTCTCATCCAAGCCTTCATAACACAAACGAGCAATCAATACGATACTTTGTATACAGATAATACATAATACCTGCTCATTTCGCTTCTACATATCCATATGTTGATTGTCACCACCCATAAGGGGATGTAAAAATGGTTTGGATAATTGGTTGAACTTATGTTCAAAATTTTGGTTAAAAAATAAATCACATTTGGACGTTATTTTATCATAAATTAGGTAAATGTTAACCTTTGCTAAGATTGATTCCAATCACGCCTCCGCTGGTTAGTAATTAACTTGTATTACCCGTTACTTAACATTATCGTATTGCACTATATAATTTCTGTCATCATACCGTTATGAGCTTGATTATCATGAGAGTAATGTCTTACAGCATATTGTCATAATGACACTCACAAAGCCACTTGGCGAAAACTAGTTAATGATAATACCATCAACGTTTTAATGCAACGACATTATATTCGATTGGCCTTTAGATTTTATTTCTGCAAACTCGGTTTTATATTGCGACGTCATCGGTAAATTTATTTAATACATTGCAACCAGTAAAGAAATTATGAGAAACAACTTGTCCTAAGTGAGATAAAAGTAACAGATGCTATGAGACAAACTCGACGAGGAAGTATCATATCAGGTTTAGGCACAGTCATACATGTGAAAGAGGAAAGGTACCCTTCTGTAGAAAGAACGTTAATCCTGTACAGCATGTGTAAAGACGCTTACTTCATGATAGATAAGTTTCTGCAAAACTATTTGAAACCCAGCAACAACTTCGCAGTTGCATATTTTTCGCACTTGGAATCTACATTCTGTACATTGGAGACACATTTTTTTTACACTCATTTAGTATAATAAAATATGGATGATGTGACAAATGCATTCGATTAGGTACTCTCTCCTTAGATAGTATGTAATATATTACATATGTATAGCATACACATAATTACTTTGCAAAGTTGTATATTATTCGTCTTTAATGCCATCTCGATGAATCAATACTGCATTTTGCTTTGTGTCTAGACTATAAACAAAATTTGGAAGTATCTTACCAAGCTCACATTTCTAAAACAAACTGGTATTAACTAATCGTACGTGTACAATTAGGAGGTCGAGATCAGGACGTAGCATGTCGGCAGCTATGTTACAAATTAGTCAGTATTCTTCTAAAAGCTAAATCAGACATATAAGGTGGTATCGAACCACGAACCATCAGGAATGCGGGACTAGTGCATCAGCATTAATATTCTGTTACATGGGACTGTATACACTTTTGTAACAACAGCACAGAGTATTTCCAAATTGATAGGGACAATTTCAGATCTAGATACCCAGAAGAGAAGAGGACACCGGTGTTGAAAATCAAAATGAATGGAGGCTAAGGAACAAAGACGACAGGAGGACACCGGAGCCAACAAACCAGAATGAAGGAAGACTGGTTACCATTACGTAACCCTCCATAAAAATGCCCTTCTGAAGGCTACTGCCATTTAGCCATTACAGAGAGAACATTTGGTACGAAAACTCTTTTGACGAGGTCTTTTGAGAGACCTAACATAATCAATTTCGAGCACTGTTAATCAAAATTTCACAATCCATCTGAACTAACAGTGACCAACCTACATATGTCGCACAGACTTTCTAGAATTAAAATTGTTAGGGATTTATAATACGTACACTAGGTAGTAGAAACATTGGCATGTTAGGAATTAGAAAAAATCTTCAACTACACAAAATTTGATTTAATAACACAGGTGGCTTACACATTATTGGTATATTTTCAGTCCTTTAGTGCAATTGGACCTGATTTGAAATACGTATGCTGTCGGCATAAATGGGCATTCTTATCGGACCTATTCCTCTTTTCTTGGGACCAGAAACCCTCAAAAGGACGAGACGTGAAAACCATTTTCCACCAGTCATTATTTGGTGCCATTGCACCTCTAGTACACTCCTTCCGATTGGTTGATAGGATTCAGTGCGTGTTTGATATATTCCTACTCACCCAGGTCCTACATTCATATCGAATGTCACTCTACACGTGCGCGACATGATTACCATATATATATATATATATATATATATATATATATATATATATATATATATATATCAGCCAAGAATGTGTAAAACATTCCACGAACAAACAAATTTTTAATCATTCATCTCGTGATGGTATTATCAGAAACTGTAGGTTGAAAAAAAACAGTGGGCACTGTCAATAATCGTGGTTATCTTAGATCTGATTTAATTCGGGGGAAGAAAGATACTTTTGTCACTGAATAATATACGAATTGTTTAATGGAGAAACGCACGATGGTCTTGAGATCGATCATGATCATATCAACAATAACAAACTCGATAATGAGTTGTCTCATCTCAGATCTGTCACACAAAGTCAGAATTCAATATTCGGGTTTACAGGAAGGTATACAACATGTTCAAGACCTATTAAATCCATCACAGAAACTGGTGCAGAGATAATATTTAAATAGATAAATGCAGCAAGGAAACATTTCGGTATTTGCATACCTTAGGTTCACCCTGTTGCAGAAGATATACAAAAATCAGCCTTTTCACACAAGTACAAAAACTGGCGGCACCAGCCCGAAAGCGTTTCATGTACATCTCCCATCACGTTCAGACCAACGTGGTGAGTGCGTTTTGCATTCCTAGCGGTTTGATCTTGGGAAGAGTGATAAAATTGATTACTTTTGAATATTGTAACATATAAAATTCGCCGGTGAGAGGAATTTAAGGCACCCCCGAATAAACAGTAGCGTGGGTGTATAAGCTCTAAAGCACACTGAATGGTAACCCCACAACAAAGACATTCAGAAGAAATGTCGACCAACCGAACGGTCATATGGTGCCCTATGAAAGACACAAAAGCCAATTACGGGACATGGTGAATGATAACCACTCATCATGCTACTGTTTATATTACTAATTAAAGATATATTTATTATACGATGAATTATGAAAATATTAACGATGTAATTTCTGCTATTATAAATTTGAAAAATAAAGGAATAAAACTATCTTACAAACTAGAACCTTTAAAATTCTTTCTGATTTCGAATACTTTCAAGAGCTTAAATCCGGAGATAGATATACTCGACAATTAGAGTATAAATTTTTTAAGGAAAAATTCAACAAGCTGTCTACTCATCATTAGCGGATGATATATATAATTAAAGAAATTCGAACCAGTTTCTAACGCAGAAGAAAAAATAAGATCAGGATTATCAAAAGAATAGGAAACAAGAAAACTATTAATAAACGTTTAAGAAAGTTAAAACGGATTATAGTAAAAGAAAGTCCTTTTGATATCTTAATATAGACAATGAAAGTAGGCGTGTTTAGTCAGCACAGATTATTCTGAATCAGAAATATTTTGTATCAGAATGAAAATTCTATATACTACTAAAATTCGTGCACAGCGACCGATTTGATAATTCTGATACATTGCCTCCTCGTAAATCTTAATCATCGGTGAGAACTCGTTATCTGATATTATTTCATCCTTAACGCTCTTTGATAGCAATAATGATACTTGGGAGTATGCATCAGTCGCAGTATGTAATTTAATTATATATTCGTTTATTTTATTCTGACTATCTGTTTTGCAATTATATTGGGAACACCAGCTATAGTTGTTGTCGCTAAAACACAATTGATTTAACTATTGGTGCCATCACTAGTGATGGTGTTTCTGTTGATAGCAATAAACTAGTTCCAGCAATAACAGCTGAAACCGAAGACACAACTACGACAACGAACCTGCGATATTGTTTTATTTTTATTGTGTACTCGTCAATGAGATTTTTAGCTTAGTTTGTAATTGTTGTACTTTATTATTATATTATTATACTGTTGGGCGTTCATTATATTATTTACTGAAATCAATTACAAATTCTACAATCCATGTGAGTGAATGCTAAATTACCATTGATGGGGGTTATTGTTAATGTTTCAGTAGATCCATTTTATATTATTGCACTGGTATTAGTAACACCAGAAGATGTATTTGATGATATATTAAACTGTAGTGGTGAAATCAAGGTTATTCTATAGATACCTCGAACAGATGCAGTAATTGAAACAAATGTTATTTCGAGGAATCCAGGTGAAAGATGCATGTTGTATCGATTACAACGTATTGATATTTTCTTTATGTGGTATTTTCATCGTGTTAAGCCTTTCAGCGATAGCAGTAAAATCACTGTTTGTTTAATCGTCTCAATGTTTGTTTTGATATCAGAAAGTTTCATGACAAGAGTAAGCGTAGTACCAAAGAAATGATCTGATATTTCATCCATTTTTATAAAATTTCTACTGAGAAATATAAACGCGCCTACACGGATAATCATATTTGACCTGCAGCGTTGATAGTTTATTGTCTACAGTATCTGCATAATTCTTTGTTACAGCGTCCTTGTCAGATGTTGCTTCACCAAGTGTTGCTATTTTATTCGAGTTCATGCTGAGTTCGCTTGTCATTGTATCACCAGATTTTTGGACTCGCGCGAGAATATTAAATAATATCGTTGGAGAAAGAACACTAGGTTCCATCTTGCCAGTGGAATTAAATATGGCTATGGAGAGTTCATTCACTTCATTAATTCTAACAAAATTATCGTTCAATCAAAGATTACTCGTTTTTAATTTTCCCTGCTTATCCCGAGATATAATTGATTCGTTTGGGTCTACATTTGCAAAATTTAACAATTTGGATAATTCGTCCTGAACGATTTTTTCGCATTCTAAGAGATATTCATACAGTGGGTTTTTGTCTTCGAGATAGATCTCACATACATATCTACCATTATTATTTTTTTTAATCAAAGATTTTCAACGATTACTCGTGTTTTCGTGTACAGGTGGTTCAGTTGAGTTTGATATATACTCGAGTACAGCAATTACTTCTTTGCCGCATATTGGTGGGTTAGTTATTGTATGTGTTTTTAGCGTTCAATACCATATTATCACTTTGTTAAGGCTTATATATTTTAGAAATTCTTTCGGTGGGGCTAACCCATACGAGTCAAAATAAATAATTCCACGTGGATCAATCGCGTATGCTGTCCAGTGAGTTCCAGGTCTGGTGGAATTATCGAGAATAATGATACCTGTTTCAACACTATGTGATCTGCAAAGCTACTGGTCTCGCATAAAAGCACCTCTGACATTTGTTATTCTTAAATTTGAGCAGAATCGATTAAATTGAAATTCGACACGAGTTTACAATCGTCAGACGTTTTTCTTACGAATAAATACTCTGGGGTAAGCTCATGCCGCTTCCATACGTGAAACGACTGCCTAGAAGTCTCAGACCTTTTCTCTTTTTTATATCCTTGTCTTGTTGCAATCCTTAGTGCCATTACTGCCGCCGTCCCGACAGCCCCAATGGCAGCAACTTATGCGACAGCAGGGGCGGCCGCGGCAATTAATGTTGGTATAGCCGCGAAAAGTTGAAATATACCACCTGATTTAATTATATCAGAAATAGCACTCTCGGATAGCTTAAGTTGTATTCCGGTTATATCCATAAATGCATCATGTATTAATCTGACGTGTTGTCAGTGATAGTTTATTCTGATCACCTGTGATCTGACTATGTTTTAATGATATTGTAGTTCCACATTTTTAGCTGAAACTGAGTGTAGCATTTTAATCTCAGCATTAGTCAGAGTAACATTTGCATGATTATAAGACATCGATAATATTACGAGTGATCTAATTTTGTTATCAATTTTCCACTGGTGCATCAACGACTCTCATTCGTCCACCAACACTTTCAAGTAACATCGATTAATCACTGTGTATAACAGAGATTGATCTGTACTCGGGGATTAACGGTTCTGGAGCAAATTGAAGAGTTACACTAACTCGGACGTGTATATCAACAATAGTCTGTCTGGTAAAATCGGGATATTCTAAAGAACAGTAATAAATCGGACATAGATTTTTAAAATCTAATTTTAATATTTGCAGACCTGTATATACATTCAGATCAGATTCCATAAATATCAACAAACGATGATATGCGCTTTTTGGTTTTGTCCATAATTAACTAAAATATCCTCCGATGGTTCTTGTTGCCTGCTTATTCTTAATGTCATTTCAGAAACACCGAGTTTGTCAAATAGCATGTGAATCCGCTCAGGGAACTGAATCGGTTTTTATATCGCAACAAATATATGTCCCGGTGGAATCAAACACTGCTAGGGAATTTTCGGTTACTCCATTAATTGTAACTAGAATATCATTCAAGGAAACATTACTCGTTTTCAATTTTCACTGTTTGTTTAGAAATACGACTATTCCATTTGGATCCACATTTGCAAGATTTAACATCTCGGATAATTCATCTTTGATTATTGCTTTACATATTTGGTTGCAGATATTTCCCCTGTGATTTTTTTAAGGCTTGAGAGAGCTCTCTCGTTAATATCAATCAATATATTGTTGAGATCTTTCTAAAAAAAAGAGATTACTCGTGTATTCGTGTATGGTTTCATAGGGCGGTTTAGTCGATAATGATATAGCTTTAGGTACATGTAATACTTCTTGACCGCATGTTGTTGGGTCAGTCAATGTCTGTGTTGGTAGCTTTGAACACTAGGTCTTCATTTTATGAAAAGATTTTAATTGATGTAAATAATGCATAAATTCTATAGGTGGAGGTATCCCACAGGAATACAAATATACAATTCCACGTGGATCAATCGCGTATGTAACCCAATGAGTTCCACATCCGGTGCCGTTATCGAGATTAATGATACCGGTTTCAGCGCTGTTTGGTTCTTGTGGTTAAATATCGCGCATATAAATACGTCTGATACGTTTTATTTTTAATTCTTTGGCAGCATCGAGTAACTCAAAATTTGACAGTGGTTTTAATAAACTGTCCCTGGTAACCTTTGGCTTTTTCTGCTGTACCTTACTGTACTTGACCACCATCCACACCAGCATCACACCAGATTACATCATTGTCATTATTTTTCGCACGAGGACTACTAAATATTTCGCTCCAAAGATAACCTTTCTAACATTTCTAAAAATTCAAAAACTATGAGATAGTGGAATCATCCATGAAAATAATCTACTCTTTTCTTTCAAGATATTTTACGCGTTACATATCCTAAATTGTACTTATCATTAGCGTTATTAATTATTTTCTCATCATTCGACATTATCGGTATCAGCAAGATTTCGCGGTTGTCTGAAAGCATACTGATTATTATCAGCATTATCAGTAATATCCTTAGCAAACATCATAGATGGACCGGCCGATCTTGTATAATCATCAGAATATATTGCTAAACCAACTTGTGGCAACATCAACATCATGCTTAGTATATTCAATTGCACTTCCATCAATCATATATCCAGCCCTACTAAATAATGCCATAATACCATTATTGACGAAACCAACACGTGCATTTGCGTGATATTCCCCACCACCAACATCATTCTACTTCAATAGATGCTGCAGTGATTAGAACATATTTACTTGCATCCTGAACTTGAAGTTCTATTCTTGATCGAGAATCAGGTTATATTGCATTATAGGAATACTATTGATAATCGCGTACGCAATCATTTTTTAGCACCGGGGCATCCATATCAAATTCTGCGTCGGGTGAAGATTTAAACATTTTGGTATATATTCCTCGATCAAAATCACGATTTCGGTCGTTTTTATGGACCACTTCCCGATATTAGATTTGCATTAATATGTATCTGCGAATCAGATCCCTGATTTATCAGCACTGTTAGTTTTTGATCCGCCGCTTGATTTATTATTTTACTGACACTCGCAGGCATAATCTACGCAAATGGTAGTATCTTCCGAGGTGGTTTTGTTCGTCGTCGAATCAACGTGATTAATGTTTCTTTAGCCACGGAAAACGCTTTAGCGGAAACATTGCTAACTAATACCCTTGTCACGAATAAAATCAATAGCCTTCATTGAGAATTCTTTTGCGATTGGTGCTATTTTTGGAGCCATCCTTGCAAAAAAAATACTTGAACAACATCACCGAGGCCATCTCCATGATACACTTTAAAAACGGGCAATCGTGAATTTACTATGTAGGCCATGGTTGGCTTATAGTGATTGTAGTGTATGATCATCTTATGTAAATGCTATTTATCTAATCGCATGACTGATTGTCACGGACAATCAATCACTATGGTAATCATCAATGAGTTAATCGATACATTAGTGATATACACTGATATCCATGATACTACCTTCAAATAGTTGTCGGCAGATATAAGCGGCTTCATTAATTATTTCCGTTCAGTTATTTCCAGCTCGTTTACCCCTTATAATAATTTCTAACCGTGCTATATCCGAGAGAATATTATTAGGACAGATAACAGGACAACTACCGTGAGTTCCAGAATGAGAAATGCCCTTACCGGTGACACCAATTGCCCCTTGCCTAACGTCAAATTATTTTTATAGAGATTCCAGTGATATGTTAATTCTTTCAAAAACATCATCTGTTATTCTTCTTGTTGAGATGACAAAGACTCTTGCTTTAAATTTTTTTGTCTCTTTCTTTGCGATTTTCGCTGTTTTAAATATTCTTCTCGTTGTGTTAGTTCTTCTCTTCGCTGTTTCTGTTCTTCCATGTTTGTCGTATTTGTTCTTCTTTCGCTGTTGTAGTGTTTCTATTTCTTTCTCTTTTATTTCTTCATATTGACCATATACGTTATCTGCCGCATCGAGATATCCAATATACGGTGCACTTTTTGTATCAACTCTTCGTGTGCTAGTTTTAATTTTATAAAATACATCATTCCAGTGTTGCATATTTTTAATATATTTTTCACTCCTTGGTTTCATCATCTGTTTTCTGTTTTCATAGCTCGTAACAACAAAAGCTGGAAATGTAACTGGATCAATTTTATCGATTGTTGTTAAAGCATCTTCAGTAAATTTATTTCGTAATTCTTCGACTATTTCTTCATCGGTTTTTCTCGGACGAGATTGAAATCATGCCGGACCAGGAAGATTTTGTAAAAGTTCTGACGTTTGTTTAGTTTCTTTTGCCATTCTTTCAAGTTCAGGAAGAATACCTCTTTTTACTTCTTCTCCTTTTCCATACATAACCGCTGTAGTGATTGTAGCAACAGGTTTAAATAATTGTTCAGCACCTATTGCAAATCAACTTGAGCTTCCTGTGGCTGTTAACGTGTTTGTCTAGGAGAATCTCTCATGGTGATACATTTATGTATTGCCTCTAATCGCTCTCAAGCTAATCTAGTTGTTAATGATTCTCTTACCAATATTGTTATTTGATATGATTTAATTAATAACAATAAACGAAAACAAATCATCAGAGACAATTTCTGTTTTTCGGTTTCGGAACAGGCTTTGGTTTGAGAAATAGACACCTGGGTTCACTCTCTCTAGGATGCCTTGGTTTTACAAATAGAAACCTCTAAAAGTTGTAGGGTTGACCCTCTCACCCTAATTCTGTTTTTGACACTATTTTTTTACTGTTTTGTAGGAGACCTTGATTTGACAAATAAAAACGTATAAATGTTTTAGGGTTCACGCTCTCTACTACTTTAAGAAACGAACTCAATGAAGAAGTAATAAATTAGGTTTAGGCACCGACATATATGTGATAGAGGAAAAGTACCGGTTCGTTGAAAGATCTTTAGTTCTATCTAGCATGTGAAAATGTCTTACTTTATTATAGATAAGTTTCTGCAAATATATTTGGAACCAAGTATTGTGCACATTCTTCGCACCCGCAAGCTACATTCTGTACATATTACACAAAATATCTCTTAACACTGACATAGTATAACAGAACATAGTTGATGTGGCATACGCATTCATTTAGATAGTTACTCCCTATATATTTTGTAATATACCACATACGGGCAGCATATAGATAACTGATTTGAAAATTTGTTTATCATTTTTCTTTAATCCCGATTCGCGTGAACGATATTGGTTTTCGATTTTTGTCTAGACTAGACTCAAAAGTGGAAGTGTCTTACCTATTCTCACATTTACAACAACAACCGGTATTATTGAATCGTACGTGAATAATTAACAGGTTGAGATCTTGACGTCCTATTTTGGCAGCTAAGTATATAGCTCCATTTTCGAACTTCTACTCAGGATTACATTTCCGACTAATGCAGTTTTAGATTAGATTTAGAACCTTCTTTGACAAATCTTTCTCAAAACGTTTCTTAGGTAAATTAACTATTTTTGTAAACATGGCATGCACGATTACATGCTACACTCCGCCCCATAGGATATAATATGCACATTAACCTTTTTCTAGGCGGGTATATCAGTTCGTAATAAATTTGGATGTGTTACTTCACAATACACATGCTGAAAGAGAAAATCACATTGTCACGGAAGCAATTTAGGCTGAAGTATTAACTATATTTGCACAAAATTTAGAAATACACTACAAACAAGAGTATCTTAATTGATTTGAAATGTGGTTTTCTATCCTAATTACCATTACCTAGAATAGTCTGTGATTGCTTAAAGCCACTCTCGAATTAAATTCGGATGATTAAACGGAAGCGAAAAATGAAACGCTGTATCAAAACTGGCCGGCGTAGAACAGGAAGATCTTCAATTATCTGTCTTTATTTTTTTCAAGCAAAACAATTTAAACCTTCGGCCGTTTATTTAAATATCATGGTGAATCGTCAACCGTTGTGTCACCTATCTTAGAGATACCACTGCGTATTGTATTATTCAACACCCAATCAGTAGCACCACCGGGAAAGAGCATTTAAATAATTTTACCAATGATCAGAATATCGACGTATTCATCCTGACAGAAATAATAATAATAATAATAATAATAATAATAATAATAATAATAATAATAATAATAATAATAATAATAACGAGGACTTTGTATAGCACCTGATCTTCAGAAGCTCTAAGCGCTTTACATCTATAATGACATAGCCATACTACAGTAAAACAAAAAAGCAAAAAGCATGAAATTGGAAAACATAAAACATGCTGAAAACATTTAAAGTACAAAACATTATTAGGTCTCTAAGTTTTATCCCTGCAGTCAAATAGGGTGATTGTTAAGGACACTCTTAAAAGGGACCACTGTGTATTTGTGTCTAATTTCAATCTACATCGCCAGGCACTGGTAGACAAATGAAAGTTGTCCACATGACTTCGTTTTCATCGTGAGAACAATAAAAATACGATTGTCAGAAGAGGAGTGTAAGTATATTGCTGGTGTATACACATGTGAGAGGCAGGATAGGTAAATTTGACTGGAGTCTGCCTTTGAAACGTATCACATAGAATCCGAGAAGCTGTTTTGAACTTTTTTGAAGTTTTTGGAGTAGATATTGTGACGAACCAGATAGAAATGTGTTACAATAGTTCAGTCTTGAAATAAATATTTTAGCATGTGTTTTGTTTTCTAATTTCATGGTGTTTGTTTATTTGTGGTTTTGGGGGTGGGGGTGGGGCTTTTGTAATCATATCATTATAGATGTAGTACAGTACTTTGAGCTTCTAAAGATTAGGCGCTATAAGTCCTCAATATTATGATTATATGGATGTATGTTTACAATATAATAAACGTTTAGAAAGGTAATATGGTCGAATTAACAGCACCTGCTTTGCCAAGTGACCGAAAATACGGATATATATTATATACGTGACGTTAATTGTAGCAACGCTCAAATCGCGTATACCGTACTCTCACTTAAAATCTTTCTAAAAGTTATGTCTATTGTCATTTCTTTACGTTAAGACCTGATGTTCATTGGCATGGAATACAATGTAATAATTTCCAGCCTTCAGTGTCCATACAGTCATGAACCAAATTATGTTTTATGATATTCTTGGACGTATACATGCATACTGTTTCCCGATATTTTATAGTCAAAATTGTCATAAATGTCTACAATGTAGATGCAATATGACCAGGGCAAAGTATGGTCTACTGCAACTCGAAATTAATCAGTCAAAATGTGCCTGGGATTGTAAAGCTCGCTCTGCCGACCCGAAGTAATGTTTACAAATATTATACTTTGTCAATATGCATTCAGCTTTAAAGATGTAGATTAGTCCAGCAATTTCGAAATTACTGGTATTCAAAATACAGCAAATAGACTATACTTTATTTAGTTAATAGAGTTAGTGAGATTTACTTTTGTTGAAGGAGCCTTTTGATTGTCTCCATTTATCTAGCAGAAATGTTCGTCGCTGCAACAATTTAATAAACGGGAAAACAAATTGGCAAGATATTGGTTGCGTAGAAAAGCACGGGCTTCTGCTATATTGTTTTGGTACAATTTGTATTCTTTGCTTCAATGATCTTAGATTTTTTTGTGTGCGGTCATGTTTCCCAAATATCTTTTTTCCTTAAATTTATACCCCTCTTTTAAATTTCCTTGTCTGAACATAATGCAAATATTCGAAAGGACGATACCATACGTATATGATGAAGAGAAGCATGGTGCACCAGTCAAGTGATAAGATCTTGTTTGGCCCGTGCCAAGCAAAACATACTCCTTTCTCAGTCTGTTATTGTGAGTCATCAGTCTTTCAGAACTGATAATTTTGGATCAACGTTCGAATAATCAATGTTGGTAAACCGGGGGATTTCAAAACGTTTTGCTTAGATCTGAACATGTTCTTTTCACGATATTGTTGCAATGGATAATGACTCGACTCAAAGTGTCACAGCTATTGAATCATCATGTGATCTCCTTTAATCAGCAAGGCTAGGGTACGAGAACAAAACAAAATATAAACATCCAACACATCATTTTTAAGGATGAATGCATCGGCACTATGTGTCATTTCCTAATGATATCACTGTACTAATTCAATAACTTAAATGTATTGGTGTCCGTGAGTAAACCTATATTTATCGTGTCAGGTTTTAATTTTGTTCCAAACTCAAAACTGTTGCAGGACCGAAACTTAGATTTCTTGCTGAACAACTTAGTCAGGGGTTTAGCAATGTTTCAAATATTTGTGCAGACGTTCCCACTATATATATATATATATATATATATATATATATATATATATATATATATATATATATATATTGACTTAGTTTATTTCAAAATCATTATTAATTCAAACAAATACTTTAATACTTTTTTTACCTTTAAGGTGTGGTAAATTTTGCTCTAAATAAATCTGCAAACCAGTCATCAACATTGACTTATGATGGTTTCGAATGGACTGCTGATAAGGCTGTTGATGGCAATAGCGATGGCAGCAATCCTTCAACTATCAGGACATGTAGCGCAACCAAACAAATATCAAATGTTAACCATGCATGGGAAGTTGACATTGGCGTCCAGATTATTGTAAAGAAGATTACAGTATATGGAAGAGCTGCCACAGGTACAGTAGCTCCTCACGTGCATTTGATTTTGTTCTCAACATAAATATTGTAATCTTGTCAAGACAGATAGAGTCAGTATGTAAAGTTATAATAATCATTTCATGAAATGTAGAGCACATTTTTTATATGTGACAGTTTGTTTTATAAGTGCTTTATATTTAATGCTGTAATCATATGTATGGATGACTGCTTATATTGAACGATGTCAACCGCTCCATCCATCGATCACTTCAAATCGATATCAACGTATTGGGTAAATATTATTGCACTAGGTTTCTAGAAGTTATATAACGACAGTTTCTTCATTTAGACATGTATGCCTCGCTCTCTGTCTCTCTCTCAATATATATATATATATATATATATATATATATATATATATATATATATATATATATATATATATATATATATATATATATATATATATATACATATATATATATCAAGAATATCCAAGACGATCCAAGTCAAGATGGCCCCTGGTGATTAAAAGTGCATAACCTGTCACCATCATCATCATCTTTTCTTCCCTTGACCATGGGTGATCGTCGATGCGCTGTGCTGCTGAACATCTAACTAGCTCTCTCTCTACTTGTTTCAATCATGTCCCAACACATGTGCATTAGCAAATTCCGTGTGGATAGACTGTTGGCTCTAGTGGCATGGCCATACCATTTCAGCTTTCTCTTTTCGACGATGCCGAGAAGTTCTTC
Source organism: Unio pictorum (assembly GCA_030141615.1). Taxonomy (NCBI): domain Eukaryota; kingdom Metazoa; phylum Mollusca; class Bivalvia; order Unionida; family Unionidae; genus Unio; species Unio pictorum. The sequence goes on from JARLTB010000108.1 coordinate 3,424,863, forward strand.
ATATTAGTCATATTTTTGACTGATGGTGTTACGCACATTTTAATTTTTCATGTGGTTCATGTAAAAGATGACAAGAATGGTTCTGTGACATCTCATTCCAAGTGCCTGGATTCTTAGTTGTAATTGTGCTGTCTTGCTCAAAGCCTTAAGTCAATGCAAAGAGACGGAGATGAATAATGCTCTCAATAGCCTCATTTTAGTTCTAAGACAGATATTCTTGTTTCTCCGGATGAGTCGTAGCTTTGGCATACCCGCCATTGTTTGTGTGCTCGTGAGTAAATTATAATATTTATCCCTTCTTTGGTGATTATGGAACCAAGATATTTGAATTGGCTCACTGTTTCCAGTTCCTGTCCTAAGACTTTACTCTTGGCTGTGATTTGTTGAAACTATTTCTCATCAGCTTTGTCTTCTCAGTGGCTCTTATCTAAATGTCAAATCTGGAAGATGTTTCATCCACGTTCTCCACTAAGGTGGCATGCTTGTCTTCACTCCCTGCCATCTCATCAATGTTGTCTGCAAAGCGGAAGTTGGTGATGTGATGCGCTGTAATGCTGACAGTATACAATATTTTTACATAGATTCACTCATGATGTGCATTAAGTAGATGCTAAAAAGCATGTGTGACTAGATACAACCTTGACGTCTGGAATCAGTCCACTACAGTACCTTGAACAATTACTGTTATGGTAGCCTTGGCGTACAGCTGCATGATGTCATTGGTCAATTTTGACCCTTGCTTTACCGCTTCATTGTGGCCCACAATGCTTCGTGCCACAGTCTGTCAAATACTCCTTTAAAATATATGAACACATGATAGATTTCTTGTTGATGTTGCGAGTACGTTTCACACAGAAGCCTGAGATTGAATAGTATTTGTTATGTTATGATTCTTCAACTCCGGAACCCAGCCTATTCTTCAGTCATTATTTCTTATGCTTCTGGCATATGTGTGTATTAACTGTGAAACCAGAGCAGTTTTTGGCACAGTTACTATATAAAAATTAAACATACTTGGTCACACAAGAATTTGCAGAACAAAGAATTTAATTTTAAGCCATAAAGGTTACAAAATACAGCCATGACAAATAAAAATGTTTGCTTTGAAATAATTCTCTAAATTTTCTTAGTATCATATAATTAATCTATAACAATGAAATATTTGGGATATAGATGGTGATTACATACATTTACATACATCATATGTCATTTTTGATTTTTAATTTCAATAAAAAAAATTTTCAGATGCTGCATCAAGTTGAAATAAACTAGTTGAAACATAATACATTTAAAGTTGTTATTCCCGTAGATGTAACAGACATATAAAAGTTTGCAAAAACAGCGTCTTATGTGGTTTCTTTGTTCTGTGTGTGCGTGTGCGTGTGCGTGTGCGTGTGTGTGTGTGTTCCAGAGGTAAACGTATGGTTAACAGGTTTTACAAAATGTATATAAGAATGGCCCTTCAAAATGAGCTTAAAATATTTAACACACTATATTTAATAATTGTTTTCAATTAAATTATTTCATACATTCAAACTGGTGAAATATATTTAAGATAATATCTTTTTATGGGAAGTCTCCTTGTCAAAACATGGTATTCGCATCCAATGGATTACACAAGACATTTTCAGAAGAGATAGAAGAAAAAAAACATTTCCGCGATGAGAAGTTTTATTAAAGCAAATTAAAAGAGATAAAACAAAGTAGGTGGACTTTTCACAGGTCTTTAAAGGTTTCTGGCTCTTGGGGAAAATGAGTAGCATTTTCAGGGTCTTTAAATTTGGGAATAATTAATCAAATTACCCTGGGGTTTTTAAAAGTCTTCGAAAATTGAAATAAAACCAAAATATTTTAATCTTTTTAATAATCATGAATACAATTGTCCAAATTAGTTAACTTCTGATGTTATCGAGTTTTATGATTTATTTCTTTTGATGACCAGATCTATTTCATCTTATCTTTTAAACAAAATTGCTTTTTTTAGCATTCATTACTTTCATAAGTTTTTTTTTTGCACAATGTTATGAAATTCTAAGTCTTTTAAATCTATGTTTATGGTCTTAAAACGTTTGGGAAAATTCTGTCAATGTATCATTCAGTATTTCTGTTTGAACACACTATTATGTTTAAAGCAGAATTCTTGAACATGTTTTTGACCATTAGGACACAAAGGACAAAATTAGATTTCGAGAATAAATTGTTCGTGTTCAACCGATTGAGAATTTACTTAGTTTAGTTGTCAATATAAATCATATAAACATAAGAAAACGTAATGTTTACCATTACAGACATGAGCACGCACACACACACACACACAACTACGCACACATTTCCTTAATGGTATGAATATGGCCATCTTCATAAGAAATAAGAAGAATGAAATCGGCATGAAAATGCACTTTAAACTCTTCAACTTCAAATTAGTCTACGTAGGCAGCATCTCAATTGCCTTTCCAGCATTTTCAGTTTGTTGCAATACAAAATGTGACATGGGAAATGAATTACATGTCAAGATGTACACTGCCTGTTTCGGACGACATAGTAACTATTGATTGATAATATAGCTTGCTGATATTCCGAACAATTTTTAAGCAAGAGTATATCGTGTATATGGAGGTTCTTGTCATTGCAATTGTGCCAATATATATGTATGGTCCTGTCTAAAGTTACCATCGAAAACACCAGACTGTTGCTGATCGTTGGTTTATAAGAAAATATATTCCATAGTAGCAATGTCTCTTTGTCGCGATAGTAGAAGCATCCTGCTTGTACTGAGGCAAGACGAAAATGATACGGTATTTATTTCAGGTATACGCGCGTTGAGGAACGTGTAAACAAGAAACAGAAGTGTTACATTCAATATCAATCAACAATGCACAGCAAGTGGGACACTAGTGTTTACATTCTCGAAAGCGTACTTGAGAATCACGAACACTAGTGAATCAGTAAAGTAACAATGAGTAATGGACATTGAAAAGCAATAGGGTTAGAAAACAAATGAACACGCCGTTTTCGATCATACTACCTTTATGTTCTTTCTGACAAACATGAATAACTGCAATGCAATTATACTTGGTAGCATTAACAAACCAACTGTATACCTTCATGTAAAATGAATACATTTACAGTTTCCCAAATCTTCACACAGAGGAATAAACTAAAAACTTGAAATATTTCTATATAAAGATGATACTCCCGCCAGAGGAAAAAACTCAAAATCAATCAGATATGCTAAGGAATTTTAATATTTTTCATGTTTCCTTGCAAGATGAAAACCATTACAAAATGAATCTAATTTTTGACTAACACATTTAGTTTTGCAATGACAAATCCACCTCATTCCATTCAAACACATTCACACATGTTACCGTTAGTTTGTAATCACTAAACGACAATGTGCGGTTCCTAATAAAATATACATGGCTTGTAGTGATACAATTTTGAAGATAAATCTCTATAACAAAAACACATACGAATACTAACTCATATAATCTGTTATGTAATGTATGCTAGCTAATATTAATTAAAATACGCATATTGACGCTTACTCTTTTCTCATTATTTTTTCATAATTTTCCAGACGACAATCAGCTTGAAGGCTTTACGCTGTCTTTTGGTAATACATCAGGTCCTTGGAATTATGCTCAACAATTACCATCGAGTCAAAATCAAGATAATCGATATGTTTTTGAACTTGACAATGTCATTGCCCGTTTCATCTCTTTGAAGAGGTGGGGTCACATCCTAGTCATATGCGAAGTAACGGTTGAAGGTGGTACGTAATTCATTATATTAGTAAACACTAACTAGTGTTAGATGTGCAAAAGAATACGAAATACAGTAGTATAATAATGCAGATTTGTATACTCTTACGTGCTTAGGCTCGAATAAACAGTAACATAGAAAGAGTGAAAATAACAAGCTTGTAAAAACTTAACAATGTATTGAGCACAAATAGTTTCCAGAAAAGAAACAATAAACTTACAGTTTTAAGAATCAATTCCAAAATTAATCCAAAAGTAACTCAAAATTTAATCCACTAGTGAAATTCCAAAAGTACTGGTAATAAAATGTCCAAATAATTCCCAGTTTGAATCTTAGTGAAGCATCCAAGATGGAAGACGATGTCACGTGATGAAGTCAGTTCTGTTCTTATGAAATTCAATGAGCACAATTATTTTCCAGATAAATAACAAAATAAATCCTCTTGATCCAAACGAATTGAAATAATTTCCAGTACAAGGTAATTTCAAATAACTCAAAACAATACAACTTAATATTCTAACAGCACAAATTCTACTAAATAGTTCGCTCCAAAACATAATTTGTGTACCTGTTTTTACGCAAACAAGGAAGCGGTCAAGTGATCTTCTAGAATCTTTAGAACAAATTTACGTTCAAAAAATCTCGTGCACACCGTATGACCCAATTAAAAATAGAAAGATGTTTACAACAAAACTCCATAATGTCCTTCGAATAAAACAATTATTTTAAAATCTTGTTTACAACTCTGAAGTTAGGTCAGAAATGAGGTCAACATCTGGTGTTTATTTGTAAAGTACAATTCATCTGCCAAGGAATGAATCTTAAACTTAAAATTTCAAATTTGAGTTTGACAAGCAAACAATTAAAATTAAAATAAATGACTTAAATCACATATACGTAACACCTTCGCCCATAAAAAAGAAAGGTTTATATGATAAAACTTTATATTTACCACAAACAAATTTACACCTGAGGTTAAAAGAACTCGTATAAATTACACAGTGAATATGATATAATATATTGTTATACATAGGAAAGAGCGTCTAATATTAAATTATCTTTTCCCTTGATGTGCCGGATGTCATGATTATATTCCCGCAATAATAAAATCCACCTTAGTAATCTTTGATTTTTATTTTTCATCTTGTCAATGAAAGTAAGGGGTTGTGCCCACTAAAATCTATAATCGAAGAAGTAGCTGAACTAAGATAAACTTCAAAGTGTTGTAAAGCCTAAATCAATGCCAAACATCCTTCTCGATACTTGAATAATTTCTCTGGTGCTTATTTAATTTCTTTGAAAAATAGCACACTGGATGTTCAATACCATTTTTGCCTTCTTGAATTAAAACTGCTCCAACACCAACATCACTTGCATGGACAGATAATTTGAAAGACTGACTGAAGTTTGGAGCTGCAAGAACTGGTGCTGTTTCACGTATGGCTTTTAACTTGTCAAAAGCCTCCTGACAGTTTTGAGTCCATAAGAACTTGTTCTTCTTCTTCAATAAATCTGTCAGGCGTTCTGCAATTATTGAAAAATTGGAACAAAATTTCCGATAGTATCAGGTCATACCTAAATATCGCACCAGTTGCTTTCTATTTTCAGGCACAGAGAATTTAGAAATAGCCTCAAACTTAGCATCTATTGGTTTAACGTGTCCATGTCCCACAATATGTCCTAATAAAGTCACACTAGCACGTCAGAACTCACCTTTAGATAAATTAACTGTCAAACATGATCAGTGAGTCTGTCAAAGAATTTTCGAATTGTTGCTAGATGTTCTATCCAGGTGTTGTTGTAGATGATGACGTCATCTATATAGGAATCACAATTTTCTAGACCAGAGGTGATCATATTCATGAGACTTTGAAATGTACTTTTTGACCCTTTCATCCCGAATGGCATTACTTTATATTGGTAAAGTCCATCTGGAGTCACAAATGCCGAGATTTCTTTCCTCTTTCCGTTAGTGGAAACTGTCAAAATCCTTTCAGAATTTCAAATTTGGTGACATACTAGGAATTCCCGATTTTATCAATACAATCGTCAATTCTTGGTAATGGGAATGAAATCTGTTTTTGTCACACTGTTCACCTTCCTATAATCAGTGCACATACGGACAGTCTTATCTTGTATTTGGAACAAGTATGCATGGTGAACTCCAATCACTTTTACTGGGCTCGATAAATCGTTCTCGAACAAATATTGAATTTCCTTTTTTAAGTATTCTGCTTGAGTGGATTCATCCTGTATGGATGTTGTTAGACAGGTTTGGAATTTACAATTTCAACGTCATGAAAAATTTTGTTTGTCCCTGTAGGAACATCTGGAAATAAATGCGCATATTTAAATAATAACTGTTTCAGTTCATTTCTTTCTTGCATTTGTAATTTTGAAAGTTTCTGGTCTAGATCGTTCATAATTTCTTAATTACAAGATTCTTCATTTCAATATCAGTAGAATCTGATGATATTCTTTCACTGAGTGGGACAGATACAACTAAATTAATTACATGTTTAACATGGATATATCTTTCAATATACTCTTTTAGCATGTTTATATGATAGAGTTGTTTTTGTTTATGCCTCCCAGGAGTATTTATGATGTAATTTAAGTCATTAATTTTCCTGTCAACTGTGTAGGGACCATAGTATTTGGCCTGAAGAGGATTTTCTGGCATTGGTAAGAGACCCAGGATTCTATCACCAGGCTGCAGCTCCTTTCCTTATATTTTGTATCATATCTTGATTTCTTTTTAGATTGAGCACTGTGCAGATTTGCTCTTGCGACCTCACAAGCCTTTGACAACTTGTATCTAAAATCGGAAACAATCAAGAAGATTGATCTCAGTATCTTCATTAGAGAGAAGTTTCTCTTTCAATAACTTCAATGGTCCACGCACAGTGTGTCCAGAAACCAGTTCAAATGTAATGAAGCCTATAGATTCTTGAACTGATTCTCTAATAGCAAACAATAGTAAATGAATGCCTTCATCCCAATTTTTATTCGTATCAAAACAATATGATCGGATCATATTTTTCCAAGTCTGATGGAATCTTTCTAATGCCCCTTGGCTCTTAGGATGATAGGCAGATGATCTGAATTACTGAATGCCCAACTCATACATAACTTGTTGAAAAATTCCAGACATGAAGTTTGAACCTTGATCAGACTGAACAGATTTGGGAAGGCCATACTGAGTAAAAGACTTTATCAAAAGCTTTTACTATTGTTTAGATTTACATTCCTCAACGGAATTGCCTCTGGAAACCTTGTTGAAGCACACATAATGGTCTACAGGTATTGGTTACCTGACTTGGTCATGGGTAAGGGACCTACACAATCTACCATTATTCTACTAAATGGTTCGTCAAAGGCAGGAATAGGTTGTAGATGAGCCTTAGGAATCTTCTGATTGGGTTTAGCTACCATTTGACAAGTGTGACAAGGTCTACAGTATTTGGCAACATCACGTTTGATTTTTGGCCAATAGAAGTGAGTCAAGATCTTGTGATAAGTTTTATTAATTCCTAAATGACCAACCAAATTAGTTTCATGGGCCAGATTAAGTATTTCCTGTCTGTAGGATTTTGGAACTACTATTTGATAGTTCACCAACCACTCATCCCCAGCAGGTACATCGGGAGGTCTCCATTTTCTTATAAGAATTCCAATTGTAATGAAATAACTGACAGGAACTTCAGTGGCTACAGTCTCACTTATGGCCCTTTGAAACAAACAGGTGATCTCAGGATCTTCTTCCTGTTCGACGACAAGTGACTGTCGTTTATCACACCAATTAGAATAAAGAGAATGAGTTGTTAAAACAGGATCACTATGATCAATATCTTCTGATTGATCCAAACAAGGAGTAAAAGTGACCTCATCAAAAGCATGACCTATGCACGTGTCAGCTACAGGAATACTGAATTCATCAACATCATTCTCAAGAGCTTTCTTTGCCATAGCTCTGGTAACTGCACAAGCTTGAAATATATCAGGGAAATCTTTTTCGATTGGATCAACTTTCTGATTCAAATCAGGCGTGTCAGTTACAAGAGGATTAACCACAACCTTCACTAAGCCTGATGACAAATGTACACAATAGAGAGGGACATTAACAAAGCCGCACTCTATTCCCTGAATAAGAACACTTTCATTAGAAGATGACTTCTCAGAAAAAGGCAAAGTACCTGACATTAAATGACTCTGAGAAGCTCATGTGTCCCTTAAAATTTTAATAGGGGTGGGATTGGCTGAATCACCCAAGAGTGATATAGAACCCTTCGATATGAAAGGTTCATAATTCTCCATAATAAAATCAGACTGGGATTTATTAGACCCAACAAATGTATTGCTTTCAATACATGACCGTGACCTCGACCTCTTAGAAATAAGAGCAATTAGAACAGGTCTGTCTTGATTCTGATACCTATTTTTCAATTGTAGCAATCAGAAATAACGTGTCCTTTTTTCTTGCAATATGTACACGTCGGAAGAGACAAGGATCTAGAATCAAGCTTCTCTGAAGTTTGATTTTTGAAAGTTGTGCTAGTTTGAGTTTTAAAAGTGCTTGTATTAAGCTGACATACTTTTCTGCCAGAAGACTGTTGAGTAGAAGTCTTGTTAACAAAAGAACTATATGTGTCAAAGGATATTCGTCAGCAGCTTGAGTAGCATTCTCCAAGGTTTCAATCCTATGCTCATCAAGATAAGACTTAACGTCACTATGGAAACAGTTTTTGAACTCTTCAATTAATATAATTTGTTTGAGATTTTGATAATCTTGTGACTTTCTTGGCTAAGCACCATCTATAAAACAACTAGCAAATTCGACATGAATTGGTCCAGCTTCTTTTTTGTAATTTCTGAAATTTTGCCGATAAGCTTCAAGGACTAACTCATAACCCCTTAGAATGCATTCTTTAACCACATCATAGTCACCACTTTGGTGAACAGACAGTGAAGCGTAAATCTCACTAGCCTTACTAGTAAAAACACATTGCAATAACTGAGTGCAATGCTCCGTTGGCTACTTTAAATTGTCTGCAATTTTTTCAAAACGAATGAAGTATTTGTCTACTTCTTTTTCTCTGAAATGGGCACTAATCTAATATTCCTTGCTAAATCAAAACTTAAATTTGGATTTGAAGTATGAGGTGTTTTTCACTTGCCAGCACTATTCCTTTCATTTTACATTGATATTCCATTTCCACCTTCACTCTCTCTCTCTCTCTCTTTCAATTTATTTTTCTTGTTACCGAATGTGCATCTGCTCTTTTTGTAATTCAAATTGTCTTTCTTTCTCCTCTTTGTCATATTGTAATTGTTTTCCTTTCTCCCTTTCCTGTCTCTCTCTCCTCTTTTTCATACTGTAATTGTCCCTTTCCTGAAATTCCAGCTTCTTCAACTCTAATTCCATCTTGAAATTTAATTCTAATTTCTTTACATTTTTGTCAGAGTCTGATGCAGACTTACTGACTGAAATCATAGCACTTTTTTCCATACCATTCTTTTCTACCAAATATTGGACCAAATTCTTTTTGATATCTTGTTTCGTTAAAGAAGACTTGTCTTCAGAAGGATCATATTTTCTAGCAAGTTGAATCAACTCATCCTTTCTGAAAATATCTAATTGCTCCTGAGTAGGATTAGAAAGATATATTTCTACTTTAGATGTCATTTTAATACAAGCCAGTCCATCTCACTAAAGATTTTTTTTTAAAAATTCAAAACCTAGGGGAATTCAAATTTAAAACAAAAGTTTTCTGAAAAAAAATAGTAGCCAAATTCCAATTGATCCCTATCTCTGACGAGGCCACTAATTCATATGTTACGTGCTTAGGCTCGACTAGACAGTAACATAGAAAGAGTGAAAATAACAAGCTTGTAAAAACTTAATAAACAATTTATTGAGCAAAATAGTTTCCAGAAAAGATAAAATAAACTTACGGTTTTAAGAATCAATTCCAAAATTAACCCAAAAAAAATTCCAAATATAATCCCTTAGTAAAATTCCAAAAGTGCTGGTAATAAAATGTCCAAATAATTCCCAGTTCGAATCAAAGACAAGCATCCGAGATGGAAGACGATGTCACGTGATGAAGTCAGTTCTGTTCTTATGAAATTCAATGAGCACAATTATTTTCCAGATAAATAACAAAATAAATCCTCTTGATCCAAACGAATTGAAATAATTTCCAGTATAAAGTAACTTAAAATAACTCAAAACAATACAACTTAATATTCTAACAGCCCAATTTCTACTAAATAGATCGCTTTATATGCCTGTTTTTACGTAAACAAGGAAGGGGTCACATGATCTTCTAGAATCTTTAGAACAAATTTACGTTCAAAAAGTCTCGTGCACACGGAATGAACCAGCTAAAAATAGAAAGATGTTTACAACAAAGCTATATATATATATATATATATATATATATATATATATATATATATATATATATATATATATATATATATATATATGAGAGATAGAGAGAGAAAAAAAAAACAGTCGAAAGTGTGTTTGGGGAATATCATTTGAGATAGAAATTAGTTAACTAGAGACATTTCTGTATCAATATCCTGCGAAACGAAGTAACAACAAATTAAACTATATATTACAGGAATAGACACGACTGATACAATAAATAAACACATACTGAATAATATTGATAATAATGCATTGGCTAAATTGGAAGGCAAATGTGGAAATATCAGAATTAACAATTGAACGAATATCGAATTAGAATGTATGCGTCTTTCAGTTTTAATGTTTCTTATTTTGATACCTCAATCATTAAAATTTCAATCTCCTGATATCAATTTGTCAAATGATAAAACAAAGCTGCATTAATTGGTTTTCAGTTTTCATGTAAGCTACTAATATCAATCTAATTGTATCAAGAACTGTATCTAGACAGATGCTGAGACGGTTATTTGTGTTAATACTGTAAGTATGTCAGCTAATAAATAGTAACGATCTGCTATTTATCCCCTAAATTTCGTGGATGCACCTAACAACTTTTCTTCTTTTTATACGTAAACTTCGAATTACAATACCTAAATCTTAGATATGATATCATTAGGAAAACATGACGTACAGTGCGCATGTATTCATCACTATATTATGGAACAAGCGCGCAAAATGTAAGTTATTGCAAGCACAATGCAATCTTCTTGTAAGAAGTAGCAAAATAGAATACTGCAATGGTACATGAATAATACAGATAAACTTAACTTTGATATACACTTAAGCAGTAAATGGAGGAATAAACTAATAATACAGGGGAGAAAACGACCGGTTCAACTCTTCTGAATAAGCTTTTTAGCATGATAATTTTTTGTCTATAATATAAATCGTTCACGATCTGCGTCGCCTTAAGAATATGTTGATCTGCTTATTGGTTTGACTATTTAAATGGAATGTCATCTATACATAAGCATCATTAACATAATGGAACATATCTCGTAATCACAACTAGTATAAATAAATCCGCCATAGTCGCTACAGAATACTGATATTTCACCTTTGAAACATAGCGATACATTTCAGAGTCGATGCACGCAAACAGTTAAAATCTCATTTTAAATTACAAGGAGTTTCAAAGAAATAACTCTCGTGTCAAAGAAAAAAACCGACCGATTCTGAATCACTTTTAGATCAAGGTTTATGGATGAGAGATTTAGTTTTAATAGTTTCTGGCTTTTATTTTGAACGTTTTATTATGTTTCTCTGCTCCTTTCAAGTCACACAATTACAATTGTCTGTACTACAGGAAAATATATCCGCTATTTTTCAATAAAATTAATAAGATTTCTTTTTCCAGTCTAGATTAATAAGTAGTACGTTGACGTTTTCCTGTCCTCGTGCATAATGGCAATTCAGCAATGTTTGTGTCATACAAGTTAATACATAGTAGTTCTTATGTTTCTTTTGAATGACATCTTGCTACTGGTTAAAGATTAATGTGGTATATAGTTTAGCTGTGTCAAGGCTACCACTTCATGTAAGATTTCACTTTATGATGCAAATGTACACCTATATTAATAACGGTTGTTAACATTTAAATGCAATGAAGAAGCACTCGGTCGAAAATAACTGAGTGTCAATAACAGTGACGTAACTTCGTTTGATATGACGCTGTCATTTTACAGTTCATTTTATAAACGCCGCTAATTATTGAATCGTAGAAAATTTATACCCAGTACTTTCATAGTGACGTTTACAGCAACTAGTGATGACTTCGATAGATTAGCAGTTCTAACATTTAAAACAATTCTACGCGTAATATTGATGTTTGGCAAGTTCATCTTTTCCAAAAATTCTATTAGACAATTTCTAACCAGTTATCTTTGGGCATATTGCATTTGAATGTTCCTATATGTAAGCTCCGATTTCTGTAGAAATGGACTATTTAATTTGATTGTACAACGTAATTGCTATGTCAGTTTTAATTCTTCTTTATTCTTCTTCACAGGTAGAAAAATTCATTTATTTGCTATTCAGTTATTGCGAGTGCTGGAGCGTTGAAAGGAATTTTGTTTTTAATGCTGATTACGACGAAGACAACAACGCCATATATTACGAATACGGTAGATGTTGGAAGGTTTCCTTACTGCTAAAACATTTAGCATTCCAATACATTCGGAGACGTTGTTTACTAATTTCCAGAGCATCCGAGTATTAGAAAATTGTATATAGGGAATGATATGACTTCACAAATCCAACACAAATTTGGGAAAATACAAGAGAGAATTAAGTATTGCTTTACATTATAAATTATTGAATACTCAAAATAAGTACAAAGGTGTTGTTATGGTGGGATTGCAAATGTGCTCAAGCATAAAATGTGAATATAATTATTACATTAGCCATGTATGATACTTGCGGAATTAAAACATTTATGTTAGAATATCATCACTATTTGTTTCACTATTGCTAAGTGCCTAGTATTTATTAGAATGCAGACGTGGAAACTACGGATCCGAATGCAATGAGATCTGTGGTAACTGTTACAAAGGGAACAACAGTTGCTCGCTGACAGACGGAAAGTGTATGGAAGGTTGTGAAGCAGGATGGCGTGGTGACATATGCAAAAACGGTATGTCAGTTTAAAGCGCTATATACAGACATTCAAATCAAACATACAATAATAACTTCAGCATCGATAAAGAGCAAATAAATGCATACCTCGTGCAATCAACATTGCATGTACTTTGAGGTGGATTAGATATACATAGTTTACAACGAAAAGAATAGTATAAATGCATTATCGCTGTACATCCAATTATATTCAAATGAATAAATCGTATCATCAAATAGTGTTTATTTTTATAGAATATATTTCGATAATTTCCAGGTATCATAATAATCACAATCATAGTTAGATTGTATATTTGTAACAATTCAAATCTTCACCCTCTGTTAACGGATTTACTTAAGACTATGGACGGTTTTAATGAGGAAAGGTGTTTTGCAAGATTAATAGTGCACAGCAATATGTGCATTAAGAACAAAGACGCCCTTTCATATACTCCTCATTTGGTTAACAACTGATTGAACATTATATATTGATGTGATTCCACGCTAAAATCTGAATATTGAAAAATAGAAATGTGTGGCATGTATGTAAATAGTTTGAAATAGTTTCTGCTGTAAATAAAATATCTGTATACGATATCTCATGCAATCGCTATTGCATGTATTTCAACGTGGAAAAAGTTATATAATTTTACAGCGAACGAAATAGCATATATGTATTATTGATGTACAGTTCCAATTATATTCAAATGAAGAAATAGTATCAGCTGATATTGTTTATTTTTATCGAATATATTTCAATAATTTCAATGTATCGTAACAATTAAAATGATAGTTAAATTTTATATTTACAACCATTTAAATCTTCACCCTCCATTTCGTTTTGAACGGAAAAGTCTTATAAAATTTATGTATACGATGTTTTCAAGCAATTGCGAATTTGTTATATTGAAAGAATCCCATATATATATATATATATATATATATATATATCTGTGTGTGTGTGTGTGTGTGTGTGTGTGTTTAATCTCAGACTAATAATTCGTTCTAATTCTATATACTAGTATGTAAATAAGGCAGTGCCGAAGTATGAATCATTTACAATTGTATAAATATTTTTTTTGCTGTTATTTTACCGCTCCATATATAAACGTTTGCTTGAGAAGGGGATATATACTTTTTTCATTCGGTCTTGAAAGTCGTTACAAGCACGAAATTGCAAAGGAAATCACCATTGTTTCTAAACGGATTTTAGTAATCTGGTTTTTTAAATTATTTAATTGTTTTATATTAGAAGGATAAATGCGACATGTGATTGGTAACTTAACTCCTTTTCAATTTCGTTATTTAAGAATGCGAAGCAGGAACGTACGGATTGAATTGCACAGAAACATGTGGTCACTGTTTAAATGGAAACAACAGTTGCTCAAAGACAAGTGGTCAATGCAGCGGCGACTGTCAAGCAGAGTGGAAGGGTGAAACATGTAAAACAGGTACTAATGATATATTCTGAAGATACATGTTCAACATTAATCTCAAATATTACTTCAATTATTTTTGTAGTTGTATGTATAATAATGAGGTCAATAAGAATTTAGTTGTTAAGCTCGCGATGATCAGAATTTACATTATTTTATTAAGGAATTCCATGCACCATACTTTCATATTACATGAAGAATTCTGATGTGATGTTTGTTTAGAAAACTATATTATTATGTATTATCATACAATGTAATGGACGTTTTAGGACTCACTACGAAACTATTGTGATATATAATCATATGGTTTTCTTTCCCACTGACACACCATTTTTAAGGATGAATGCTATGCGTCATTTCTTCATTATATCACTGTACTAATGCAATAACTTAAATGTATTGGTGTCCGTGAGTAAACCCATATTTATCGTGTCAGGTTTTAATTTTGTTCCAAACTCAAAACTGTTGCAGGACTGAAACTTAGATTTCTTGCTGAACAAATTAGTCAGGGGTTTAGCAATTTTTCAAATATCTGTGCAGACGTTCCCACTTTGTCCAGCTATACCGCACCATTGGATTAGTTGGATTTTATTGATAATGATTGGGAATTCATATATAGGATATACATAAAATTTAAGTTGATAGTGTCTAATAATATGTTGTGAAAATGACTCCCAACGACAGAAACCAACCTTTACTTAAATTATTTGTCACATTTTCATCGATCACATAATTTCTGAATCGCTTCGAAATAGTCATTGAAGGTGCCGTTGTAAATTATGGTGTCATCGATCTACGGGGTCCCAATTATTTATTCCAGATTTTATCATGTACAATTAACGCTTCCATATTGACGGAGACATTTTTCTTGCCAACGTCAGCACTTTATATTGATAGAATACTTCTCTAGATGCGAATGTTGAAGTCTCTTTAATCTCTTTATGTGATTGTACTTTGCCTTAATCTTTTTAAAACGTCAAACTTGATGATATAGGTACGAATTTTCTAATGCATTTATCATAGCCTATACAAAACGTATTATCTGGTTTCGACGCAAGAACATATGGTGAAATCAAGCAAAAATGAATATTGTCAATAATATCCCTCTCCAGAATTTACTGAATCAAAACAGTCTTTTCGTAGACGATTCGTCCTATAAGGAAGCTGCTTCACATGTTTAGAATATATATTATCACAGAAATGATACATTTTATATGTTCATGTTGTACCATCTAGTAACAAATACTCATATACACTTAATATCTTCTTGCTTTCAATATATTCTTATAACTGCGGCTGTGAACGTGTCTGGTCCAGATTGTCTGAATTGCGAAAATTGGTGAAAACAAGGTCACTACAGTAATATTACATTAAATTGTCAATGTGTAGGACAGATACAGCTACGTTGAATGAATCACTAAAACTGTTATATCTATCAGTGTACTCGTTTATCACATCTATAAGACAAGTTTTATTATTTGTCCACCTTCTGTGAGTAATAATCTTATCATTCATGTCACTTAGGTACTTGGTGTCTTAATTGTGTCAAGAAGAATTGTTTAAGATTTTGAAGTATGGGGTAGAGCGACAGACCTCTATTAAAAGCAAACAAAATTTTTATTTATAGTTCTCTTTTACCTTAATTTCATTCTAGACTAAATATAGACAACATTAATTCTTGCTATTGCACTCGGATTTGACAACTTGTATTTGGAATAAGAGACACAGTCAAGACGACTAAGTTCTGAATCATCTGTTGAAAGGAATTTCTCTTTTAATAGGTTCATTAGAAAAGAACAGAATGTCGCAGGACTATTTTAAAAGAATACCAGTAAACAACAGCACATGACCAGCAGTATCCCTCTCTTTTCCTGTCTCAAGGCAACATCATGATTGAATTATTTTCTTTAGAGTTTGATGAAATCTTTTGTAACTCGCATTGTATCTCAGTGTGCTATGACGAAGACTTTAACTCTTGAAATCCTAATTAATGCATACCCTGGTAGAAACTTCCATACCTAAAAGTTGACCTTTGACTAGACTAGCAAGGTTTAGGAAAACCCAGAAGTATAGACACAACTTTCTTAATGTTTTTAAAATTGTTTGCATTCTTAATATTCATTCAGGGAATTATCCGTGGACATCTTGTGGACGATATGTTTTGATCAACACGAATTGGTTGCCTGGATTGTGCTTATGTAAGAAACCGACACAATCTATAATTATTCTGATGAAATGTTCCTTCTAATGGAATAGATTCCAAATGAGCCTTTGATATATTTTGATTAGGTTTTCATCTCATTTTTAGTATGACAAGATCTACATTACTTTGAAACAAACATTATACATTTATTACTTCATAACATTATCGCATAGAGAATGTGAGTGTACAGTTTCGTTTCAGACAATATTGTTATCAAAACGATACATATCACTAATGCAATATTAATCCCGTATATGGACCTTAATCTATTTGTTTTAATCTTGTTAATGTATGGCTGCTTCTAGTCTTTATTGTTTCTGTTTTTGTTTCGAAATGTCATTAAATGCTTTCGTATAGAAATATGGATATTAAAGTTTGGTTTTAAATTTCTAAATTATTCCATTACCTTTATATATTTTATTCTGATAGCACTGGTCAACAGTGAAATCATTACTGACTTGAAAAGGCCCTAATCTGTAATATTTTGGTGTGCCGAACACGAATATAACCGTGAAACTTTTTTATTGGCTCTCGTTTTGAAGATATTCATATACCTCATTTTCTATGTTTCACTGTGTAAATTTCTCCAGTAGGACTGCAGCAACATCCGGAATAATGATGTAATATTGCATAATACCATCATGCTCATATCATCCACAGTTGATTGCATCATTTTCTGATGCAATGCAATACTAATGCCATGCGGCTGCTGAAGTAAGTTGACGTCAGCAGTGTACTATACATGTGTAGGCCTATTATACTAATGCCAGGCGGCTGCTGAAGCTGACGTAAGCAGTGTATTATATAAAGCCCAATCAAATAGGTTCAGCATTTAAAATATTTTAGACGTTGTGCGAGACAGTTCAAGCTACTGTTACATAAAACTTATTATTTTATCCATTTACGTACAATAAAGAACAGTAATGCCTCGAAAGTGTGTTAATACCGCGGACAATTTTTGCTATATTTGTGGGGAAGTGACATTTGCCAACCAGAAGAAAAGTATCAATTCTCAAGTGAAGAAGGCATATCATCTTTACTTCGGATGCAAGGTTGGTGACCAAGACAAGCCTTGGGCTCCGCATATATGCTGTGCTACATGTACAACACAGCTTTCACAGTGGTTGAATTGCAAAAGGTCATCAATGCCGTTTGCAGTCCCAATGGTGTGGAGAGAGCCAAGCAACCACCTAAATGACTGTTACTTCTGCTTGGTTCCTCCTCTTTCCGGCGGAATAACGAAGCGAAAGAAGTCGAGAATAGTCTACCCAAACATTCCGTCTGCATTGAGACCAGTTCCACATGGTGAGGGACTTCCTATTCCAGAACCTCCAGCAGAATATTCTCTTGATTCATCTGACGAAGACAAAGGTGAGTCGACCTGTTCTTCTCCTGGTCCATCAGCATGCAGTGATCCAGATTTTCACTGTGGTGCATCATCAACCCCACACAGAATAACACAGGAAGAACTAAATGACCTGATTCGTGATTTGGACTTATCAAAGAACAAGGCAGAATTGCTAGGATCAAGACTCCAACAATGGAATCTTCTAGAAGAAGATGTCACAATTACTGCATATCGAAAGCGCCACCAGCAATTGGAGCCTTTCTTCAGAAAGGAAAGTAATCTGATATTCTGTTCCGATATTGAGGGCCTCATGAATGCTTTAAAAATCACTCATGACCCACAAGAATGGAGACTATTTGTGGACTCTTCGAAACTGAGTCTCAAGGCTGTGCTTTTGCACAATGGAAACATTCTTCCATCTATTCCAGTAGCGTATGCTGTCCACATGAAAGAGACATCCGATAACTTAAGGCAGCTACTGAATTCCATTGAGTATAACAAGTACAGCTGGCACCTCTGTGGTGATTTGAAGGTAGTTGCCCTTTTAATGGGACTGCAGCAAGGATATACAAAATACATGTGTTTCTTATGCGAGTGGGATAGCCGAGCAAGGGAAATGCACTACATGAGGAAGGAATGGACTCGCAGGCAGAATGTAGCCATTGGAGAGAAGAATATCCAACACCCAGCTCTGGTTGAGGCTCAGAAAATCTTGCTACCACCCCTTCACATCAAACTAGGTTTGATGAAGAACTTCGTGAAAGCCATTGACCGGACTTTGCCAGCATTCCGATACCTGCATGAAAAATTCCCTCGACTCAGCGAAGCAAAGATTAAAGAGGGAGTTTTTGTGGGTCCTCAGATTCGAGAGCTTTTCAAAGATGACCGGTTCAACAACTTGCTGGAAGGTGACGCGAAACAAGCATGGAATGCTTTTCGCCTAGTTTCTACAAACTTCCTCGGAAATGTTAGGGCAGAAAACTATAAGGAACTAGTAGAAGACATGTTGATGAAGTATAAGAAACTTGGCTGCAATATGTCTCTAAAGATTCACTTCCTTCATTCCCATTTGGATTTCTTTCCTAGCAACTGTGGTATTGTTAGTGATGAACACGGCGAACGTTTTCATCAAGATATCGCAACAATGGAACAAAGATACCAGGGAAAATGGTCCACTACAATGCTGGCTGACTACTGCTGGACACTCCTCAGAGATGCTCCCGAACAGCTGTACAAGAGACAGGCGAAGAAACCTAAGATGTAGTCAATGACTTGATTTTTTATAGGTAGGCTATTACAGTTGACCTTTTACTATTGGAATGCATTTCGTTATGTAAACATTAATTTCTTGCAGATTACAAAAAAGACTAGAGCCAATTTTGCAATTTGACTGTCATATTCGTGTTCAGCACATAAAAATTGATAAGAATTGACTAATTTTATTTCAGTAACATGACTTTTGTAAAAATTTGTTGTCCAGTGTAGTCACCGATTATAGTACGACAGAGCAAAATATATGCTGCAAGCAAATACAAATGACTATATAATTTAAGAGAATAAGCAATCTAATGCAATGTTAAAAAGTTATGAAAATGTAGACGTTATAAAAAGAAGTTCCTCTCCAGCAACTAATGTAACATTCCAATACGTGCAGTCAGGCCTAATTCGTATTTCCGAAATACCTCAATATCAACAAGTGCTGAACTAAAGAATAATGATATGACCTTTTTAATCCTAGATAAATTTGGGAAAATACACGTGATGTTTCAATAATATTTTAAATCCGATATCATTAAAATGATTTGCAGAAGAACCGAAATATTGTGATATTAGGTTTTTGTATTGAAACAGGTATCAACTTTGAATGTTTTACTTAAATTAGCCGTATCACTTACATTCAAAATTGACAAGTTGACATTAAGAAAGAATTTCAGCACTCATTTCTTAATATTGTTAAGTGCCTACTATTTATTAGCATGCATAAGTGGAATTTATGGATGTGGATGTAGTGAAACCTGTGGCAATTGTTCCAGTGGGAGCATCTCCTGCTTGCTGACAGACACAATGTGTACGTAAGAATGTACGGTAGGATGACATGGTGATATATGCAAGTTAAGTACGTCATCTTAAAAAACTATCCAGATTTATCAAACATGCATTGATCAGCATATATTTATATAAAGATTAAAATAATACCTATATAGTGTGATCGATATACAAACATGATGAATTAAAATGATCATGGCTTCTCCAACACAATAATAGCAGAAATACATTATTGATGTATATGCCCACTTATCTTCAATATATCATAATTATCGAAATCATAGTTCAAGTTTTGTTTTAAAAACAAATACTCTTCTCGATGTTTCGAATCAGTAGCGAAATGTTTATCTTGGAGGATGCCATAATATTTTTAATGAACATATAGCGAACTGTATATATATATATATATATATATATATATATATATATATATATATATATATATATATGTATATGTTTGTGTGTGTGTGTGTGTGTCCTATGATGTTAATATGTTAATACAACCTTGTAGAAGTATGAATCATTTAACATTTTTAAAATATGTTATTTGTTTGACTAGAATGTAATTAACCACTCCATATATACATTCCTGGTTGAGAAAGCGGACCTATGTTATTATATTAATTTTGAGATAAATTACAATAATATGAAGTGGATGCATACTATACTGCCGTTAAAGTTTTATGATCGTTCTAATGAACTAAACGTGTAGTACAAAACATGGAAATGGACAACTCGACATGAATTGTTACATTTCAAGATGGCGTCGTTCAGAACTACTTCAACAAATTTCAAACAGTTCCCGAATAAATTGAATGTCCAAATAATGAGTAATTTTTTTCTCTGATCATTTTTAAACAAATTATTGAATCCCCAATACTATCTAGGTACAATATAAAACACATTTTCAGACTTACATGAAGTGATCATGATTTCTCATATACGCATACCATTGCAACTATATTTCACTTTTTCAACCACTCGACATACCTTATAACCTATTTTGTCCCGAGAATGCCTCTTGACTGGATCTAGCCCAAACAATGAGAGATAACAGAACTATGTTAGATCCATTTCAACCTCATCAACCAATGACAATGAATCCATGGTGAAAGTAAATCTTATTTCTCGGGCAGTTATTAATAATTGTCAATACGCATTTAACATCTGCTAGACCCTACCAGACTCACATCGCGGAGGCAAACTGGAACTAAATATATTCTGTATAATTAACAAGCATGAATACAAATTAAAAAGGTTAAATAGAATCATGAACTAGAATAAATACAATATCTACATAAATATAGATACATATATATTATATCAATTGATTTAAAATTAGTATATATATATATATATATATATATATATATATATATATGCCATTCTCACTAACCGTGAATGTAGACATATACAACACATTGGACTGTATCAAGCAATATATTTTAATATGGAAGGGGTCAGTAATAGTTGCAAGTGTAATAGCTCGTTATACATACATACATATATATATATATATATATATATATATATATATATATATATATATATATATATATATATATATATATGCATATTACTGATTGTGGCAGGGGTTCAATATAAATGTTTGTTGCGTCTTTAAATTTGTTGCATGTTGCAAACGCAAAATCCACAAAGAATGTCATTTCCTTTTTGTATAGTTTGCTCATACTCTTTTAGTTTCTATTTAATTATCCTATTTCATAACAGATACTGCGTAATATGGTTCAATAACAATATGTGTACGTTTCTTTCTTTTAGAATGTGAAGTAGGAACCTACGGATTTAATTGCAATGAAACATGTGGTCACTGTTTAAATGGAAACAACAGTTGCTCAAAGATCATTGGTCAGTGCGCTGGCGGCTGTCAACGTGGGTGGAGGGGTGAAACATGTAAATCAGGTACTAATATTATATTCTGGATATATGTGTTCAAGGTTTACCTCTAATATTACGTATCTCGTTTTTGAAGTCGTAAATATAGCCAAGTGTTATAGAATTATTTATTTTCTAACTTTGCGATGATTGTTACATCATTTTATGAACGATTTTTATGCATAGTAGCAAATCAATATTACATTAAGCATATAATCCTAGAATATCTTTAACATTATAATGCAATGCATTTTTCTTTTTGTTTTAAAAGGTTCAGATAACATTAAAAGGTTATATCTGTATATATTTATATTGAATCCTATAACTTTTACAGGTTTTCAACTTTTCGGTCTTTTGTCACTTTATTATTTGTACTAGAAATGTAGATTTGTTTATGGCAGCTTTGTCGCAACATTTCTTCTGAATTGCATTTCATTATATGTACCATTTGGATATAACCTAAACCGCGTGATACATCAAGCGCTGTGCTGACAAGCTTTAACCCACATAAATACATACTTGCATACATACATACATACATACATACATATATACATACATACATACATACATACATACATACATACATACATACATACATACATACATACATACATACATACATACATACATACATACATACATACATACATACATACATAGATGCATGCTGTTACCTGCTTAGGCTCTAATAAACAGAAACATAGAAAGGGTGAAAATAACAAGCTTGTAAAAGTTAATAAACAATTTATTGAGCACAAATATTTTTCAAAAAAGAAAAATAAACTTACGGTTTAAAGAATCAATTCCAAAATTAATCCAAATATCATTCAAAATATTATCCACCAGAGAAATTGCAAACGTCCTGGTAATAAAATGCCCAAATAATTCTAAGTTAGAATTCCAGCGAAGTATCCAATATGGAAGACGATGTAACTTGATGAAGTCAGTTCTTGTCAATAAAATTTCTATGAGCACAATTCTTTTCCAGATAAATAACACAAAAATTCCTCTTGATCCAAGCGAATTGACATAATTTCCAGTACAAGGTTATTTATAATAACTAAAAAATACACAACTTAATATTCTAAAAGCCCAACTTCAACTGAATAGCTTGCTCCCAAAACATAGTTTATATATATGTTTTTACGTAAACAAGGGGTCATGTGATCTTCTAGAAACAACTCAGAACAAATTTACGTTCAAAAACTCGCGTACCCAGCGTATGACCCAACTAAAATAGAAAGATGTTTATACAAAGCTCTATATTGTCCTTGGAATCAACCATTCATTTTAAAAGTTTGTTTGCAACTCTGAGGCCAGGTCAGAAATGAGGTCAACACCTGGTGTTTACTCTGTAATGTACAGGTCACACCCCCTTCGATGAATGAATCTTAAAACTTAAAATGCCAAATTTAAATCTAACAAACAAACAATAAAAATAAATATAAATGACTTATATCAAATATATTTAACAATGCATGCATGCATCCATGTATGCATGCATGCATACATACATACATACATACATACATACATACATACATACATACATACATACATACATACATACATACATACATACATACATACATACATACATACATACATACATACATACATACATACATACATACATACATACATATAGTTAAGTTTAGATGCTGAGAAAAGAAACAGAAAGAACAAAATTTTGAAAACTTACAAAATTAATTTAATTATCAAAGTTATAAATGAAAACGTGATAGGAAATTACAGAAATATGAAGTGGAAGCAAAATATATTACTGAAACATCTATGAAAGTTCTAATGAATGAAAATTAGAATTCCAGAGCTGGAAACTTACTGTTTGCCATCAATTGTTACATTTCATGATGTCATCGTCCCGAACTACTTTACACTTTTATGACAGTTAAAGAATAAAATAAATGTCCGAAAATGAGCATCTTCTATTTTCATTGACCGTTTCCAAACAAATGATTTCCGATCAAATCATATCTAGGTACAATATAAAACACGTATGCAGACTTTCAAGAAGTGGTGGTGATTTTTTATAAACGCTTCCTACTGCAAGTATATTTTACCATTTACCTCACAAGACATACCTAACAACCTATTTTGTCCCTTGACCATGAGCAATGAGAAGATAAAAACTCTATTAAATCCATCTAAACCTCATCAAAAAATGAGAACTTAATCCATGCCGACATTAAATCTTATTATTAAGGCAGTTATTATTAACTGTCAATAGGAGATTAGCATCTAACAGACCAAAGTTGCAGTGGCACAATAGAACGAAACATATTCTGTACAATTTATAAGCATGAATATAAGTTACAAAGGTTAAATACAACCATAAAGTAGAGTAAAAGAAATACATATATATATTCATAAGGTGATTACAAATTATTGTTTCTTCTCACGACTATAAATATTTATACATGTACATTAATACATGTACATTATATCAATTGATTGAAATTTAATTTAAAATTAATGCATAAAGATGTCCTTCTTTCACTCAGTGTAAATGAAGTCATATGTAAAACATTCGACATTATCAAGCAAAAGTTTTAATGTCGCGGGTGTCAGTAACATTTGCGAGTGTAAAAGCTCGTTTACAAATATAAATACTAAGAGAAAACGAGACATTGAGAAATTATGAATTATTTAAATTTTTTGAATGTATAATTTTGTTGTTGCATAAGAAGCTAATTAACTCTTTCATATATATATATATATATATATCTATATATATATATATATATATATATATATATATATAAGTTATATATATATAAGTTACTGGTGGTTGAAAGGGTCCAGTATTTGTGTTTCTTGGGTCTTTAAATTCGTTGGCTGTTGCAAACAAGTCAGAAATCAAGTCAGAACAGTCGTGGGACACTGGCGTGAACGGGAATTTAACATGATAGGAATTTCTTTCGTCAATATGAATTTAACATGGGGGTTAATATAGCGTCAATTGTAATTTAACATGGGGAATATTTTTTGGTCCTGTCTAGCGACAAGGGAAATTTAGGCAAAGAAAGTAAAGATCTTTTTGAGGCATATGAGTGTCACTGGTAATATACCACACAATTTCGTATCCACACAGAAGGGAAAGAAACAAAACACGCAATCTACTATCCACACAGAAGTGAGCGAAAAATTACCACCAAATCTATTAAAAAAATCACAAGTCTACTATCCACACAGAAAGAAGAGCAAATTATCTAATTAAAAATCACAAAATCTACTATTGACACAGAAGGGAAGGAAAACAAGCCACACATAAAGGGAGCGCAAAAATACCACAAAATATATTATCAAAAGTTGCACAATCTACTAACCACACAGACTGCAGCGAAGAAATACCACAAAATATATTATCACAAATTACTAAATTTACTATCCACACAGAATAGAGCGAAAAAATACCACAAACTATATGATCAAACAATCATAAACTCTACTGTCAACACAGAAGGGAAGGAAAACAAGACAATGACAATTAAGAACACCACATATTATATGTGAAATATGTTCATTGTTTTCATTCGCTCAGCAATTTAACAAAAACGTAGGGTGATATTTATTGTCGACAATCTGCTTAACATATCTCAAATTTAAGGGATTTCCAATGTTTCTCAGCACATACTACAAACAATGTTTCCATGTTTTCACATCTCTAAGGGCGAAGGGGGAAAAGAGCAGCACCAAAACGTGCTTTGTTCTATCGAGAGTCTAAGCTGAGAGAAAAGAGGTCAGTTATACTTTCCTGAACGTCTGTTTTGATTTGAAATTTAAAGTGTACCATGGCAGGGTCATATAGTTCAATGTCACTTGCGTCAATTTTAAACATTGCTTCATTTTCCGAATTTGTATTTTGATTTGAAATTAAAAGTTAACCATAGGCAGGATGATAAGGTGCAACGTCACTCGCGACAATCTTGAACATTATTACATTTCTTCCGAATGTTTGTTATGGTTTTGGATTTGGGTTTTTAATTCACAGTTAGCCATATGCAGTGTTATACAGTGCAACATCACTCTCGTGATTCTTGAAATAGTCTTATATGTGTTTCATCTCTAAAGCAAACGGTAGATCTCATGCTTTAAGACAATGTCGTGACACATTGCAGTGCCAAAAAAAGGATAAAGCTCAGATACCTGAATTGTACAAGTTTGTCAGATCAAGATTTTATTTCATCAAACGATTTGCTGAGTTACAGTTGGTAAGGGTGTTGTGTTTGAAAATCAAATTGCATGACAATCGGTAATTATGGTGCCTACTGATTATAATTTTGGAGAGGTTTCTTCAAACGGGAACATCTACCATTCGGATTTCCATCAAACGTATTACGACGGAGAGAGAGAGACAGAGAGAGAGAGAGAGAGAGAGAGAGAGAGAGAGAGAAAGGAAGAGACAGACAGACAGACAAAACGCGACTATGTTATACCTACTTTTAACACGAATCACGACACTTACGCTTATTTTTATGGTATATTTTCCCACTTAGAAAATCAAATACATAGGAAAGGTCCACAATTTTAAAATATTACCAGAGTGAACTGATGAAGAATACAACTAAAACGTCCTCACTAAAAAGTTCATCCAAATATGCTGTGATGTATTTGACTATACAATTGACATAATTACCGTGGGATCGCCCAGGGTACGATTGTTCTTGCTTTAGTTTTACTTCTTTTTTTATATAAATAATCTAGCGGGGAAACACCACCTATATCGATATTAGGTGAAGAGTTACTGAAGTCAATCCGAAGAGATCGCGGTAAGACAATTAGTCTAGCTCAATGAAATTGTTTATCATGAGTTATGCAATGTTTTGTACGAAGGTAGTATGGCAAAATAATAAAAATATGCTCTCAAGTTGTTCCCATTGCAGTGCAGACTGGATTGTGAACTTAAATCCCTCCATTATGTATTGTACCATTTCTTCTTACCACATCAGCTACTGAACGGTCACAGCACTGGTTAGCGTTTTAAAACTGACAATTTATTTTTATCTCATTTAAACATTGTGACGTACACACTCACGTCGGTATTTTTATGGAGTTATGCGGTATTAAGTGGCATGATTTTTTGTTTTTTCTTTTCTTTTCTTTTCAAACTTGTGAATCTGGGATTTGTACGAATTAAAAAAAAACAAGTTCAGTAAACCGCAATGATAAAGATCCAAGTTGTCTGTCTATCGATGTGAATACTTACATCAAAAACAATATAACCTCCAAAACACAAAAATATACGGCCAGCATGATTAGAATGAACACAACGACACCTAACTGTAGTAACGAAGAGGTCTTTCCCATCACGTCCACGTAACTTAGAGTCTCAATTCTCTTTCAAGACAAACCTGGTATCCTTTTGTGGGCGTGAAATTAAAATACTGTACAAGCTTAAGCGCATTGCTATAGACTATATTATATATAATTTCAGCAACAAACTAAACAACATAAATACCGTTACAACAATAGAAAGCCTGAAATCGTCTATTAAAAAAGAAATGCGTTAAAAAAAATAATTGTATGTGGATGTAATCTGCCATGTATTAACAGCTTGAATAAAAGGTACACTCATAGACAAAAATCAATTCAAACTGTACTCCTTCTATTCAAGGGTGGAGCATGAAAAATACACATAAAAGCTTTGAAATATTGGACACATTTAGGGATTATCATAGCGTTCCAAGCCAGCTGTTTATGTTATGAAGGTCTGTGGGGTATCCACAAATAAAAATAAGTACAAATTTCCATTATAACTGAAAGTTTTGCGTCTTTTGAAAAATGTTAAAACAATTGGATACATATTTTTGTCGTAATGCTTTTAAAGCGAAGAGTCTGTGTAAGTGTCAAAAGCTATAGTCATATAACTTCTGTACGGTTAGTAACCTTCCACTTTTGGTCATGTGAAATATCATAATTTAGCATTACAAACAGCACTGAAACATATCGGGCTTGACAGTTGCTTTTTATACAGATCCACTAAACTTGAGAACTTCCTTGCGCTGTGTTATACTTTGGTCTTAGGAAGGATCTACTTTGTAGTTGTAGCAACTGTGGTAAGAGCAGCAGTCGTTGTCGCTGCTGTCGAATAAGAGCAGATATATTTAAACATGGATCTAATAGTTAATATTTTTAAACTAAAATAAAGAAATACAGTTATTGGTAGACATCATGGTCAACAACCACGTAAAAGTGACACAGAGTATGACACATCGTAGTCGAGGAAAGAGTACGTATATGTTCTAACTTCACAGTACCTTCTCAAGCTCTCTTAATGCAAAATCGGTAATAATCCTCAGCTTCAGACCATGCGGTTACAATCCTACATATGTCATGCAATCCAAAGCAACCTCCTGAGAATTTTACCGTATCTGTATCGAAATGAACATGTGAAAGACGAATATTCGAAACTTTAAAATTCGATTCCAAACCTTTAAAGAAAATTGGCCACACTATCAGCCTGTACTAACCCTTGAAGAATTAGCCAGAGCCGGACGTTTCTACAGGAGCGAAGGTGATAAAGTTAACTGCTTCATTTGCGAAGTGTCACTTTACCAGTGGGAAAAGGACGATTCTGCTTACCTGGAACATGCTCGATGGTCTCCAAATTCTCACTACCTCACTTTAGTGGAATCTTAGTTCTTGAAAGTGAAAATATCATGTCGTTTAAGAAACCATTATGGCTAGGAGTCAAACCTAGACAAGTATTTCAAACCCATCTAAAACATAATATTTAAGGATTACCAAACGAATTGCAAGATAAGCTTTAAAAGGATGTTTGGTAGGGACATTGCAGAACAAAATCTCAATTGGCGATTGTAGAACTTTTGTGTCGAAAACCTCTAATGAGATAAAAGTCAAAAGTCAACCAACGCGTCAGATTTCTCGAGCAAGTGTGCCTGATTCCAAATATTTCAATTTAGACCGTTGTCATCAAGGGATTTTATTACCATTCTTGACCATTACCCTGAATGGCAGTGGTCCGAAATTACTCACTATGTTCATCACTTTTGCTCGATGAAAAATTTTTAAATAATAATGTGCAGAAAAAAAGACAAAAAGAAGTATAAAATAGACTACCAAACCACAATCTGTATCACTTGATATAAAACAGATTCCGTGGAAGGATATCAACGAGAGTATTCAAACGGTGGAGGATTACCAACACTTATAACGAGAACTGTGTCTCATCAATTGGGGTCGACGTGTCGTGTGTGTTTCAGTGACTTGTTTTTTATGATTTCGTTTGCCCGTAGATTCCTTGTGGACATTTTATGAACAATATTTACAAAGATAGTATGGTGACTCATTTCAATGTCCACGAGAGACTCATTCTGTTTAAAGCCCTACGCTTTCATCTGGGTACTTCTTGACATCTTCAGGAAAAAAAGATTCGTCCACTTTTACGTACGGAAGAGGTGTACGACGATGTGTGTGTAGCTTGTGATTTACACCCACTTTGATTGTTGCAATGTGTATCTTATTCCTGTACTTATACATTTGGCTTTTATGTATTTTTGTCTTTAGTGTTGTTCAAGTTTACACATGTGTTGAAATAACGTGTCCTGACAAAAAGTATAAAAACCTCTTGTCTTGTCTTTTTTGTGGTCAAAAGTGTCATACCCAACACTACTATTGCTACCTCTGCTATTTCTACTCCTCTCCTTCCTCCTCGACATTCAAAGTCATTCACGAACACTTAAAACATGCTAGTTGGAGGCATTGTGTCTTTGTCATCCTTTTAACATGTTAAATGCTGGACCGAAGCTTATTACGTGTTTTTGTTAAAATCGCAAGTGCTAGTCTTAGCCAAACAATTAGAAACACCTTGATTGACTCATGCGTACGATGATGCCACTCAAACTCCACACTCCTATTTACCCCCACCCCAACCCGATTATTTGCGCTTTCGTACACATTTGTTTCACGACTGGTGCCAAAACGAAGGATCTGTCATGTACACGACCTCGTCGTTGACATAACAACAACAACTAAAAACAATCTATAAAAACCTTAGACAATTTTACCCTGTCTCATACATAGTCAACATGACGTCCCTTCAGTCTCATCTTTCCGTCAAATTGATTCGTGCCTTGTACGGTATCAGTCGCATGAAAAATCCACAAATACGTGCTCACGTCTTAGAAGCCAGTCTCAAAGAAGTCTTACGATTGTTTACGGTGACAGCATGTCAATTACTGCAAGGCATCATTCACATTCCACATCAAACCAAACGCTTTTTTGACAAACACATAGCAGTCTTGACGCAACTGACCGATCTTCGCATCGACACTCAAACTAAAAAGCAAATCATTTTGAAACTAGGAGGTAACAATTCTCTAGGAGGTTTCATCGTTCATTCCCTCTTAAAATGGGGTCCCAATTCTCCCAAAGACCACCCAAAAAGAAAAGTCACTCCCAAAAAAGTCAAACGAACCCAAACGAAAAAAAAAAATGGTGTCAGGAACAAAGCACAGAAGAAAAGACCACATAAAAGAGATGTCACCCGCTTAAGAGGCACTTCGACCACGACGCGACCATACATTCGTAAACTACGACCTGCAAAGCTAGTGACCGTGTTTCCGGTAGCCTCATTTTCATCATTGCTAATGATGCAAGGAAAATCTAATTTGACACCCGTTCTTCCTAATTTAATGAAACATTGGAAACATGCGTCTCCCAAAACGTCTCCTCGACCGGTGACATCTTCCTCCTGCTCCTCTTCCTCGATAGCAACAATGGCAGCTGCTCACAAAGTACCTGCCCCCAAAATCAAAGTCCAAGAAAAATCCAGCATGTTACAGAGTTTACTGGATTTGTCCAAATATGTACTGTCCCGATTTAATCCATTGCGAAACCCTTCCGAAGGTGTGTTACCGGTCATGAAGTTGATACGACTCAAAGATAATCCGTGGCGTCGCATTCCAGTATAAAAATGATTTGAGGACAACGACGTGAATCAGTATTGATACCTCCTGAAAGACGTGCACACCACAACCTTGTCGTTCTTCTGTCCAAAAAGGAAAAGGAAAAAGAAAACCTCGTCATCCTACAAAACGTTTATCAAAACATCGACGTCACCCCCTAAAAAGACGAAGACGTCTAAAGAAAAAGAATTGTCACCAAACAAGGGGTTACTTTGGCGATTTTGGAAAACACGCGCTAGTGCCAAAAGAAGATAAAAGGGTCTGTGTACCAAGTCATTGATGTCAGTCTATTTCTGGAACGAACAATCAAAGATGTTACCCAGCAGAAAACATCCTTATTCATCTCCAGAAGGAAATTTAAGGAATGGACTACCTCCTTGTTCAGCCAAACATGGGGACATATTGTCCGTCCTGTCCAAAGCCTCTCAACCTGCGCAAAAACAAATCATTAAAACTGCCTCTAAATATGTAATTGATACCGTGGGCGAAAGTTTTTTCAATGGCTAGAAATGTACGATACCTTTGTATCAATATCAGAAAAAAATGCTTAGCCAAACATAGACACATTCTTCGTCAAATGGTCCAAAAGAAAATATCCATCCGTCATAAGAAAAAGTTGTTGGTACGACGCGGGGAATTTTTACCCCTTAGCGCTGCTTTGTTGAGAGGATTAGCGCAAAATATACTATCCGGCCTGTTGCCAGGTATGATACAATGGATGACACAAGGGATGACAGAAGGTATGCCACAACGGATGGGTAGAAATATGTATGATCCTTCCAGATTGTACAAGGGACCTATGGAGCACAAAAATCTCAGACGTAGTGTTTGGAAGCCAATGGAAGGACAAGAACTGTATTTGGCTCCTTACAAACGATGGATGGAATACCATCGTTAGCAAGAACAACGAACCCCACAAATAACGAGATCTCCCAATTACAACACGAATTCCATTCGTTCATGGATAGCATTAATTTGTCCTGAACCGAAAAATCGCAAACGTACGGTCAACTCTTGCAACCACTGCAACTCTTTCATCGGATAGCTGTAGAACAAACAGCGCTATCCAGTCTGAACGATTTCAATGATCTGATGAATAGTCCGTTGTCATCACTAAGGCGATCAAGACATACTTATCCCCACAATTACCCCCGGAAGAAGAGTCAAATAAAATTTTCCAAACACCCATTGCAACTCCCATTCCTACTAAGATTGCAGCTTCCTTGTTAATCACTTCACCCACTCCCCAACGAGAAATCGAAATTGCGGGTTACAAAGATGGTCACTTCTCCTTCGCCAGAGTGAAATAGAAAGAAAACCAGAAGTGTGAAAAGAGAAGAAGACCAAAGCTATCCCATTACCTCCACCACCACAACGAGTGCCATCCACGTTTACTCCTGTGGCACATCGGACTCGTGACACCGTTTCAAAACAACCACCATTTCGCCCCATCCAAAGTAGAGTCACCCAAGAATGGGGGACTTACTAATAAAGCAATGGAGAAGAGTTAGCCAGCATTTACGACGATCCAGCCTACCTCCCCCCCAGATTACGGTTGAGTTCAGAAATGGTATCGTACTGATAAAACTTGACTGAAAAGCTCCGTTTACCTGACATGCAACGATGGTTACAGGAACAAACCAAGTACACTTTACACAAATCCATTCGACGAAACTTTTACAGAAGTCGATCAATGGCAAGCCGATTTAGCCGATTTAGCCGATGTCTCTCATTTAGTCACCTAAGATCTTGGCTTCAAATTTTTATTTTGTGTCCTCGATGTCTTTTCTAAATGTGCATGTGTCGTTCTATTGATTTCAAATCGAGCGGAGAGTTAGTACGAGCCCTCCAATTGGTGTTGATACAATGGGGTCGTCACCCTCTTTGATGGCAAATCGACAAAGGCAACGAATTTCTGAACCATGCTTTCCAAGAAGAATTAAAGGTACGTGACATTCATTGTTTTTACTACAGAAAATCCTGAAACCAAAGCCAGCATCGTGGAACGTTTTCAACGTATCCTGAATTATCGCATGTGAAAATATTTTACGCATCAACACACTCGCAAGTACATCGACGTCTTACTGCACATAGTTCAAGCGTACAACCAATCTTACCATAGACGCATCGGACGTGCACCACAAGATGTGACACCCTACAACGAAGAAAGGTGGAATGTTAACAACTATAGATTGGGTTCGCATTGGCAAAACCAAATGCACTTTCGACAAAGGTTACTTACCCAAATGGACAACCGAATTATTTCTTGTCACTGGACGAATGCATGTTGTCATCCTGCCATCTACAAATTGGAAGACATGAGCGGTAAAGTATTAAAAGAAACGTTTTACTTGCCTGAGTTACAACGCGTAATCAAGAAAAAGACAAAGCGTACGACATTGAAATCATTCACGAACGAAGAACCAGAAAAGTTGGAAAACGACGTATCAAAGAAGTCAAAGTACATTGGAAATGATATCCTCACAGTTTTGATTCTTTGATTGACAATTTGCAAGCCATCGACTATAAAAAGAAGTGACCATCATGCCCTTAAATACAGTTTCAGCTACCACAGTGACTACTCCTTCACCCAGTTCTCTGAAATACTTGCAAAAGCAACCATTGCTCGTTTGGTATGGAGAGCATGTACCTAAAACTCCAATCGTCTTTTTCTGTTTAATCTTTGTGGTGTATTGTGTCATCGGTCCAACCATTAATAATTTGGGTTTGCAAGAAGGAGACAAACAATTATGGACCATTTTTCATCGGTTATCTTCTTCCGAATCCTTCCCTGAAATACTCCTACAACGGGAACAGCAACAACAACCGGATCCTTGCTCCAACGTCAGGTATTCTCCCAATAGTGACCCCTCCAATCACAGTCCTCTTTCAGACACTCCTCTATCCTCGATTGACCCCTCGGTTAGAAGGAATTACGAACAAAAACAAGAGCAACAACTTAACTTTACCCATCGACAGTTCCATGGAGGTGTTTCCTAACAACACTTTGTGCTGTTAGACGGCTAAATTACCTCAAGCCATTCATTTGGATCAAGATGCCCATTGGGAACTGGCTTTAGTGGAAATGATACACCCGACACAAATCAAAAATATCGTCAAAAATTAAAACAGTTTTAAAATAGAAGTTATTATGACGAATTGCAACAAACCTTAGACGAACGCATGACTCTGGGTGACCCGAAGAAACACAGGAGCCCAAAACTATACGGTTTAACTATATGTTAACCATTCCTGTAGGTTATTATTTTAGTGGTCAACATTTAGTGAATACGCTTGTAACCAGGTTCAATAATTTGTTTGGTAAAGCCATGGAGAAAGCCAAAACAAGTGTTACCTTTGAGTACCATAAAGTGGCTCATCGAGTAATGATCAAATTTTCAGTGGATAAAATTATGACCATACCTTTTGTCCTGAATTGTATGATATTTTAAGTGGAGACTTCAGGCTGGTCAAGACAAAATAAATACAAGCAATTATCAGTAATTTGGATTTTGCGACATATTTTCTATTCCCTGTAAAAATGAATCAAGGACTCAATTTGATTTTTGTGTACTCCAATGTGGTGGAGTACAACGTAGTGGGACACACCTCTACACCGTTACTGCGGGTCATTAATTTCAAAGTGGATTATATCACGAGCGCTGACGTTGAAGGTGGAAATACTTATCACGTTTACCGCGAATTTGTACATCCTCATTATTTGCCCGTCAGTAAGTTGTATTTCGACAGGGTCAACATTGCTATAAGAGGAGAACAGGGACAAAATATTCCATTTACCAAAGGTTAAGTCACAGTGAAACTCCATTTTCAAAAACGATTCTCTAACAACTGATAAGTTATGTATCCTGTGTACCGAGGAGCCGCTCGACAACGAGGACATTATTTATGAGATATGTTTGAATCGGTCTTTCGTTCAGTGGTCTCCGTTTTGAAACCGATGGTGACACGAGGAATACACGCCTTAAAAGATGCCGCATTGACTCACGGTAAAGAATCTATTCAAAATGTCATCATTGACAAACTCAACCCCAAGAAAGCTTTATTGAGAGCAGGCAAAAATGTCTTGCTTCAAAAGGGTAAAGATTGTTTTGGATCAACGAGAAGCTCCTATAAATGCCCTGTACGGTACCCAGTCAGTAGCGATGGCAATTTTTTGTGTACCCGAACCTTCGAACCCAACTTTACCCAGAAGAATTACTTGAGGCCGTACTTGTCGCTGTACGAAGCTACAGGACAGTTATGAACCAACACCAGTTACGGCATTTCCTACGACGATTATCCAGGAGTTTACACTTGTGGGTTTTGATTTCACTCCATACCAAGGCAGCCACGAGGGACATTTACACCCTATAAACTCTGGGCAACTGCGCGTGGAACTTCAGTCTGCAAATTCTCTAACCGAAACGGTGAATATCATTCTGTAAGCCGAATTCATTAATACTATAGAAACCAACAGTTTGAGAGAAGTCATTCTAGACTATTGGAAACTATGACCAGAACATGAACAACATTTAGTCATCTGTTTTGCCTAATGCTTGAAGATACAATGAGGGACATGATCAAGAAAGATTGTCATGGATTTCAAAACGATCATCCCAGTTAAATTCAACACGATAAATGTATGATGATGAGTCAAGAAGAAAATTTGGACGATTATCTGAACGAAGCGTGGTGTCTCATCTCAGAAGTATTCGTTTTATATCAGTAGCATAAAGTCTTGCGTGATCATTCCTCTCCTATATTGTTTGCACGAGAGATTGATCACATCGAATCTCTCTTGGCACAGAGTAAGGAGAAGAAGCACAGAAACAGTTACTTGACAGACCTTTCCAAGCAAAAGGTCTGGAGATTGAATTGATGACTTATCATCAACTGTAAAGATAAAAAACAAGACCACAAAAATGAATACATGGGAACTTTATTTCCATTGAACCACAGTTCGTACACTACTTCTTGGAATCCTATCGTGTGTGCTAAAGATGAACTACATCATCAGAAACCCGAAGAGAATCAAGCTTATGTCATCAACACAGACGAAAGTCATCTTCCAGTAACCCACTGGGTATCTGTCTACTTTCCTCAAGAGGGATGTGTGGAATATTTTGATTCGTATGGATTACCCCTTTGGAATAAGATAGCACTGACTTTATGCGAAGAAATGCCCAGACGACACGATTCAATAATGTGAAAATACCAGGCACAGATTCAATGGTGTGTATACAACATTGTGTCTATTTTCTGCATCATCGCAATCTTTGATATTCTTTAGAACATATAGTGACTTATTTTGATTATCACTCGTCTAGAAACGATGACAAACTAGATCGATGGTTTTCTGACCATTATGGCTATCTGTTGAATTTAGCTAGGAAACGTAGTGTGTACATCAATGGCATAATGAGTTCCAACAGTGGAAATATCAATTTAATTCACAACGTTGTCAATCATGTCAAAAATAATGTATTTGTGTTATTGGAAACAAAATATTTGTTAGTTAGTTAAACAAATGTTAGTTGAGAAAAAAATGTTTGTTAGTTAAAAAAATGTCTGCTGGTTGAAAAAAAAATGTTTTTTGTTAATTGTTTGTTAATTGAATAAATATATTGCCTTTTGAAACAAACGCGTCCGTCGTTTGTTTCAATTTGTGTTAATATAGTTACTCGTTGACTGCTTTCTTTCGTGTGATTAGTAGATTTGTGTTTTGGCTTCTGCCCGTGTGTGATTAGTAGCTTCTATGCATTATTTTCAGATTTATATTTTCCCTGTTCCACACTTATAATAGTAATTAGGTGTGTTCCCAAAAAATAAAAAGAAGAAATAAATATGAAAAAGTCAGTTTGAATTGAGGTTTCTCTTTGCGTATACCTATTTTCAAGCTGTTAATACATGGCAGATTGCATTCGCATGCAATATGAAAGTGAAAGGTATATATACAAATGTCATTGCCTTTCCTAAATTCGGTTTTATTGGTTAGCCATAGTTAATCTTTAATTATTTTTAACTTCATTTTTTTTAAATAGAAGATTTCAGACTTTCTTTTGTTGCGGTTCACTGAACTTTCGTACAAACCCCAGATTCACAAGTTTGGAAAGAAATGAAAAAGAAAATAAATCAATGCATGCCACTTGATACTGCACCACGCCTGATTATTGCGATGAGAGTGTGTAAGTCAAAATGTTGATGTGAGATATATAACACAAAATATTCAGTTTCAAAACGTGAACCAGTGCTGTGACCGTTCAGTAGCTGATGTGGTAAGAAGAAACCTTACAATACACAACGGAGGGATTTAAGTTCACATTCCAGTCTGCACTGCAATGGGAAATACCTGAGAGCGTATTTATTATTTTGCCATACTACCTTCGTACAAAACATTGCATCACTGATCATAAACAATTTCATTGGCTAGACTAATTTTCTTACCGCGTTCACTTCGAATTGACTTCAGTAACTCTTCACCTAGTATCGAGGTCGTGTTTCACCGCTAGATTATTTATATAAAAATAAGTAACCTTAAAGCAAGAACAATCGTACCCTGGGAGATCTCACGGAACTTCTGTCAATTATATAGTCAAATACAATTTCAATGAACTACTTTGTGAGAACGTTTTAGTTGTTAAAATGGCGGCCCGTTCCAATGAATTTGATTTTCTAAGTGGGTGGTGTGTTTCCTTGACATTTTCTAAGGGCAATTATACCATCAAAATAAGCGTAAGAGTCGTGATTTGATTATAAGGTATAACATACTCTCAATCTTTCTCTCTCTCTCTCTCTCTCTCTCTCTCTCTCTCTCTCTCTCTCTCTCTCTCTCTCTCTCTCTCTCTCTTTCCGTCGTAATACTTTTGATTGAAATCCTAATGATAGATGTTCCCGTTTGAAGAAATATTTCCAATATTGTAATCAGTGGGCACCAAAATTTCTGTTTGTCATGCAATTTGTTTATCAAACACTACAACCTTACAAATAGTAAATCAGTAAATCGTTCGATGAATTAAAATCTTGAGTTGTCAGACTTGTACAATTCAGGTATTTGAACTTTAACCTTATTTTTGGCACTGCAATTTGTCACGGAATTTTATTTTAATGGAAACAAATACAAGACTATTTCAAGAATGACGCGAGTGATCTTGCACTGTATAACTTTGCATATGACTAACTTTGAATTCCAAAACCAAAAATAAACAAACGTTCGGAAGAAATATAATAATGTTCAAGATTGACGTGAGTGACATTGCACTTTGTGACCCAGACTATAGTTAACTTTGAATTTCAAATTAAAACACACTTTCGGAACAATGTACCAATATTCAAGATTGACGCCAGTGATATTGCACTTTATGACCCTGCCTATAGTTAACTTTCTCTCAGCTTAGACTGTCGATAAAACAAAGCACGTTTTGGTGCTGCTATTTTCCTCCTCCGCCTTGGATTGGTGAAAACTTGACACTATTTTCTGTAGCGTGTGTTAAGAAAAACAGGACATCCCTTAAATTTGAGATATGTTAAGCAGTCAGACATCAATAAGTGTCACACTACCTTTTTATTAAATTGATGAATGAATGAAAACAATGAACATATTTTACATACAAAGTGTGGTGTTATTAATTATCTTTGTTTTGATTTCTTTACTTCTGTGTTGATAGTAGATTTTATGATTTATGATAATATATGTTGTGGTATTTGATCGCTCCCTTCTGTGTGGATAGTAGATTAAGTGATTTTTGATAATATATTTTGTGTTTTTTTGCGCTCCCATCTGTGTAGATAATATATTTTGTGATTTTTGATAATATATTTTGTAATATGTTTGCGCTACCTTTCGTGTGGTTAGTAGACTTTGAGGTATTTTTGCGCTCTTTTCTGTGTGGATAGTAGACTTTTTGAGATTTTTTTACATTATATTTTGTGGTATTTTTTCGCTTCCTTCTGTGTGGATGATAGATTGTGTGGTTTGTTTTCTTTCCCTTCTGTGTTAATAGGAAATTGTGTGGTTTGCTTTCAGAGCCACTCATATACCTCGAAAAGATATTTGCTTTCTTTCCCTAAATTTCCCTTGTCGCTAGACAGGCCCAAATAATATTCCCCATGTTAAATTCCCATTGACGATATATTAGCCCCACCCCGTGTTCAATTCCCATTGACGTTAGATAGTCCCACAATGCTAAATTCCCTTTGACGCCAGAGTGTCCCACGAACTTTTTGATTGGGATATCCATTGACGCTAGAAATCATGACGCTACAGTATCCCACGATTTATTTGACTGGATTTCCCATTGACGATAGAATGTCCCATATTACTACTGAAGTCATTTCTGTTTCTCTATAGTCCGTATATACCCCTTATTTTGTATTTTAATTATCATAATGGATACGATATAATGCGTATTGTGATTGGATAACAATATGATTACGTTTCTTTCATTAAGAATGCGAAGCAGGAACGTACGGATTTAACTGCAATGAAACATGTGGTCACTGTTTAAATGGAAACGACAGTTGCTCAAAAATCAATGGTCAATGCACTGTCGGCTGTCAAACTGGGTGGAGGACTGAAACATGTAAATCAGGTATTCATATTTTATTTTGAATATATATATATATATTCACAGTCTAAATCCATTATTATATTTTTTACCTTATTTTATTAAAGAATTTCATGCATAATGCATCAATATTTCATGAAGCACTTTTCTTACTTTGGTCAATTTATTATTTGTACTAAAACGTATATTTGTTTCTGAGCAGGTTAGTCCAAACATTTCTTCTAATTTGCATTTCTCTATATGTACAGCTTGGAATTACCTTCTAAACACCTTGATGTAGCAAGAATTGTGGTGACGTGCGTTAAACCACACATACATACATACATACATACATACATACATACATACATACATACATACATACATACATACATACATACATACATACATACATACATACATACATACATACATACATACATACATACATACATTCATACATACATACATACATACACACACACACACATACACACATACATACATAAATACATACTGTCAGGTTCTCCGCTGGTTATGAGCGTTATTCGTATAATATTGTACAAGCTCCACTTGTCAAAAGGTAAGTGTTACGTCCCACTGTGTCAAGGGGTATTGTACAACATATAATAATAATACTATAACCCACTCCCCATTGATAGTCGTTATCTAAGAGATGACTACCCTCGGTATAGTTGGTCGGTTCGAATAAGAGAATAGTAAATATGGTAATTGAGCAGGTATATTGAACAAAACAACTCCGAGCCCCCGTAAAGATAAAACAAAAAAATATAATCAAATACATACACAATTATGAAACTTCCTTTCATTAGGAATACACATTGTTTAGAAATATACTTTCACCGAATTACAATAACATTTGAAATAAAATTAAACAAGTTAGACGTTCTATTACTGATAGTTACTAATCATCATAGGATCGAGTGGTACAATCGAAGTCAGTGCTTTGTTCGATTTTCATAACCTGTTATGTCTCGATCCACGTTCACTGTTCCGTCCAGTGTTGTTTTAGAAGTCCATTTCTCTCTAGATGATCTGCCCTCGTGGATGTTCCGCTTGAATCCGGACTTGTCCACTCTCTCATGCGTACACTGCTATTGTCCGTTTCTCAATTCTTTTTCCAACGTGGATGTCGTTATTCCCATACTTCACGAACTTCCCAACAAAAGCTACTTTCTTCCTTCCCCAAAAATAAGTAACAATGGTTATAATTGAGACTGTCCATTATTCCTGGTTCGAACAATCAGTGATAACAATTTTACGGCTAGTAAGTAACTACACATGTCCTCAGATGAATGTAGTTAAAACAATTGTTAATTCGTTGTGCCTTTACCTAATACATTAACGTACAACAAAGCGCGGCGTTGAATTATGGCTCTGTCGTCATTTTGTACAGTACATAAATCGTATACACTGTCGCTAAATCATCTATGAAATCAAAATTCGATGACTTCACCTGTATTCTTGTAAATCCCTTACTAACATAATACATTAAATTCTTAGAACACACTCATTATTCAAACAATATGATAGTTCAAGAATTAACGTAACACTCCCTATAACTCAGCATAATGTTTTTACGACATAAATTGACACTACGTCATTCTTAACTAAGAATTTAAGTAAGAATTCTAATTCATAATACAAAAGCACATTATTAAATAAATGTATCAAATGAATTCATGCAAGTAACTCCGATTCATAATACAAAACACATTATTATACTAATGTATCAAATTCAACCAATTATACAATTGTATCAAACGAAATCATGCAGACCTGTAACTAAGCAAATATATAAATTGCATCAACAATATACATGGAATTGCGACAATACCTTTGTGTGTTTGGTGTGTCACTCAAACGTTGGTTTGGCGGCTTTCGACCACGCTTCCTTGACGAATGTATTTCTCTCAAATACCATTCGGAGTCTTTACAAAATAGTTATACCACTTGTCTCTCTTACAGAGCGCTGTTAAGACTAAATTCTACTTTAGCTAAGGCGATATTATCTCCTAAAGATGTTTCATGCGAAAACACATCCCTTATTTATCCGTGACTAATCAGAACCAAATGTATTTTCTCCCGCTTTCCTATAAAAGTCGCTTACGTCATGGTCAATATGACGTGCTTAGGCTTTAAGCAACAGGATCTCTGCATTTTCTCAATTCTGACACTTCCCGTGTGAAATGAAACTTTAAAATGTCGCTATCGGTCAGTCGGCTGCTGAACAAACACGGTTAATTAGTCAGGTCCCTCTCCTTTGCACGATGTGTCTCATAAAACTAACTAATGGCTATATTTTCCCACCTAATAGTTTATTAATAGATATACCGAAAATTTGGCATTTCACACATGCATACATACATACATACATACATACATACATACATACATACATACATACATACATACATACATACATACATACATACATACATACATACATGCATGCATGCATGCATACATACATACATACATACAAAAAATAATTCTGCTATTTACATGTTTAGTTACAATATACACTATTTACGCACCTTTAGCCTTGTGTTGCATTACACAAGAAAACCCCTACGTTTCTGCAGAGTTACCATCTAACATTCCGATAGAAAAGAGAGCTATAAAATCTAATTTATCATTTCACACTGAAAGCTAAAAAACTTCTCCTTTCTCAAATCTTTGATTCTTACTAAAACCACATTTCCAGTCCATAACTCGGTCTAGTTAAAACCTGATACTTGACACACGCAAGCAGATAAAGGTTCTCACGCCATGTCATCACTTTCCTCAGCCAGACAGTTCCGTTATCATTAACAGCTTTGATTGTATAACTAGTGCTAGAGGGAAACATCAACTGCCCCTATCATTCCAGCATCACTCTCCCAAGGCATTTAATATCATGACATACATACATACATACATACATACATACATACATACATACATACATACATACATACATACATACATACATACATACATACATACATACATACATACATACATACATACGTACGTATATAAATGCATACATACATACCTACCTAAGTACGTACGCAGTAGCAGAGTTGGCGAATCGAACAACTTTATAGAGGCGTTCATTTGGTAAACTAAAGTCTCCTACGAAACTTAAAAATATAACGTCAAGAAGCAGAACTAAGGCTTCTATCTAACCGAGAGTATCTCTCCGAGAGTCTCTCTTGGGGGTTATTACTAAGCTAGTGATTGTTTACTTGTTGACGCCTCATTATATGTTGCGCCCTCTCTGTTGTTATGAATTAAATCATATCATAATGGTAGGAGAATCATTAACTACCCGTTTTGCACGAGAGAGAGTAGAGGCGATTACGAAATGTATACCCGTTCGTGATTCTGTCAGACAAACATTACAATAACGACAAGAATCTCGGTTACATTTTGTAGAAAGTTCTGAACAATTATTCAAACCCGTTACTAAAACCAATAAAGATATTATATATAGAATGATTGAAGAAGAAAAAGTAATTAAAGGTGTTCTTCCTGAACTCGAAAAAATCACGGATAGAACTGAATAAACAAATAGAATGTCACTAGATCTTCCAACTGATGTAGCTGTTGTACAACCACAACCACAACCTCAAGCAAGCCCTGCTGACCCTACCAGAAACAAATCCGAAAAAGAAAAACACTAAAAATTTTACTGATGGTGTGACTAATACGATTAAAAACTACGATTACCTGACTAATCTAGCTGGTTTTGCATTTTCAGGTTTTCGTCCAAAAGAAAACTACTTGAAAACCGAATATAAATATGCAGATAGAGAAAAATGATAGCATTGGATATATCACAATAAATAAATTAAAGATCGAGTTTCAAAGACTGATCCATTATTTACGATCTAGACTAGAACAATAGGAGAATATGAAATAGCTCAGCAACGATCCAACACACAGCGAAGCGAAGAACAAAGCGAGACCCTTCCTATCAACTTCCGGAAATACTTAATGAAGCCGCTGATATATGTAAACGATTATTTCAAAGTGGTATCATCGATATCGGCGTATATCGAGAATGTATCGATAAACTCGTTGATGGTTATCACAGTGACTGATCGTCACCGTTGGCTAATTGTCACCACGATTAGATATCACGATTATAAATAAGAACATTATACACTATCACTATTATAAACCAACCCTTGTCAAAGTAGTAAACTCGCGATTGCCCGTTTATAAAACAATTTACGGAGATGGTCTTGATAATGTTATTCAAGGGTTATTTGCAATGACGGCTCCCCAAAAAGCACCAATCGCAAAACAATTATCGATGAAAGCTGTTAATTGTATTGGTGTAAAAACTCCTGGTGCTATTGTTAATATTACCAGTAAGGCGTTTTATGCAGCCAAAGAAATACCAATACGACTAATACGCCGAAACCTACAGCCAGTAAAATTGCCATCCACGGACATTCTGTCCGCGAATGTTAGTAAAATTACAAACCAAGCCGCGGGTCAAAAACTAGCAGCCTTGATAAATTAAGGATCTGAACAATTACACAGAAAACATCTACCCCTGATTTTTTTCAAGGACTTTGTCAAGGTCGTTAATTCTTTGTCAATGTCGTTAATTCTTATACAAGGTTTATGACCTAGGCTTCCCCTTCGTACACTTTGTGAATGATATCCTTTGAATTCGCTTCTGCATGATTTTGTTACAGGGTGTTACGGATCCTATCATCAGCCATTTGCAGTGATTCATTATATATAAACTATCTTTATTTAAATACTTGTCTTAACTATAGGATGGAGGAGTTTCAAACATTATCCAAAATGAAACCCTGGAATATGCCGACCTAACATAAAAAACTATAGCGGAGAATAAAAATGTAATCGATAACATGTATGATATTAAGAACGAATTTAAGAAAAATGGCGCATCTCACTCCTGATCAACATTTCGAATCAGTGGTGGTGTTGATGCTACAATGGACGATAAATGAGCAGCGTGTATGATCGCACATCTCGAACATCGAGAGTATTTTGTCAGAGAAAGATGTATCATACAAGCAGAAAAATTAATTGGATTATTCGTGGTAAATACGATTTTGTCCTCACTAATAAAAAAAAACCGTCATTGTAAGTCAAGGTTCCAGACTAGGAAGATTGACCAGAATTGACAAACCGTAGTATGAGAGAGCGTACCCTGTAACCGCGATTATTATTGGAATTTATCCGATAACCAAGTGTTGATAATCTGAAACCTATGAAACTGTCA
Organism: Unio pictorum; assembly: GCA_030141615.1. Classification (NCBI taxonomy): domain Eukaryota; kingdom Metazoa; phylum Mollusca; class Bivalvia; order Unionida; family Unionidae; genus Unio; species Unio pictorum. The sequence goes on from JARLTB010000108.1 coordinate 3,469,417, forward strand.
CGGATAAATTGTGTAGCCGAACGAGTAACAGAGCATCTTATAAATGCGATGCGTGGAAACGGTCTGATAGATCTAAGACGTAAAAAGATAAACGAATGGGCTGAATCAGTCAAGGATACCAGTGCAACAATAAAATATTTGGGTAAGTTAGAAACAACATTAAGATTCATAATAATCGTATCAAGTTAATTGTGTCGCATACGGACATGGCGGATTGTAGAATATCAGATATGATTCTAAAAGTGCTATCTCGTTTGATATGGTTGCGTGTTATCCGGGAAGAATACTTGGCTATACAGAGTGTGCTGGGTATTATATCCGATTTGGATAATCCACACTCGAGATCACACGATATGCAATAAATGGACTACTACCCGACTTTGATCTAACCTATTCGCTCGTTTAATATCATTCAAAATTGCTAAAGGATTCCATCCGATTTGTTATGTTTCGTTTCGTAGACACTTCTCTGAAAATTACTAGGCACCAATAGTGTTATTACGGTATATGATTGATTGTAAAATACTGATATCGCTGATTGGTGTTGGAGGAATACTATCATATAAAGCGCAGACTGATGTGTGTTTATTACAACCAGATGATGCTAGTCTTGATAAAATTACTAACGATTACAAGGAAAATTGTCCTGATCTCGTCGAAGACTATATTGTTAAACAATCAAAGGAGATCTATACCTGTAGATGCAAAATAAATGATCAAAACGCAAAAATCTCGTTAGAAGAATAATCGGTAAATTTTCTCAAAGCGGATCATATGATCATAAATACACGACTAATTCTAGAAGACGCTGAGTACAATTTTATAATCGCAAATACAACAGCGAAATATATATTTGTCAGTCGTGAAAATGCTTACTTTTCTGACGAAACAAAGTTTGTTACAATTGTTAGTTACCTCGATGGCGAATCTCTTCAGTATAGACATCTAAGATTATATATGATGGCTTATGTTTCTATAAACCTGCTATCGATAATAAATATATTTCCTGACACAGCTGTCAAAGTCGCCATGAATTCATTTTAAATAGATTCCAAGTATAGAGAAGCAGTACCTCGTTTTACAACCTATGATGCACCACGTGGATCATGGATAATAAAATAGGAAATGTTACATGATTATTCTGGATCAGCAGATGTTATGGTTGAAGATCATTTCCTGAAAAATAATCAAATATCAGAATTATCGATTGCGCCATATGTATCCGATCCAATAAGTAGATATAAAATCGTTAACTTGAACGGAAACGGCGTGTCTGGGAAGACTTCTTGTGTTCTCGAATTATTTCTGGAGAAGTCAAATATGATTGTGCTAACCCAAACACACAGAATTGCAAGAGAGATGAAACAACGAGGTGATAATGTGTGGTGATCATGACCATGATTGGCTAGAGTAATTGGTAGATTATTACAAAGATATGAATACCGATCATAGAGCACTCGATCTTGATTTAAGAGAGTTTAAGAAGTCAATCAGATTACAGTCGGATAAAATCAAGTGAGAAATAGAGCATTAAATAATTTCAGAAACCTCGCTAAATAATTTTTGGGAAGCGTGGAGACCAAACGATTTAATAGTGGCAAGGAGAAAGATAGAGACACACTTCAACAGCGGCTGTTTCAATTACATAAAGAAACGTTTGCAGCGCTACCAGTGCTGTTGTGTTATAGACCAGCTGATACACGAAGACAAAATTGTGAAGTTGATATACCTGGGCACTTGAAAGAGTCACGGAAACAGAATCACCTTTTAAATGATATTGTTCTGATCGATATTGGTGTTGTCGAAGATGCACTGCTCGCTGATAAATCTCCCTGGACGCTATGATACGCAATGACGATACACTCATCTCAGGGGTAAACCATCTCTGATACATTTGTTTGGATCGTAGATGATCGTATCGACTGGTCGAATTTAGTTTATCTCGCTGAGTCACGATTTAGAACAATAAATCAACTTCAGAGAGTAATTTTAAATTATAATGACAACATTAGCAATCCAATAGTCAGAGATGATGTAATACGACAAACTCACTGGTTATAAACAAGGTCACAAAAAAATAATCGTGACTTTGATATTGATGCTAAATTTATAATGACGTTGAAACAACAGCACAATAATCACATTGCGAGCTGTAATTGTATAATCCTATTGTCTTGGTTTAAAGACAAAAACCCACGACAGTTTACCGTCGATAGGATAGATAGCAATCTTGGTCATACACGTGAAACATATGATGTTGACCTGTCTGGTCATACACGTGAAACATATGATGCTGATCTGTCTTGATTGTAATAGACGCAAAGGTGCTAGTGATCGTGGTGGTAATTGTGTATCCTCAGGTATCGATTGCAACTGTTTACGTGTAAATCCACGCTGAGGACCAGTTTAATCCAATCTGTAGATTGCGGCTCAATCTGTGGCTTTTGTTATGTTAGATATTTTGTGTGATCTGACACTCCATATAGGATCAGAAGCTCTTTTTCTGCCTAGTTCTAGTTCTCCTGGTTCATGTGAATATCAACCTGTCACATTACCAAGTATTTGTTTGTTTTTCGAAAAATCATTTCGTGCGGTTATATATTTTTTGATGATAGTGCTATTAGGTTTCATACTGATTATTCGAGTAATTTCGTTATTTAATGCATTTATCACAACTGGTAATCTTGCAATCCATTCACGAGATCTCTTCTCTTGAATAAATTCCTTCGCGTATTGATATAAAATTACGGCTAAGCAAGTGTTCGATTGAATCGTTCAACAATTGTCTGATCATGGTGTATTGCAGTATGTCCTCGTCTGATGGGGACGTTATGTTGCATCATGAACGATAACACTGCGCCCTGAAATTTCTTGCCAGGGTCGACCTGTAAAAGATTTGGTCATTGCAATGGTCCCCTCCTATAAATTCGTTCAAACGAAGAAGCAACTTCTTTCGCTGTCTTTGTAGATATTGTCTCAGATTCTTTGTATCTACTCGCAACATCAACTACAGTTAACGCGCACTTGTAAGTTACTCGACGTCTAGTATCGTGTGGTAAGATTAATGTATCCGGCTGATGAACTTCATTCGAAACGATGACATCAAAATGAGCATATTCGATTATTTTAGGCGGTGGTAGATAAATCTGCCATATTGCTCGTCTTGATAACCAGTCTGTTGCAGTAACTTTTTGTCCCTTTGCTGAATCGGCGAGTTTATTAATAACTGATTGACTTCTCCAGTATCCTCTTGGGGAATAATAAATATATTCCTTAATATTAATTACCAGCCCCTAATACTAGTTTACCCTTCATCGGAGATTTTACTAACCAGTTAGCTAATGATTCCTTGAAAGATTTATTCGTAATAGAATTTAACGCGTGAACCGATTTTACATCTGCGAGATGTCTATACTGAAAGTCAAGTCTTGATATATGGTTCTAGGGCCGCAGTAATTATACCCTGGAAGATGTTTTTTCTCCTGGGTATTGTCCCATGGAGTCCCTGGTAATTTTGTGAATTTTGCTGGCATATCATTTCCTCGAGTTTTTTTTTTTTAAATTCGATTTGTCACCTGATTTTGCAGAAATAAATTTAAATTTATTGCACCACATTGTGAACACTTACCTGCAACTGTTGATCTATTATTGTTTGGTGTAATTTTTGTCAAGTCGTTTGTGCTAGTACACGTCTGGCATTTCACACAATATAAATCCTTACGTTATTTAAATTAACATGAATATATTTGATTGTTCGACGACAAAAGCACGAGAACCTGTAAAGCATATTGCTGTGCTACCACATTCCATCAAAATGATAAGAATCGGACCATCTAGAAGTGGTAAAACGCAATTGTTGCTTAAGCTGATAATGAGACGGTTAGCATGGGACAAGATGCATTTGATTGGTCCGTCCGTAGACGATTAGCGGTGCTATGATGTGTTACAAGATTTTAATAAAAAACGCAGCTAAGATAAACGAAGATGGTGATGTTATTAAATGTATTACTGATATCAATGAAGCGCCGAGTGTTGATAACCTTGATATATTAACAATTTAGTTGTATATGATGATATAATGCTGGATAAACAATCAAACACTGCTCGGATATTCTCCAGTGGCAGACGTAAAAATACGGATATGATTTATGTAACCCAGCGGTATACACAAATTTCCACAGTGATCAGAGGTGACTGTAATATTTTTGCGGTGTTTAAAGAAGTTGATACTCACACACTTAGAAGTATTCATCAGACCTGGTGCAGCGGAGATATGGATATAATTCATTTTAGAATTTTCTTTAGTCATCATCAGTCAACCCCGCACGGGCTTATAACAATAAATTTACATGACCCCAGATCAAGATATCGTATCGGAGTTGATAAATAGTTTGGATACAACCATAGCCACAGAGAGGACGCTACATATAATAAGGCGTCAAACTCTAAATAATCACTAGCTTAATAAAAAAAAAAAAGACTCTCGGAGAGAAAATCGGTTAGATAGAAGCCTTAGTTCTGTTTCTTGACGTTATTTTTTTTTCTTCAGTTTCGTAGGAGACATTGGTTTACCAAATGGACGCCTCTGTAAAGTTTTCCGATTCTCTCTCTCATGCACACACACACACATAAATACATACATACATACATACATACATACATACATACATACATACATACATACATACATACATACATACATACATACATACATACATACATACATACATACATGCATGCATGCATGCATCCATGCATGCATGCATCCATGCATGCATGCATGCATGCATGCATGCATCCATGCATGCATGCATGCATACATACATACATACATACATACATACATACATACATACATACATACATACATACATACATACATACATACATACATACATACATACATACATACATACATACATACATACATACATACATACATACATACATACATACATACATACATACATACATACATACATACATACATATTGTTATGACGTGCTTTCAAAGTAACAGAATTAACAAAACCACTAATTAATTTCATTATCAATGTTATAAAAGAAAATTTGATGACAGTAATATGAAGTGGATCCAAAATATATTGCTTTTAGAATTCCATGAAAGTTCCAATGAATGAAACGTCAAAATAGAAATGTACTGTTCGCCATAAATTCTTGCATTTCAAAAGGTCGTTCAGAACCACATCAAACAATTTGCAATATTTCCATAATAAAATGAATATACAATAATGAGTGTTTTCTTTCTTCACTGACCGTTTCCAAATAAATCTTCTCCTATCGAGTAATATCTATAACAATAATTAATACGATTGCTGACTTTCACGAAAAGATGATCACTCCTTATATACACCTTCTATTCCGAGTATATTTCACCATTTTACATCACATGACGGACCTTACAACATTGTTTTGTCCCGAAAACGCTTATTCATTTTATCTTGCCCAAACAATGAGAAGATAAAGAACTATATTAGATCCATCCAAACATCATCAACCAATGAAAATGAATCCATGGCGACATTAATTGTTATTATTATTGCCGTTATTAATAATTGTCAATACGCGTTTAACATCTACAAGACCAGGTTCGCGTAGTTAAAATGTTTTTTCTTCTTCAAGGAATATAAATATCGACACATATATATTAGATCAATTTATTTAAATTTAATTTAAAATTAATTGATGATAATGTCATTCTTACTCAGAGAAAATATAGTGATATGAAAAACATTCATCAATATCAAGCACTATTTTTATATGGAATGGGTCAGCAATAGTTGCAAGTGCAAAAGCTCGTTTCCATTTAAATATACTAGGATACAAAAAGACGTTGAAAATCATTTCAATCTTTTGAATATCTGATTGTGTTGTTTCGTACGAAGTGAATTTACTCTTCAGTATGTGTGTTGCAAACACAAAATCCACAAAGAATGTCATTTTTGTTTCTATATAGTTTGTTCATACTCTTTTATTTTGTATTTAATTATTATATTGCATAAGAGATGATGCGTACTGTGATTCGATAACAATATGTGTACGTTTCTTTCTTTTAGAATGTGAAGTAGGAACCTACGGATTTAATTGCAATGAAACATGTGGTTACTGTTTAAATGGAAACAACAGTTGCTCAAAGATCATTGGTCAGTGCGCTGTCAAAGTGGGTGGAGGGGTGAAACGTGTAAATCAGGTACTAATATTATATTCTGAATATATGTAAAACGTTTACCTCCAATATTACGTCTCTCATGTTTGAAGTCGTAAATATGATGAAGTGTTTAAGAATTATTTAGTTGGTAACTGTGCGTTAATCTGCTCTAACATTTTTTTATTAAAATATTTCATGCATAATACATCAATATTACATGTAGCATTCTGATGTGAAGTTTATATGGAGATTTAATCATCATATATAATTATAGAATATCTTCAACATTTTAATGCAAAAGATTATATTTAACAAAGGTTCAGATAATAATAAAATGTTTCTTATATATCATCCTATAATTTTACAGGTTTTCAACTTATCAAACCTGCGTTACTTTATTATATGTGTACTAGAAATGCATTTTTGTTTTTGAGTAGGTTAGTCCCGACATTTCTTCTGATTTGCATTTCTCTCTTTGTACAGTTTGGAAATTTCCTTTTAAACCGCAAGATATAGCACGCACTGTGCTGACGTGCGTTACAGCACACACATACATACGAGCATGCATACATACACACACACACAGACAGACAGACAGACAGACAGACAGACAGACAGACAGACATACATACATACATACATACATACATACGTACATACATACATACATACATACATACATACATACATACATACATACATACATACATACATACATACAGATTGTTATAACTTGCTGACAAAGTAACATAATTTAGAAACCCAACACATTTTTAAAATTTGCAGATTAATTTAATTAACAATGTTATAAATTTAAATGTGATCACAGTAATATGAAGTGGATCCAAAATATATTGCTGTTAGAGTTCTATGGAAGTTCTAATGAATAAAAAGTATATTTCTAAAAATGGAAATGTACTCTTCGCCATGAATTGTTCCATTTCAAGACGTCGTCGCCCAGAATTACTTCAAAAAATTTACAACATTTCCAGAATAAATTAAATGTCCAGTAATGAGTACTTTCTATTTTCCCCTGTTGTTTCCAAATAAATGATTTCCTTTCGAGTAATAGATAGGTACAATATAAAATTCGTTTGTATACTTACAAGAGGTGATAATGATTCCTTATAATTGCTTTCTATTGCGAGTATATTTCACCATTTACATCACATGACATACCTTACAGCCTATTTTGTCCCGCGAACGCTTTATCGTGTGACGGAGCCCAAACAAAGAGAAGATACAGAAGTATGTTAGATCCATCTCATCATCATCATCAGCAGCAGCACCAGCATCTTGACCTAGTGTGGTCGTTGAGGCACTGTGCTGCTGAACATCTGACCAGTTCCCTCCACTTGATCATGTGCCAATGCCTGTGTCTGTGCAAAACTTTTCCCGGTCCATTCTGTGATGTTGTCACTCCACTTTGTTATCTGTCTACCTCTCCCTCTACCAACGTGGACACTACCCTGCAGTACTGTTGTTGATATACTGTTGGCTCTAGTGACATGGCCATACCATTTCAGCTTTCTCTTTTTGACAATGGTGAGGAGGTCTTCATAATGGCCTACGTTGTGCTCAATGGTGTTGCGCACTTCTTCATTTCTGATGTGGTCCATGTAAGAGATGCCAAGGATGGTTCTGTACCATCTCATTTCAAGTGTCTGAATTCTTCGTTGTAATTCTGCTGTCAGGGTCCAGACCTCACATGAATACAGAAAGATTGTGATGACTAGTGCTCTCAATATTCTGATTTTAGTTTTCAGACAGATGTTTTTGTCTCTCCAGATGGGTCTTAGCTTTGACATAGCTGCCATTGTTTGTGCTGCTCGTGACAAAATTTCTGCCCTTGATCCCTCTTCTGTGGTTATGGAACCAAGATATTTGAATTGGCCCACTGTTTCCAGTTCCTGTCCTCTGACTTTAATCTTGGTTGAGATGTGTTTGCCACTGTTTGGCATCAGCTTTGTCTTCTCGGCACTTATCTCCATGTCACATCTGGAAGATGCTTTATCCAGGTTCTTCACTAAGGTGGCAAGCTCATCTTCACTGTCTGCCAGCCCATCAATGTCGTCTGCAAAGCGGAGGTTGGTGATGTTACGCCCTCCAATGCTGACTGTTCCACAGTGGTTTTCCAGGGCTTCGCTCATGATGCGTTCTAAGTTGATGTTGAAAAGCGTGGGTGACAGGAGACAACCTTGCCGTACTCCAAATGTAGTCTTGAACCAGTCTCCCACAGACCCTTGAGAAATTACTGCACTGGTAGCCTTGGCATACAGCTGCATGATGGTGTTGGTCAACTTTTGACCCATGTTGTACTTCTTCATTGTGGTCCACAATGCCTCATGCCACACTCTATCAAAAGCCTTTTTGAAATCTATGAACACATGATAGATGTCTTGTTGATGTTGTGAGTACTTTTCACACCGAACCCTAAGATTGAAAATTTGTTCTGTTGTGCTTCTTCCACTACGGAACCCTGCCTGTTCTTCAGCGAGTATTCTTCTGCTTACGGATTCAGTCTGTTCAAGATGATCTTCAGCATCACCTTACTAGCATGGCTGATCATGCTGATAATTCTGTAATTTTGGCACAGCTGGAGAATGCCTTTTTTGAGGAGTGTTATAATTAGTGATGGGTCCACTGTGTTGGCCATTCGCCTGTCTGCCAGATCTTATTGCAGATTTTTGTTAGTAGTTCTAACACTGATTCCCCAACATTCTTGATAAGTTCATCTGGGATGTTGTCTGCTCCAGCTGCCTTTCCATTCTTCAGTGCTCTTATTGCTGACCCCACCTCTTCTTTGAGAATGGGAAAATCAGCATTATTTGTGAAGTGTGGAACTTCAAGCACCTCTGGGTCTCCTCCGGACGGATGGTTGTAGAGTTCTTTACAATACTCAGTTCATCTTTCTGCAATGTCACTTGCTTCTGTGAGACGTTTTCCATTTTCATCTTGAATGGTACTGATTCTTGGCTGCTTCATTCTGGTGAGGTCTTTCACAATTTGGAATGCCTTTTTACCGTTATTCTTTATCAGACTGTTCTCTATTTATGTGCACTGTTGTCCAATCCAATTTTTTTTTGCTTAGATCTATCTAAACCTCATCAACCAATGAGAAATGAATCCATGGCAACATTAGATCTTATTATTAAGTCAGTTATTAATAATTGTCAATACGCGTTTAGCATCTAGCAGACTCAGTTCGCGTAGGCAATATGGAACTAAATATTTTCTGTACACTTTAGAAGCATAAATACAACATAAATAGGCTACATATAATCAACAATATGCATAAATATCTGGCAGACAGACTAATCACCAACACAGTGGACACAGTCACTGATGAAAATACTCCCCAAAACAGGCAATCTCCAGCTGTGCAACAATTACAGAACTATCAGTTTGAACAACCATGCTAATAAGGTGATGCTGAAGAGCATCTTAAACAGACTGAATCCATAAGCAGAAGAAATACTCGCTGAATAACAGACGGGGTTCCGGAGAGGAAGAAGCACAAGAGAACAAATATTCAGTCTTAGGGTTCTGTGTGAAAAGTAATCACAACATTAACAAAACATCTACAATGTGTTCATAGATTTCAAAAAGGCTTTTGACAGAGTGACTTGAGACATTGTAGACCACACGGAAGAAGTACAACATGGGTCAAACTTTTACCAATATCATCAAGCAGCTGAACGTCAAGGCTAACAGTGCAGTAACTGCTCAAGGTTCCGTGGGTACTGGTTCAAGACAACAATTGGAGCGAGAAAAGGATGTCTCCTGTCACCGACGCTTTTCAACATCCACTTTGCGCGTATCATAAGCGTATTCCTGACAAACCATTGTGAGACAGAATTGGAGGGCGTCGCATCACAATCCTACATTTTGCAGACGACATGGATGGGCTGGCAGGCAGTGAAGATGAGCTGGCCACCTTAGTGAAGAACATCGTCCAGATTTGACATGGAGTCAAGTGCCGAGAAGACAAAGCTGATGACAAATAGTGGCAAAAAAATTTCAACCAAGATTAAAATCAGAGGACAGGAACTGGAAGCAGTGGGCCAATTCATTCAAATATTTTGGTTCCATTAAAACCAAGAGGGATCAAGATCAGATATTTTGTCACGAGCATCACAAACAATGGCAGGTATGTCAAAGCTAAGACCCATCTGGAGAGACAAGAATATCTGTCTGAAAAATATAATCAAACTATTGAGAGCACTATTCATCTCACTTTTTCTGTACCATGTCAGGCCTGGACCCCGACAGCAGAATTACAACGAAGGCTCCAGGCACTTGATATGAGATGCTACAGAACCATTCTTGGCATCTCTTATATATACCACATCACAAATGAAGTAGCCGAAAACACCACTGAGCACAACGTAGACCATTATGAAGACTTCCTCACCACTATAAAAACGAAAACACGGAAATGGTATGGCCATGTCACTAGAGCCAACAGTCTATCCACAACAGTACTCTAGGGCAGCGTCCAAGGTGGCAGAAGGAGAGGTAGACAAACAAAACAGTGGAGTGACAACATCACAAAATGGACCAGAAAGGTTTTGCGGAGACACAGGCATTGGTACATGATCGGAACCAGTGGAGGAAATTGGTCACATGTTCCGACGCTCAGTGTCTCATCGAGGTCAAGAGACTGATGATGATGCAATACAATCATGAACTAGAGTAAATGAAAATCGTATATACATTTTTACGGTCCCAAAAAATGTCTTTTCTCAATATTATAAATATACGTACATATATATTATATCAATTAATTGAAATTTCATTTAGAATGAATGGATACAAACATGACATTCTCACTCACTGTAAATATAGTGATATGAAAAACATTCGACAATATCAAGCAATATGTTTTAATATGGAATGGGACAGCAATAGTTCCAAGTGTAAAAGTTCGTTTCCATTTAAATATACTAGGATACAAAAAGACATTGCAAAATTATTAATCATTTTACTTTTTTGAATATCTTATTTTGTTGTTTCAAACAAGTTAATTTACTTGTCCGTATATATATGAACATATTACTGGTAATGGAAGTGGTTGTTTTATTGGTTTTTAAATTATTTGCATGTTGCAAACACAAAATCCTAAAAAAATGTCATTTATGTTTCTGTATAGTGTGTTCAAATTCTTATAGTTTGTAGTTAAGTATTATATTTTATAAGAAATAATGCGTAATGTGATTGGATAACAATATTAATAGCCTCTCTTTCTTTCAGAATGTGAAATCGGAACTTACGGATATCACTGCAATGAAACATGTGGTCATTGTTTAAATGGACACGACAGTTGCTTAAAGATCAACGGACAGTGCACTGGCGGCTGTATAAGTGGGTGGATGGGTAAAACATGTACATCAGGTACTAATATTATATTCTGAATATATATATGTTCAAAGTTTACCTCCAATATTAGGTCTCTCATCTTTGAAGTGGTAAATATAGCCAAGTGTTAAAGAATTATTTAGTTGGTAACTGTGCGTTAATCTGTTCTAACATAATCTTATTAAACTATTTAATGCATAATACATCAATATTACATGAATCCTTATGATTTGGAGTTTGTACGGAGATTTTATTATCATATATAATCCTAGAATATCTTAAACATTTTAATGCAATGCATTTCTTTAACAAAGGTTCCAATTATAATAAAAGGTTATTTATATTTCATTCTATAATTGTATAGGCTTTCAACTTTTCTTTATTTTGTGACTTTATTAGTTGTATTAGAAATGTATATTCTTTTTATGCAGGTTCCCAACTTGTCTACTGATTTGCATTTCTCTATATGTACAGTTTTGCAATTACCTTCTACACCGAATGATATAGCATGCATTGCGCTGACGTGGATGAAGACACAAAAAACATACATACATACATACATACATACATACATACATACATACATACATACATACATACATACATACATACATACATACATACATACATACATACTGTAACGTGATTTGTTCCGAAATAAATCCATAAAATAATTCTGCTATTTACATGTTTCGTTACAATATACAATATGTACACACCTTTATCCTTGTGTTGCATTACACGAGAAAACCTATTTTTCTGTGGAGTTACGATCTAACTCTATCCGTTAGAACAGAGAGCGTGAAAATCTAATTAATCTTTTCACACTGATAGCTACAAAACTTTTCTTTCTCATGTCTGTGAATCTAATTAAAAGTACTAGCCCATTCCATAAGTCAATCTAGTTAATACCTGATAATTGACACACGAAAGCAGATAAGGGTTATCACGCCCTTGGACGACTGCCCTCAGCCAGACAGTTCCGTTATAATGAACAGCTCTAATTGTTTCAACAAGTGCCCAAGGGAAAATCTAACTGTCTCTATCATGGTAGCATCACTCTCCCCAGGTATCTAATTTCATCACAATACCTACCAACCTACCTACCTACCTACCTACCTACCTGCCTGCCTGCCTGCCTGCCTGCCTGCCTGCATGCATGCATACATACATACATACATACATACATACATACATACATACATACATACATACATACATACATACATACATACATACATACATACATACATACATACATACATACATACATACATACATACACAATGTTATGAATTGCTCACAAAGTAATTGAATTATCAAAACCAAAACATTTCTAAAACTTACAACTTAATTTCAGTTTTAATGTTATAAATGAAAATGTGGTGACAGTAATATGAAATGGATCCAAAATATAATGCTGTGAGAGTTCTCTGAATGTTCTCATAAATGAAAAGTATGAATTCAAAAATGGAAATGTTATGTTCGCATTGAATTGTTGCACTTGAATATGTCATTATCCACAACTACTTCAAACATTTAACAACATTGCCAGAATAAAATGAATGTCCAATAATGAGTATTTTGTATTTTCATTGACGGTTTCCAAATAAATCTTTTCCTCTCGAGTAATATATATGTACAATAAGAAAACACGATTGTTGACTAACACAAAGTGATGATGACTACTTATATACGCTTTCTGTTCGAGTATATTTCACGTTTTCCATCATATGACGTACCTTTCAACCTATTGTGTCCTGATAATGCTTATTGATGTGATCTAGCCCACACAATGATAAGCTACATGATTCCATTAGATCCATTCAAGCCACATCAACCAATGAGAAATTAATCCATGGCGACATTAAATCTTATTATTAAGGCAGTTATTAAGAACTGTCAATACACGTTTAGCATCTACCAGACTCAGATTGCGCAGGCAATATGGAACTAATAATAGTCTGTACAATTTACAAGCATGAATACAAATTAGATACGTCAAATACAGTCATAATCTAGAGTAAATCAAATTCATTTATACATTATATGGTCAAAACAAATGTGTTTTCTTCTTCTCCGTAATGTAGAGATAGATACATATATATTATATCAATTAAGACATAAGCATGTCATTCTCACTCACTGTGAATGTAGTTATATGCATAACATTCGATTATATCAAGCAAAATGTATTAATATGGAAGGGGCCAGTAATCGTTGAAAGTGTATAAAACTCGTTTCCATTTATATACACTAGGATACAAAGATAAATTGAGAAGTTATAAATCATTTTAATTTTTTTTAATATATTATTTTGATGTTTTATAAGAAGTTAATTTGCTCTTATGTATATATATATATATATATATATATATATATATATATATATATATATATATATATATATGATTGGTTTTGAAAGGGGTTCAATATTTGCGTCTTTAAATTCGTTGCATCTTGGAAACACATAATCCACAAAGAATGTAATTTCTATTTCTATATAGTTTGTTCATACTCTTTTATGTTGTATTTAATTATTATATGTTAGAAGATATTAGACGTAATGTGAAAGGATAACAATATGTGTACGCTTCTTTTCTTAAGAATGTCAAGCAGGAACGTACGGATTTAACTGCAGTGAAACATGTGGTTACTGTTTAAATGGAAACAACAGTTGCTCAAAAATCAGTGGTCAGTGCATTGACGGCTGTCAAACTGGGTGGAGGGGTGAACCATGTAAATCAGGTACTAATATTATATTCTGAATATATATGATCAAAGTTTACCTCCAATATTACGGCTTTCGCGTTTGAAGTTTTAACAATAACCATATGTTAAATAATTATTTAGATGGCAACTGCTCGTTGAACAGTTTTTACATTTATTTTAATTAAAGTATCCATGCAAAATACATCAATATTACATCTAGCATTTAGGTTATCAACGTTTCTATTTTTCGTCACTTTATTATTTGTACTAAAATGTATATTTGTTTTTGGCAGGTTTATCCAATATTTCTTATGATTCACATTTCTCTATATTTACAGTTTGGAAATTACCTCCAAAACCGAATGTTATAGCAAACATTGTGGTGACCTGAGTTAAAACACATACATACATACATACATACATACATACATACATACATACATACATACATACATACATACATACATACATACATACATACATACATACATACTGTTATGACTTGCTCACAAAGTAACAGAACGAACAAAACCAACAATTTCTTTTAAGGCTTGCAAATTATTTTAATTTTCAAAGATATTAATGAAAATGTGATGGCAGTAGTATGAAGTGGATCCCAACAATATTGCTTTTAAAGTCCTTTGAAAGATCTAATGTATGCAAAGTATAATTCAAAAGATGGAAATCTACTGTTCGTACGAATTGTGGCGTTTCATGATGTCGTCGTCCAGAACTATTTCAAGCAATGTACTACATTTCCAAACTAAAATGAATGTCCAATAATGAGCATTGTCTATTTTCACTAACCGTTTCCAAACAAATGTTTTCCTCTCGAATAATATATAGGTACAATATGAAAAACGTTTTCAGTCTTACACGAAGGGATGATGACTCCAAAATATAAATTAATCTAATTGGTTAGCTTTTGCTTTATATACGCCTTCTATTGCAGCTATATTTTGTTATTTACATCACATGATGGAACTTAAACCTATTTTGTCCTGAGAACACCTATTCATGTGATCTAGCCAAAAGAATGAGAAGTTACATAACTCTGTTTGATCCATCTAACACGTCATCCGCCAGTGAGAAATGTATCCATGGCGACATTAAATTTCAATATTAGGACAGTTATTTATAATTGTCAATACGGTTTTAGCATTTACCAGCTGAAGGTCACGTACGCAAAATGGAACAGAACAAATTCCGTACAATTTACAAGTATGAATGAAAATTACAAAGGTTTAATACAATCATGAACTAGAGTAAAAGAAATACACATATACATTTATAAAATCAAAGCAAATATTTGTTCTCAAATATATATATATATATATATATATATATATATATATATATATATATATATATATATATATATATATATATATATATATATATATATATAATTTTACTATCAAAACAAATATTTTTCTTCTCGAATATAAATATGCATACATGTATATTGTATTATTTGACTTAAATGTAATTTGAAATTAATGCTTAGTCATGCCATTCACACTCTTGGTAACTGTAGTTATATGAAAACATTCAATAATATCAAACTATCACATATTTTTAAAACAAGACAGTTAATGAGCATGACAGTTTATGGCATTCCATATATCTATATTTCTATAGAAGAAAGACTAGTATGCTAGGGTTTCATACCTAAGCAGAAACAAGAAATCAAATTGCATAAATCTAGAACGAAAAGACAAACCACATTCCACAGAATGTATATGTCGAAGCATGTTTAATGCTAGACCAGTCTTGGTGATTTTCATCCCCACTCGTGTATTCGGGTTTCACAATTGATATTAAACTTACCTTACTGACTGGAAAACTCAATATGTCTTTAAAAGACTTAAAGTTACCCAACTAAAGTACAATAAGAATGCAGTAAAATAAACGATGAAACGATATATGGAAATCCCAATCTATTTTATTTACATATACAGAACATGTGTTTACAGTAAGGCATGCAATCACCACGAAATCATATTAAAGTTGTCAAAAAGTAATCTAAATATGATATAACTACATTATTTCCATCTAGGGGAAATTATATTTTTTATGTTTAATTTCACACTGCGTTTGGTAATATTCTTTTGTATTGATGATCATTTAAAAATGTGTCCATTTGTTTTGACTGTGACATTGATTTAGACACGTTGCCGACAAAGATCGACAACATAGTATCCAAAACGCCAGATTTACTCAACTATATATAAATAGCACACACTTTATGTATACATGCATTTAATTTAGCCTTGACTGTCATTTTATCTTACTGGCATACCCAGTTGTCATAACGACAGTCTAAGACTCAGAGGGTCGAAATGTTCATGCAGAATAAAACCAGTAATATCATTGAATATGAATCTTTGCAAGACCCGAACTTGTATTAACCAGTTGTCAACACGGCATATGAACCGATACGGTAACTGCTCTACAAAAGAATTTGAAAACAGCTTTGATGCTTACACGCTACGTTTCAATAATCACTGCAAATTGGACAAAATGTATAAATGTGCATGGGAATCGTTAACCAAACTAGGACCAAAAGCACACGAACCTCAGGCCGTTTATTATATAAACTTTCTCTTCTGTCTCATGTCGAATTTAAAAAGTACATGTTTGAAACACATCTGAGAAAATCGCAGTAAACCAAAACCTCTCAAAACGAAAATATTTCATGATTTCCTGTAAGCTAATTTGTTTCATCTAACTTCATCATGATTACCTTAAATACAAATTCAGTTGGGGGCCTTCGTTTAAACCTATGTGAGAATGTATCGCTCTTTGAAAGTTTAAGTATGAAAGTTGAATGTTTCCGCTCTACAATTAAATTTAACAAAATAATAGTAACAAAATAAGTGACATAAATCCTTAACATTAAACAAACACGAGTTTGGTTCATGAAGATGTTCGAAGCGGTTAGAGATGTATTAACTGCAATGAGTCTGACTGTCGGAAGTGCAATCACATGTCTTTTTTAACATTTATGGTGCAAAGGCACACAAAGGGTTCGGGAGATTAGTGACCACATGAGTGACAGACATGCTTACTATTGCATCCCCTTAATATGAGGAATGATATTATTCATTTTTTGCTCAATCCAACTCATTCTTTTCTATATACACTAATATTTACAAGTTAATGGCTAGTTTCGTTTCCGTCCAGTCATTAACATTTCATGTGCTTGAAAATAAAGTATTGAATATGCGTCAGTATTATAAATGCGTTTGAGAATCTAAATCACAAGGGCTCTTCTATTTGTTCTGGTAACTGCCAAACAAGCTAATGCAATACGATTCTAGCAGTACAAAATTTATCCAGTACACTGAGGGATCAACATAATTGCGCCAAGAATAGGAATTGTCAGTCTGGTCTCTAACTGTTACATTATAAATTTATTTTCTATTAGGTATAAGAATATGACGCCATAAGAATGTTATAAACTAAACTATGTCTGTAATAATGATAATAATTACATTACCTTTTACGACTCATATCAATTCGGCCCGTCCAACCCTCAGAAGGAACAAAGACGGCAAAGACACCTGAATTTAACCTTTACTAGAACATCGTTTAATTTTGTCTAATGTATTTTAAAGGTTTTCTATATTTTCTATGTAAACGGAGCGCATATTCATGTTTTGGTTTTTGATAATTGTTCACCAAATTTGTTTGGTTACTGGTTTTATCGAACCTCTGCGGATTCGCCAAATGTTTATTCCATGTCCATACACATCTTCACTCGCATGATGTGGTATTATCAGTTAAGAAAAGCTCAATCTTATCAATTGGAGATCTTTTCTGCAAAATTATTATTCGGGGAGTTTTACTTAAATATAGTCAAATGGTTATCTCTTTGAATTGTTAATTATATCATGTCATATCTGAATACGTATCTGCACTTATGATATATTTCTCTGTGATAATCATCATAAGGGTAGACTGAAGGGGCAAACCAAGTATAAATATTCATCTAAGCTGTTTCACAAGTCCCTCTTATATTCTGACATATTCTCCTTAGCCATCGTGTTGCTACAAGTTTATGTTGTATAACTCAGTGCATTGGGTTGCATTCATATGACATTATTATTGCCTTGAACGTTTATAACATCAACTAAATTAAAACAGGGACAAGTTGTAAAACAACCAGCTTGTTACGCTTTTTGTCTTGTTTATCCATACTCGTACATTTAAAACGTCGAGAGAATGCCAGGTCAGTCATCCCAGATTGACGTTGATAGATTCTTGCGAATTTAGGTATTAATTTAATGGGCCGTGTCACAATAATGTATGCATCAGTTTTTCAAAGCAATTAGTGCTTACTTGATAATTTGATTGATCAACTAACACACAGTTGCGTGCGTTTGGTGAATTATTCTTACTCGTACAAACACATTTGCCATTTTGATGCGTTTAATATTCAGGTATGTTAGAGACGGTAACTCCTGATGATGTTGGTCCAAATACTGGTGTTATTATCGGATCTGTGCTGGCAGCTGTCGGAGTGTCTATTGCTGCAATGGTCATTATTATTGTCATTGTGAAAAAAAGGTGAGAAATACAAAAGGAATTATATGATTTATATTCGTATTCTTATTATAAGTAGTATTAGTTGTAGAAGTAGAAATAGTGGTAGGAGTGGTAGTTGCGGCGGTAATAATAACTTGTTTGACAACCGTGCGATCATATTTCAGACGCCTAATTGCTTATTCTAGACAATCCTACCTTTCTACGCCAGATCTTTGTTTCTTTTCCATCCGATGTTTCACTCGTCAACGTATAACTACTATTACTACTACTACTAAAATTAATAATAATAATAACACTAATCAATATAATAATAATAATAACTTTATTAAATTTAGTAATAGTTTTATTATAATTATTATGAATATTATTATTATTATTGTTAAGAAGAAGAAGAAGACGAAAAGAAGAAAGTGAGAGACAGTGATAAACGTAACTTGCATAATATACAAAGCCACACCAAGCTCGTGTAATCCTTCTTTCCCTATCACGAAAGTCAGTTCCTCACTTCTCTTTCTTCTAATTACTAATAGTATCTTTATTACAGTTGTCATTACTATTATTATTATATTATTATTAGTAGTAGTAGCAGTAGTATTAACATTATTAATATTGTTATTGTTATTAATGTTATTAATATTAGTGGTATTGTTATTATTATTGTAATTACATATTTACAAAATCTCAATATCTGTTTGAAGATTATGTTCTGCAAAAACTCCTGAGTCTTATTTATTCAGCCCTATCATGATATCAAGGATTAATGTACCAAAATATGTTATAACAAACGTAATTTATCTAATACAACATCAATGTTAGCTTCAAAAGCATATGTATCTCCTTAAGCAAGTTTTTAGTTTTTGTTGACTTGATTGGATTGTTTTGTCTTATTATACTTATAACTTCAAAACTTCTTGTACTGAGATGCTAATATAAATTGCAGTGATATTACTGTTTTCGTTCTAGTACAACGTTGTAAAGAACATTTTAGTGTTGCTGGAATATATATATATATATATATATATATATATATATATATATATATATATATATACATTTGACATTGCATGCAACTTTATACGTAAATTACATTTGATAACGCCTGTATGCATTTTCTGTTCTAGCCTCTTGTTTGTTTTCGGTTTTTAATAAATTTAATTTCTTTGTTATCTATGAGGAGGAGATATTATGTGCACAAAGAGAATATGCGTATATAAGAATTCTTATTAAGGTTTAATAGAATAACGAAATTACAGTATAATTATTTTCAATATTCAGGCAGAATTGCTTACATCATTACTGAAAGATACATTCTTGCATTTCTTGTTTTAAAGGAAGAGGAATAACAATGAAACAGGCACAGAAAATGTTACACCTTTTACAAATTATGCTAATTTGGTAGTTGGCAACCCAGGTAATTGTCATTTTTCATTATTAAAATATGTTTCACAGTATTTTTGTGCTGCTTTCAGTTATATAACTATATATTTCAGTGAATGATGTCATTAGACTACTAATACATTCACATGTGATGAATTAATACTTTAATATATCTTCTAAGCATGCAATTGTTTTTTCGAAAGCAAAAAATTTGGTAGAGACACTATGCAGTTTATCTATTTCAGGAATCTAAAGAACTCACTGACCATTTTACTGATAATTTAAATTATGTTTGCATGACATAGTACTAAATTGTTTCGGGGTATATTAAAAGACATCAGACGTTTACGGTGTACGCAGGACACTACGTTACTCATATCGATTAACGACAGTTACGGGTGGGAAACAAAAAACAGCATGGACTTTTCACCTTAATAGGATAGATATCATCTCGCTCATTTCATTTACAACTATTTATATTATTCAGATGCAGCCATCAAAATCCCTGTCCCCTCAAGAGAAGAGAGGGAAACTGCATTGTCTGCAATTGAAGAAAGAAGTCTGCAAAATGGAATGCCGATTGGCGCCACGAATAGCCATAGTGGGGTAATGGAAGCTGATGTCCCTGTACATAATGTTTATGAGGTATTGTATACTATATTTAACTTGATGATACATTTTTGATTTAGTAAAAACATTCAATCCCTCTTTGATTTTAAACATTCATGATATATTCTTATTATCCTAGACACATACGTAAACATCTAAGTTGTCGGCACTGTAATGACTTGTTTTCAAAATTTGAATACATGCATATATATATATATATATATATATATATATATATATATATATATATATATATAGCTTGATAGATAGATAGACGGATGGATGGATAGACAGACAGACAGACCGACCGACCGACAGACCGAGATAGATATATAGATAGATATTGCAACGATGTCGCTGATTTGATTAGTTGATTAGGAGATATGAAAGCAAGAGATGTAGTATAAATTAGTGTATGGTTCATTGCGGTAGCAAATTTATGTCGTCTTTTTATGATATGATTATATGCTGATCGCAAACGTCTCATGAGTTAACGAGCCGTATTAAAGCACATTTGGGTAAATCTTCTACTTCTTTACAAATATTTAGCTTTCTAAATTTCTAACATTGACTAAGTAGAGGTTCTGTAAATTTTGTTTTAAATACGATATTTGAGAATGGATTTTACATTACATGCAGTTATAAATACAAACTGTAGAATAAATATGCATGTACCAATTCCCATAACATTTACGTTCAATGAAATATATAAGTTCATTTCTGAGGAATGCAAAGAGTAGAAATGTCAATGACACAAACTCTGTCTCTAACTTCTGAATTATAAAACATTCCAAAAATATCTAGACTATGGATTCAGGAAACTACCGACATAATAGACACATTCATATTTAGTATACCAATTTTAAATACAAATGCACTTGTAGAAATAATTCTGTATAAAATCGTTATCTGAAACCACCCGGTTCTAAACACTTCTTCTGATTTCTTAGTTCGCAATAATTCTTATAAGAGCAACCCTACTGGTATGATTGTACCATGTGAGACATTCTGTAAAGTCAAGTGGCGTATCAACTGAACATGTATTTTTAAAATTGCTTAACGAGCAAGATAAAAACATTAACTAGCCTAAAAACAAGTGTAATTAATTATATCATTGGCAGGTTGCCTCTAAGAAGTGTTTCCATTTTGTTGATGTAATTGCAAGTCGTTTAAATCCAGGCTATCTGTAATGTTTCTACAAACGCAAATACATATATCTGGCACAAAATTCTCCAATCGTAATAATTAGCAATAACATGTCGCCTGATCTTATCAACTGAATTATTTCGCATACATTGATAAACGTTATTGTCTATTTCATTTATATACTTTTTATGGCGATGGAAATGATATAAGTTGATGATTTATTGTCGATGATCCTAATGGTGTCATACGTATGATTCTGCTAATTGGTGTGACGCTTCCTTTGAGCACTGTTTTACTGTCTTTTTCATCTTTAATGATAATTACATAATTTATTTGTACAATGGTTAAAGCTAATTTCTAAACGTTGCACCTAGTAATATACACATTGTATCTCCATTCTATTTGATAACTCTGGCATAACTGATCCTAATTCACGCCCTTATTTCCAAAGCAGATAACATTAATTTAGTCAATATGGACGCTAAACCCAAGAAAAAATAAAATGAAAGATCAAGGAAAGACGTACAAGATTTTCTTTATCCATCCAGTGTTAAAACGGTATCATTTTAATTTTGAGGGATCGAACATCTTCTATTATTAACTGTTACTAATTTAATATTGGGATTCACTCCTATTATGTGTGCGAGGATGAATACAGAGTGTATACATATATAAGAAGATACAGGGCGTTTATTTCTACATCGTCTTTGGATCTACAACCATCAAGTGATGTAGCTATATACTATAACACAAGATTATTCAATATTTTTGTTAAACCAAGCCATAATACATGTTAAAGCCCCATCTAAGTTTAGTCTTATTAAGTTTGTTAGCATAAACCCTTTTCCCAAACAAATATATTGTCATACTCGCTCACGTTTTGCCGCAGAAATATGTTAATAAAAACAACACATTCGTGTGTTTAAACCATATGGATTTGCTTTCTTAGCACATCGTTCTCTTTACGCTCTTGTGACCTCAGTGGTTAGAGCGTCAGACTCTTTGTTGGGGGATGCAGTCACTAGTTTGAACTCGGATGAGTCATAACAAAGACTAATAACAAATACTACTAACAGCTATCTCCTAGGCGTTCCGCATTCAGAGATTAGTGTAAGGACTGGATGGCCAGGTGTCAGGATAATGTGACTGGGCGGACAATCATTTTTCATATCTGCGGCATGATGCACCAGTGCTACAAATTACTATAAAGAGTCTCATTTCTGACTTAATAGCGTTATTACTGAAGCAATGTTTAAGCAAGGTTACAAACCAAGATCACATACACGCAAACACACACTTAGCTCAAACCAAAGCTGTGAAATAAATGAGAAATAATTTAAAACTTCGTTTTTTTTAGTTGCACCTTGAGAATATAATATTGTTACCTCTGGTAATATCCTTATCAGGACATCTTAGAATGAATATTGAAACTGCAGAATTTTTGAAGTCTTGACGTTTTCTTCGATATGTAGCTGTATGAATGAAATTTGAATGTGTTCCAATGTCTTGCGATCTAATTGTTAAGTATTACCATTAAAATTCCTGACACCTCAAAACAGCTGAATAACTTAGTGACACTGAAACGTTGTTTGTTTAAAAAAAGATATACATCTCAAACATCCATTTAAGTGATGCGTTATTCTAAAAGCACAGTCCGGCTAATTTCAGAATCTAAATATACATATTATACCTTTAACGTTCTAACATTATTTACACTTCATGTAACTCTTTGTTTCTTCACAGAAACTACGAGATGTCCCTCAGTCAACTGAATCTGCTTACTCCATAATAGACCTAAACCTTATACGTAAGTGTGCAATAGTGTTATATAAAAAGAATATTTGGAATATGAAAATGATATTTTATTGCTATATCACATGTCCAAGAATCCGACTACATACATATGTTAACGACCTTGTTATGTTTCTTACGCAGATGACCAAAAAATGAACACCACAGAAAACGGGAGTAATTATATTGAGACCTTACAAGAACTTGAAAGTGCATTGAAGAGCATAGAAGACGAAATAGGTGTTCTACTCGATAGGAAAGGAAAACTCCTTTGTAAAGAGCTTGAGAGATCTAGAGCAATTTAAGCTGAATTTTTACCAATGTTCTTTTCCTACGCTTATCCAACGTGAAATAATATAAATTGAATGCATTTAACGCCTGAATCATCGTCACAAGGATTACGGAAGTATTTTAGTAACGGAAAACATTACATCAAATGTGCTAAGTTTCGTGTTTCAGTGGTCTAATGCATTAGTTAACATGTAACATTTTGTTTTGATAACATATATGGATGAAAATTGTATCACGATAGTGTGAATGGGGAAGTAAAGGTAAATGCAGACATTGTTTTGCCAACACTTGAATTGATAAGGAATGCGTTGGATAATGGGGGGGGGGGGGAGTGCCAC
This sequence comes from Unio pictorum, assembly GCA_030141615.1. NCBI lineage: Eukaryota > Metazoa > Mollusca > Bivalvia > Unionida > Unionidae > Unio > Unio pictorum. The sequence continues at coordinate 3,493,758 of JARLTB010000108.1, forward strand.
ACATATCATGTGTCAGTATGTTCAAATCATGATCCCAACGCGTAAATATAGCAAATTATTCGATATTCCTTAGCTGACTGCCAATCTATATGTGACATGTATGTTGTCTAACTAGTGTGATCTGCCATTTTTCTAATTCGAATTTAACTTGCATGTTTCCTAAACTGGAGAGTCAGGCAATGAAGGCATCATGTGATTTAGATATTATGTGAGAGAGAACACGGTTTTAATGTTGTTGTTCTTGGTACACCTCAAGCAAATAAATGCAGTGTGGGTAGAGATATAACATAATATGATTCATTATTGTTGGAAACTAAGCGTAAAAATCTGTACGTATTGATTTCACTTGCTAGGAACGGAACATAGACCACATGATCCCTTTCCTGGCTCGACACTACAGAGTTAATAACATTGAATACATTTTGGCCCCGTGCTATTCTAATATTCCCCTGCAACTCTCGCGCAGGTGGAATTGCTGTCATCACAAATAATTCCATAATAACATGCATTATGTACAGCACAACCGTCAATTTCTGCCACATATCGTTTCAACTAGTCTAAAGATCACTCACTCTAGAACAAAGATCAGTCCATTTTTTTTCTGTCTCTACCGCCCTCCTCCTAGTAGAAAAAACTAGCTGACTGAATCTTTCTTTTTGAATCAGGTTCCACATCTTCTGGATTATGGAAATTCGAAATGTGGCATCCTAATTATTCTTGGAGATTCCATCTTTCACTTTGACTGTCCTGGAAACCCGTACACGTCAAAACTCATACATTCCATTCATGGTTTCAATCTTAAGCTGTCAGTTAACCAACCCATCCATACATTTGGTCCCATCATTTTAGACTGGTTTCTTTATAGACCCTTGTATCCCACGAACTTGCATCAGATCACTTCTGCATTATATACCATCTCGTCGTGTCAGTCCCTAACCCTCTACATCTATTTGATACTAAGAGAAACCTCAGTATGATAAATTCATGCATGACATCCAAGAAAACTTAACAACTGTCGTGCATCCAACAGCGTAACAACTTGATAACTGCCTGCCGTCATTAATTGAAAAACATGCCCCAGCCACTAAATGAGTATCAATAACAAAAGGTGTTCTTAATGGTATAGCAGTGATCAGGACCAGCTTCGCAATGCTAAAAGATATCGTCGAAAAGCAGAGGGGCTTTGGCTTTCCACCAGACTCACTATTAATAAACAAATCTATGAAGCCGCTAACAAGAACGTCACAAACATAGTCCATTTAGCAAAATTATCCCACTACAGTATTAAGATCACGGAGAGTTCCATCAGCAAAGAGCTCTTCGAGATAACTAAGAAACTAATGTCAAGGAACAAATATACACCACTTCCAACTATCTTCTCTCCAGTAGACCTTCCGGACCAATTTGCGCATTTATTCCGTGACAAAGTACACACCATTATAGTTTCGCTTAACAACACAATTTCAACTGACTCGTCACCATACAGTTACGATAGAGAATGTAAGTGACAACCATTAGGAGCATTTCAAACTGTCTCTATTGAATTAGTACGTACAATCGTGATGAAGAGTGTACAAAGGTCTTGTGAACTTGATCCAAATCCGGCATCACTGCTTCTTGAGTACTTAGACCCAATATTGCCTTCACTAACTTATGTTATTAATATCTCTCGCTCTCCCTCTCATCGGGGGAATTCCTATCATTTTTATAAACTGCCAACGTAAAGCCTCTGCTGAAGAAACCAACTCTTGACCATAACGATGTAAAAAACTACAGACCAGTTTCTAATCTCTCATTCATATAAAAATTCTTAGACAAAAGTTGTTCTAACCCAACTTGTATCTCATTTGAATTCAAATAATCATTTTAGCAATGTACAGTCTGCATTTCGCCCTTGCCGCAGTAAGAAAACTACTCTCTCAACAAAGATCATCACCCAGTGTCTCACCAACTGTACGCTGATGACACCCAAATATACAAGTCTAGCCAACCAACTAACATTGATGCTACCATCCATGGAGTAGAGAGGCGCATTTCAGATGTGAAATCATGGATGACATGTAACAAGCTGAAAATGAATGATGATAACACTGAGGCTATTCTGATCATAACACAAAGATTTCTTATTCCCATCCTTTACCTCCAACAATAAATATCAGCAACACCAACATTAAATTCTAACAGTCAGTGCGAAACCTACGTGTTACTCTAGAAGTTTTCTCACATTGCACCAATATATCATGAACATATGCTAGGCTGCATATCTTCAACTGAGACGCATCAGTTCCATTGGTAAATATCATTCAGCTGATGGCACTAAAACACTGGTGTGTTCATTAGTACTTTTAAAACTGGACTATTGTAACTCAATTTGTATGGTTCATCTCAATATCTACTCCAGAAACTTCAAAAAGTTCAAAACACAGCTGCACAGATCATCTTTAGAATACCTCGTTCAGATCACACCTCACCACTGCTCTGTACTCTACAATGGCTATCTATTCGATACAGAATCAAACACAAAATGTGTTCTCTGTGCTACGTTTCACTGACAGACTCCTGTCAAACACACCTATCCGACCTCACTCATGTGTACACCTGCAAGATATTTATGTTGTTATTGTGACAATCGTATACTCATTGATCCCAATGTGAAATCGAAATCATATGGACAACGTTCTTTCGCATACCAGAACCCGGCGATGTGGAACGAATTGCCCATTGAAATTAGACACATAGACACAGTGGCCCCTTCTAAGAGTGCTCTTAAATCTCACCTTTTTTCGATTGCAGAGACAAACATAGAGACCTAATAATGTTTTGCATCTTATATGATTTCAGCATAATTTCTTGTTTTTCAATTTCATTGTTTTTATCGTATGTTTTTTGTAGTGTAGTCATTTTATTATAGCTGGTGTAAAGCGCATAGAGCTTTTAAAAATTAGACGCTATACAAAATCCTCATCATTATTAGTAGTGTTATTATTAATAAAGATAACAACTGGAATAAGGTAACACATGAATGAATAACTATGAATACAAATGTTTAAAGGTGTTAATTCGATGATAGAAGTGGAAACGCAATTATATTTTACACATCTCAAATTGTCGTGATTGCTCCAGTTAAAATGAACAAAATCAAACTTAGAATGGAAATTGTAGGAATATATGTATATATATTTTAAGATAAGTTGGTAGCACGTTGTTATAGGATTTTTCTCTGAACTCACTGGCTGTTCATATATGCCAGCGCTGTCTGCAAGGTTCACAACTACCACTGTAAATCATCCGTTGCAGAAACAAACATCAGTCACTTTACCCTAACGATTTAGAACTACCACCGTTTTTAATCCGTCATTCATTTGAATAGTTTAAAGAACGATGTTGTGTTCTACGTTGTCTCTCAACCGAGGTATTATAGTTGTTTTATCAATGTACAGTCTACATATTTATCTCGCTATAGTATTGAAACCGCTCCACTGAGGGCATTTAACGACCTTAACTCTGCTTTGAGTAAGAACAAAATTACAAACGTTACACTCCTTGACTTGTTCATGTCATTTGATACAACACATCATTAAATATTACGTCATCATCTCCATTATGAATTTGGCCTTAACGATACAGACTTTATCAGCAGGAAATAAAATGTGTATTCAACTGGAAAACATACCAGCCCTGTCATTCTATTGTTTGGTGTTCCACAAAGCTCTGTTATTAGCTCCGATCACTTCATTATATAAACGCATCCACTTTCCAGATTCATAGATTGACTTGTGGGGACTCAGCAACTAAGGACCGTTCCGAGTGCTTAATCGTGGGTTCGAACCCTGGCCGGGTCATACCAAATATTGTTTTTAAAACCAATGGTACTAACAGCTGCATCGCTTGGCGCTCAGTATTAAGAGGTCAGTGTTAGAACTGGTTCACATGGTGTCAGGATAATGTGAATTTGTGGGACACCATGCTACGTATGATGCCCCAGTGCTATACATCTTTATCAACTGCAACACTGCATTATAGCGGTATATCTGTAACAGTATTAAAGCTATGCTATAAATCCAAATTAGACACACATACTCAATAAAAAAGAAGACACTCATATATACAAAATCTTGTTGCTCAAATACAGTTGAGACTACCACACAAGGCATAGAGGGGTGCATTTCCTATGTGAAGGCATGTACGACATGTAACAAGCTGCAGCAAAATGTTTATAAAACTGAAGCCATCCTGATCACCAGGCAGATACTTTCCAATTCATATCCCTTTTCTCAGGCAACATGCATTAGCAATACCAACATTCACTTTACAAACTCTGCACGATGTCTAAATGTAACTCTTCACTGTGGGCTCAATTTAAACAAACATGTATTGAAGATATGCACGACTATATTTATGTTACTGAAACACATCAGCTCAATTCGCAATTTTATGTCGGTTGAAGCCACTAAAGACGTTCGTGTAGTTTCGTACGTTCAATATTGGACTATTGTAATTCGTTTATATATGGTTCGCCTCAGTATCTACTACATAGCTTTAAAATGTTAAAATATTGTTGTGTCAAGCATACTGAGAGTAGTAAGAACTGTGCGCACTACACGATGTCATGTAACCTTCACTGGTTACACGCACGTTCCAAATTAAAAAACGAAATGCGTTCTCTGTAGTGCATTTTGTGTGATTTAGTCCAAAATACCTATCTGACTTCACTTCGTTACACCCATACCAAAACTTGTGCTGCTTTGGAACACTTCTCATTATATTTGTGCCCACTGTTAAACCAAAGTAATACCACAACGTGCTATAGCCGTGCCCAGCTACGTTGAACAAATGGTCCGTACATCTTAGACATAGGACCGTTGTGTCCTCATTCACGAGTGCACTTAAGACTCCCCAAGTTTGACTACATGAACATATTTGTAGACCTAATACTGTTTGCTTAATAATTATTGTCAACATGTATTTGTTTTGTAATCATGTTGTTTAGTATGTTTATACATGCTATATAATATTGTAAAGCCCGTAGAGCTTCTCAATATGAAGTGTTGTACTACGACCAAATTATTATTATTATTATTATTATTATTGTATTGGTATTATTTTTATTATTATTAGTAGTAGTAGTAGTATAATCAGATGTAGTAGTAATCTAGTTGTATATCCTAGGCTTTTCGAATAGGAAAAGGGACAATCTGGAATAATATTGTATAGATTATTTAGATGAGGTCTGATTAATTAAACCATAACTTACCAATCTTTGCAACATTTTCCACAGAAACTACGAGATAAGAGGAAGGAAACGGACTCTTCCCAGTCCGTCTCAAACAAAGACTACACTTATGTCAGTAAGTAAGCAAAGTTGTCAAAGATGATGTATGTATGTATGTATGTATGTATGTATGTATGTATGTATGTATGTATGTATGTATGTATGTATGTATGTATGTATGTATGTATGTATGTGAGTAAGTATGTATGTATGTATGTATGTATGTATGTATGTATGTATGTATGTATGTATGTATGTATGTATGTATGTATGTATGTATGTATGTATGTATGTATGTATGTATGTATGTATGATGTTGTGTAAGAGAGAGTGTATGGTTACGTTGTGTGCTTGATATAAAACGAAATACACACATGTTCGTTAAAAATAGATCCGAGTTTCACTTCCTGACTAATGTAAATCATGAAATGATAGAGAATTCATACTATGCATATAACGCATTTACACGTACGGGAAGTAGGAGTCTATAGCCGGCGTGGAGATCTGTAGTTTTAAATATTGTTGGCTATTAATGACTGACGTTTCCGTCGTATTGATGATACGGATAATATAGGCTCAGAATTCGTATTTGTATAATGAATACAGAAAAACTAGACAGTCAAACGTGGAGTCGGAAACATTTCAGAGAAATGAAGTGTCATTCTGACCAAATAAGAGTGCGAGAGAGATATCACATAAAAAGATTGAATTCGCCACCACATAGTCCGATCAATCCGGCCCCAAGCTACAGTTATACATATAAATGTTTGCTGGGATAATCTCGCCAATTCTCTTAAATGTGATTTTCCATAGAGACCTTCTTGGATACACACATCGGCGTGCCATCTAGACGCATTCCGACATTTCTCTTGGCTGCTTAGTTATGGTTGCATAAAGGATCCTTTCCGCAATATGTACAGGATATTTCCGGATCCATTCTTGTTTCTGACATGTTATAAATGCATTTTATTATGACTCTAATGTCTTAAGTTTAGTAACTGAAATGAGTATTGTTTTCACTAGAATATAAAGTAAGTTTTAAGAACAATATTCCATTACTGAGTCAATCAAAATAATTTCAAAATGGTTTCTAAGTGATATTGCAAGGTGTCTTTCTAGACAATGACGTCTTTGTATATGTATGTTTCGCCATTGTATATTCCAGATGTACTCATATTTATTAAATCCTAGGAAGTTTAGATTTACCTTTTATAACATATGGTATCATTTGAGTTAGATAATGTTTATATGGGGTTAAGGCCGAACTGTAACTGGTTTGAGTATTATGTGCCAGAATTATTTCAATATTCAAACCTTCAATCAGTTTGAATTTCCAATTTTATCAATGCAGTAATCGATTCATGGTAATGGAAATTAATCTGTTTTGGTCACACTGTTCACCTTATATAGTCGTGGCATTTTTACCTGGTTCCAGAAAGTTTTTCAAAAAAGGATGCTGTAGAATCTACAATTTTAAACTCGTTGTAAATATTATTTGTTTGCAAAAGCGCATATTTACATAATATATATTTTACTTCCTTCATTTCTTGTGGCTGAAGATGTGAATGTTTCTGTTACAAAGTGTTGATCATATCGGAGTTCTGAAGATTGACGAAACCTAAATATATACATTCCTATTCAATGATATCCTGTAAATCGTCATTGTAGGTGGCAAGTACAACTAAATTGACTGAACGATCAACATGATTATCTTAATCGACAGAATCGATTAACACTTGCATATGACAAAATTGTTTATGTTGTTGCCTAACAGGACTATCAGTGACGTAAATAGTTTAAGTCACATTCAATTTCAATTCAGAAATTTTACAATGTGTTTTCGGGTAAATATTTTTTAAACAATTTGCCTCTTGTATATTAACAATTGGTGATAACCCTTTTTCACCCTGATTGGAATGGTGATAATGAGATCACAGAAGATCAATGTGAACAATACATTTAGTTTAATAACTACCTGGATTAAAAATAAACTCATCTGCAGAATGACCAATAAATGTGTCAACTAAAGAATTTGTGATGAACAACACAATCAGGAGTTCTACTAACTGCACAAGCATGGTATAATACAAAGATACAATATTTTGATAGGAAATACATTGTGTTCCAAACGACTATTGCCAGTTACAGATGGATTAACCACAACAATATCTGCAGCCAGCTCCTTACCAAGAAAATAAATGAATAAACTCAATATGTGAAGAAGTTATCGTTCGAACTGTCACAATTCCTAAAAATAAGTAACAGAGAGTAATATTCCCAGAAAACATTTTCTATTCACTGAATGAGACAACATTCACTATGAGAGTTCATCTCAGATAAGGGTATAGTAAAGAATAATAAAATGTTTTCAGATGAGTATGGGTTCGTTAAAGTTATAAAAAGGGATTATCTTGGCAGAAACAATAACAGGTGATCCAGAATCTTTCAACATGATTTAAATTATGTCTTAATTTGCAATAATAAAATTAGACTATGCATTGACTGATTCATCAAATGCATTGCTTTCAATATTTGGTCGTTACATTCACCAATTAGGTATAATAACATTGGTAATGGATCTGTCCTTATTTAATTGCTGAAATTTCAATCTCAATCAATAAGAATGTCTAAACGATTGAGATTCATCAGTATTCCTGTGCATCAGAACTGTTATTGTACAAAAATGGATGGAAGACTCATTGACAAATGAAAATGGATGCTAAACAAGATAGGTATTGATGTCACTATAAACACATTTCTTGTATCTAAAAAAGAAGACAATCGCCTGAGAAATATTAATATATTAATTTGTTTTTAAATAAAATGTTTCTGAAACCTCAATATTATCATTTTACCAAGAAAATACAGACATTTCTGAAAAAATATTTAAACATTCTATCTCATCAACTCTGTCTCTATTAACACCCACACACACACACCCACACCCACACACACACACATAGATAGATAGATAGATAGATAGATAGATAGATAGATAGATAGATAGATAGATAGATAGATAGATAGATAGATAGATAGATAGATAGATATATAGATAGATAGATAGATAGATAGATAGATAGATAGATAGATAAACTACAACAATAATAATAATAATAATAATAATAATAATAATAATAATAATAATAATAATAATAATATTAATAATAATAATAATAATAATAATCATGGCATTTCCTGTGTATTTCATTTAGATATCGAGATCAAAGATGCCTTGGAACGCTGCGGTAATTTTGTCGAAATGTTGCAGTCCCTTGAAGGAGAGCTGAGATTGTTAGAGGATAAAAGAAAATGTCTTTTTGAACGGAAAGAAACCCTTCTGTGCCAAGAACTTGCGAAAACCTTTAAAATATGAGAAATAATGACATTCCTTATGATCCAAATTAATTTAAAATATCTTAAGATTGTACAGTTACATTGCAAGTAATTCCAATTAGAGGGTTGCAATGTAACAAACTCTTTTATAAACTAATCGATTAAGCACAATTTTGACATATACTGCTGCGTTAGTGTCTGAGATTTTCTAAGCACACTCAGATGATGTGAATCAGGCAATTGCCGTTATAACCTATTGAGGTAAATACGTTCAGCAATTAAAGATTTATTGCTAACTTGTAGATAGAGAGTGTACAATCTTGCAAATAATCTATGAAATCTAGAATATCAGCACACCCTGATATTCTGTATTTCGGGTATGTTGTTTATATTTCTATGCATTTTGTTTTTATTGTTTTGTTACGTTTGGTTATGATGTGGTAGATAGTATTAGATAACTTTATACTATTTATCTTAACCATTTTTGAGGCTTTCGAATAACATGAGTTAGTGTTTGTTTTAAGTCATCATGCTTGATTTGTGCATTCCAATATCCTGAGGAGATAAGTACCTCATATTATCACATGACCTGCACAAAACATCAGGCCAAATAGCGAACGTTTCCTTTTCATGTCCCGTTTTAACATATTTATAATTTAACCCCGATCGTCTTTTAGCTCAGAACATCCACATTTATTTCATGTAACTGCGTAATATATGGCATTACATCTGTGTGATCAGCCTTTAGTTTCTCGTATAAGATACTATATTTAACTTGAAGGATGTAGCCTTATGGAACACGTGCTTTGTTCACACATTCCTATTCAATATATCTGTGAAAATCAAAATGTCTGTATTGTAACAAAAGTGAGTTACCGTATATGTGTATGAATAAATATTAAAAAAGCAGCAACACTAACATAACTACAATTGCTTAGATGCAATTGCTACCTTTAAAACCAAATTAGCAGCCGGGAAAGAACATCAATGAGAACTGTACGTCTGTAGCGTTTTATCATTTATCATCATCAATCCGAGTATAAACCAATTGATTTATTTATGTTTGACTTGGTCGCAAACTTTGATTTTAGCTCACATTGGTTATGTTACTAATCGCTTCATAACGTCACTTGACGATAGGCAACATTAGTGCTAGCGTGGGGCAATAAGAGAGAGAGAGAGAGAGAGAGAGAGAGAGAGAGAGATAAACTAGTTGAAAGGATTTCCCATATCGCAAAATGCAAATTTCACTTGATTTATTACCATTCTAATGTCTACAGTAGCTCCACGATGCAGTCATGTGCAATGTTTACATATCACACAAAGCGATGAGCTATAGATCATGTTTATACTAACTTAGAGGTAAATATAGTATTCATCATCATCAGTCTCTTGAAATAGTGTGGTCGTCAAATTACTGTGATGCTGAACATCTTACCAGTTCCCTCCATTTGTTTCGATCCTGTGCCTATACCTTTGTCTCTTCAAATCTTCCCCTGGTCCAAGCTGTCTTAATGTCAGTCCATATTTGTCTCTGTCAACCTCGTCTTTTGCCACTCTGGACGCTGCCCTGCAGTGCAGTTATGGATACACTGTTGGATGTAGTGATATGGCCAAACCATATCAGCTTTATCGTTTCCACGGTGGTGATCTATGTTTATTGGGTTACTTTGTGCCTGATGGTCTTACGCACTTCTTCATTTGTGAAGTAGTCCACGTACAATATGCCAGGGATGATTATGTAGAATCTCATTTCAGGTGCATGGATGCTTCGCTGTGATTCTGTTGTCAGGGTCCAAGACTCACATGAACACAAAAAGACTAAGATGACTAGTGCTCTAAATAGTCTGAGTATAGTTTTCAGACAAATATTCGTGTCTCTCCGTATGGGTCTTTGATATACCTGCCATTGTTTGTACTGCTCGTGACAACATGTCTGCTCTTTATCCCTCTTCGGTCAATATGGAACCAAGATAAATAAACTGTCTCAGTTCCTGTTTTCTGCACTATAATATTGGCTGAGATTCTTTTGCCACTATTTTCATCAGCTTTGCCTTCTCTTGCTATAATCTCCCTGTCAAATCTGGAAGATGTTCCATCCAGTATCTCCACTCAGGAGGCAAGCGCATCTCTAAAGCCTGCCAGCAGATCAATTCCGCCTGCAATTCGGAGGTTGGTAATGTTACCCTTTCCGACGCGGACGGTCCCACGTTGGTTTTCCATGGCTTCACTCATGATGTGCTCTAAGTAGATGTTGAAAAAAGTGGATGACAGGAGACAGCATTGAGATAATCCAACTGTTGTCTGGAACCAGACCCCCACATAAAGCTGAGCAATTGCTGAACTGGTAGCCTTGGAGTACAGCTGCTTGATGGTATTGGTCAACCTGTGACCCATGTTATACTTCTTTTTAGTGTGGCATACGATGCATTATTCTGTCAAAAGCCCTTTTCAAGACTATAAACACAGGACATATATTTTGCTGTTGCTACGAGTAATTTTCACACAGAACCCTAAGATTGCATATATGTCATGTGATGCTTCTTCCATTACAGAACTAATGAAACCAAATTGATTAGTATAATATGTTATGTAATATTCATTATTGTACGAGATATTTTTTCACATCGTCTAACTCTCGTTTATTCGGTTATATATATATATATATATATATATATATATATATATATATATATATATATATATATATATATATATATATATATATATATGTGTGTGTGTGTGTGTGTGTGTGTGTGTGAGTATAATATGCACCTTGCATCAATAGTATATCAGGAAATGTAAAAAAAATTCATTAAATGGACACTCGGGCACATATCACATATAATCAATATCTACTCCAGAAGCTTCAAAAAGTTCAAAACACAGCTGTTCCGATCATCTTTAGAGTATTTCGATCAGAGCACACCTCCGCACTGATTTGTACCCTACACATGCTATCTTATCGATCCAGAATCGAGCACAAAATGTGTTATCTGTGCCTCGCTTCACCGACGGACTCCCGTCCAACAACCTCATTTGGTCTCACCCATTTTAATACAACTGCAAGACAATTACGCTCTTCTTCTGACAATCGTATAGTCATTATTCCCACAATGATAACGAAGTCTTATGGACAACGTTCTTGTAGATACCAGTGCCAAACTACGTGAAATGAATCGCACTTGAAGATTGACACAAAGACACGTTGATCCCTTTCAATCTTGCTCTTAAAATTCATGTTTTTCCACTGCAAGAACGAGTTTTAAGACCTAAAAATGTTTCCTACCTAAAATATTATCAGCAATGTTTTGATTTCCAAACTCATGGTGGTTTTTTTTCTTCTCGTTTTGTCGTCATATAAGTATAGATGTTGTAAAGCGCATAGAGCTTCTAAAGAATATTCGCTATGTAACGTCCTTAACGTCCTTAACGTCCTTATTATTATTATTACTATTACTATTACTATTATTATCATTCTTCTTCTTCTTATTATTATTATTATTATTATTATTATTATTATTATTAGTTATAGATGAAAGATGAAAGATTATTTTAAAAATTAATTTAGAGCACTACAAATACCTGGTAACCTACGCCATTCGTATAAACACTGCCAGTAACCTACAGCTCATAGAAATTAATGTGGAATATAAACTAATCAAAATGACGAACCAAACAGAGGTAAATAAATTGAATTTTTAAAAATATATTAGCATGTGATCTAAGTCATGGTTTCGCTTTAACAACAGTACAAGCAATCAAAAACTTGTTTCTCTGTTTGTGTCTGTCCCTGGTAGGTTTGAGTTTACATCTCTCTTTCTCTCTCTCTCTCTCTCTCTCTCTCTCTCTCTCTCTCTCTCTCTCTCTCTCTCTCTCTCTCTCTCTGTCTCTCTATCTCTGTCTCTCTCTGTCTCTCTCTCTCTGTCTCTGTCACACACACACACACACACACATTTCGTCGCTCCGGTGGCGTAGTGTTTTGAGCGTTCACCTTGGAAGCGCGATGTTATGGGTTCGAGCCTGGCCGAGTCATACAAAAGACTTACAAAATTAGTACTACAGCTGTCTTGCTTGATGCTCAGCATTAAGAGGTTAGTGTTAGGACTGGTCGGCCCGGTGTCAGCATCATGAGACTGGGTTGGACATTGTGCTACATGTCTGCGGTATGATACCCCAGTGCTATACATCAATATAAACTGCCTCACTGCTGACATAGTATCGATATGACTGAAACATTGTTAAAGCTACGTTTAAAATACTAATCAAAGAAACAAACTCTATCTCTCTCATTTCTTCATTTCAAAGACTTTAGTCCGTGTTTCACTACGAACGTGGTGCTGGGGCTTTATATTTAATTATTAATAATAGATTATTAGAACATTATAGTATCCTATAGGAAGCATTAATACAACAAAACGTACCCGTTTAATTTACTGTTTAATGTTTTGCATCGTTGTATCATTTATGAACAATGTAGATATATCCCAAGGTAGATGTACACGTATCGTTTCGACGAACCATATTCTTGTAATATTTATGTCAAGGTTTTAATCTAGCACAACAATATCTGTTATCTCAGTCCACTTTTCTTCGAATATTTTTCGTTATACACGAGAGATTGAAGAGAACATAAATCAGAATGTATTTTGATGCAAATGTGTATCATACTAAATTCATTTAGAAAACGTGCAGTATAAATACTTTTTATCGTTATTTCCATACGTCACTAATAATGTCTGGACATTCAACATTGATCTAGAATAAACTGCAGACGGTTGCTAGTATATGTTTATATATGCGTATTATTATGTAATGGGAGAAGCACAATTTCAAATACCATTATAATAGTTAAAGTCGCACGTTTACAATGATCTGCTTGTATATGTCAGACAAAAGTAACTAATCTTACTGATCTATATTGGTTGCATTTGTATTGCTATTTTCTGAACGATTTTGATCATCAGTATCATCTGGTACTAATTCCACTAGGCTGACCTGTTCCGTCTGTACTTGTTCTTTTCAGCTGATTTAGATCTTCTATCAATAATATAAATTTAAATATGACAATCAAGTTTGACATTTCCTTTATCGTCTGGAACATCCACTCTAGTTTCATAAACAATACTGCATATATTTTAGTAGCAACATCGATATTGCAAATCTAGCAAATCATTCCTTAAAATTTGAAGATCGTGCCTGGAAGACTCTGATACTGTTAACAAAACACCACTCGCATTTAAGTTGTGCAAATTATATTGCATTCGTAAACGTCACTCATTATGACACATTCAGCTTGATTCAGTCAGTAATACAATAAGTTTGTACTACTGTATGCACTACAGTGTTTTAATATGATATGCACCATTCTTTATTAAAATGTTTTATTATGCTGTACACCAGTATACATTGCAATGTTTTAAGATATTGCATGTGCAATTCATAATGTCCAGGTCTGATTCATTCATATTCGAACACAGTTTAACTCATCGATAGATAAGGAACGTTGGCAAAGGACCTAGTCCTCTCCGGTATAAATTGTCTGAGCTTTCAGACTTCGAGTGATTGCAGATCATTATGGACCCTTGCCAATGAACAAATTCAGGTCTCGAAAGTTTACTTTTGTTTTAATATTCCTCTTCCATATATAATTCGATACATATGTTTGTTACTGACGTATAAATGGGGAAAAATGCTGTCAGTTGGTATTTAGTTATAACGCGGAGTACATCGTTAAGTGAATCAGTGATCTGAACGATGTGAATCACTAAATCGAAAATTCTTCTGATGAATACAATGTTTCATGTTCATGAAACATTTGATCTGCATATTATATTCAAGACGTCTTTCTTGATTTGTTCAAAATATTCATCCATTGACTCAAATATAAGGCTGCTTCTTGTTGTCTCTTTAGGTGATCACTAATCGATATTTTGAATTCTTCATTGCAACTTATCTTTCACTGACCTTAGGTCTTATATTTGTGATTGAACCAAGATTGACTAAACCCTGCATCATGTCAGACAAGACTATTTTTCCAGACTTTAGACTTGCTAACTGGATTTATACCTACTTTTTCTATGTATATCAGTACACGGTAAGAACACGCTGATATTTCATGTGCATCATCATTTGCAGCATTAGAATGGTCTCAGGAGACAGTAACCACAGCATATATTCGTGATGAACTGATTGGATAACGATTGTCTCCGAGCATGAACAAATATTATGATTTTTTGTTTTTAAAAATATGACAATATTGATTTTATCGGAAATTCATCCATCTTAGTCCCCAAAGTCTTGTAGATTCAGCAGCAGAATATCAATGCCTTTTCAATGATTGAAGATAGCAGGGTCATGTTATCAGTTAATAGAACACATGCGAAGCTTTGACTACCAGCTTATATTCCAGATTTAGTTGAATAGAAATAGGCAATATTTTATTACTAAGATTAGCCATGCTGAAATAGTTCTTCCTTGACGTACCTTTTGGCATTACCTATCAGTTATATGTGGGTCTAGGTGCTCGAACCATACGTAAAATGTTATTTTGCTTAATTAATGTATCACTAGTGTTTTCACTCCTTAAGGCGAAAACTAACCAGCAATATGATATTGAACCAACGATATTGCCAAGGAAAGCGATAATAAATCCAGTCCAATAATAATAATAATAATTGTAATTTCCGATCATGACAACGTGAAAACAAATATTAAAGACAATTTTCAATTGAATACTGATTAATGTATATGAGTATTCCGGCTATGGACCAGCTCAAGCAACTCACGAGAGAGTGTAAAATAACGATTCAAAGGGGTATGGTTAATATTAGGACACAGTCCAGTGGCATCGCAGTTGATTGTGAATCACCTTCACGATATTTGAGCGCAGAAATATGATACGATTTCTACACGGGACATTCGTGCTGAATTAGCACAATTTGTGGGAGACGAATAAAAGCGTCACCGCCGTAGTGCTTCTGTGATCTCCACTGAGCTATCCGCAAAAGGCAAGACAACTGCATGTTCCAGAATCCGATATACATACATATCGAGGCGGTTGTCGAGACTGCAGGCCAATTAGCCCGACTGTGTTCGATCCTAAAAGAACGCAGTGAAACTTCTTTGGTTTGTTCGTCCCTGACATTACTTCAACATTACAGCACACGGTACTTCCGCCTTAAGAATATAAATTGTTCTCATTTCATTATGCAGACTAAATGAGAGTAATGATAGTTTTAAAATCACAAGCCTGTGGACTCTTAAAAGTTACCGTGTGATCTTAAACCGCAAAGATGTGGAAACTATCAGTGATGAAACTAATAAAGCTTTTGCGAGGAATATTAATATATTGGAAAATTTCATCAAGGCAGAAACTCGTAAAAATGTTGATTGACGCGTGAAAGTTTAAATGCATATTTAAGATATATAACCATTCTAGTTACATTCCAACGCCAGAGTGTCCCGTGGCTAGCAGTAAATAAGTGGAAAATTATAACTAACGATGTTTTCAATGGCGAGTCGTTTCCAAGCTTCATACTTTGATCAATAAAAACAACCAGACTTGAAAATACAAATAATACATAGGTGAACTGACATTTGGTAACGTTAAACTTCCTGTACAACTTGCTGTATATGTACTCTTGAAAAATCCAAGCCTAACATTGTTGTGCACCTGTTTCAATAAGCAATTGCAGATATACCCAAATAACACTACGATCCTTGTTGAGCTTTATAACTTGCTTTGGTAATTGATGGCCAACAGATTATGCAGAGTCTTAGCAAAATCGAACTTGCCACTAAGCGTAATCAGCAGCTATAGGTAATGGTGTTTTGGCTGGGTCAGTTATTTACTTCCAACCGTGATAAATGTGTGAGCAACATTGGCAATGATCATTTTGTAATCACTCGTAGATACGTTGATGGTGTGAAATATTTAACTTGCTTATTCGCCAAGGAATCTAGTCTTACAGTACATGAGCGATTGGCAGAATGCTGCTGAAACTCGGCTGCTATCGATTGAGGCATACTATTTATATCTGCCTCTCAAAGGTATTTCCGCCAACGACTACATACATGCAGATGATTGCTACTAAGCTTTGTAAAACCCTAGTGACTCTCACGACCTCTGTTTCAGATCAGATGTGGGTTTGCTCGCGGCCGTCTAAGACGTCCCTGATACTGTCATGGGCGTTTATAAACTGGATTTAGCGCATTACTTTTAATCACCCATAATAAATCGGGACACATTGGTGTATACAAGCAAGGATGAGTATCATTCATCCTTGTCTCGAATTCCACTGCGGCTTCGGGGTTGTAGAATTATTCCAACATGTCTTATTACGTATCGTAAGAGGCGACTAAGTAGAGGCAACATATTTACCGTTGGTTGACCCCCGTTTCGGTGGAGGAAAGGATCCTGGTAGTTGAGTGGGGGCTTTTCCGATAGAATACACTGCTTTGACCTCTAAGTCTCCTCGATGGGTGGTCGAAATGGACCCGATCTCGACGAATTGGCTGGTCACGCCGAGTCCTAGGATTTATTTAATTACTAACACACTTTCGTTATCTTTTTGTATTTATCTTGATACCACCATTGCCCCTACATTCTATCCTTTAGTGTTACCTTTCCAAAGTTTTAGAAGACTTCTCTGAAGACGATGACTTAACGGGTGAATCGGATGGTAATTTTACCGACCCTAGAGGGTAACTTCACGGGTCAGTCATATTTAATTTTATCACTGGGACTTGAAACGTGTCCCCTCGTTAGTCTCCATGGCGGGCGGGGAGGGTGTGTGCTGAAATGTTAACAAACCATCAAGGCAATTTCCAAAACAAAAACAATACAAACGAACCAATCCACTATCCGACTCTGATGATAAACCATATAGTATGCAGTCATTCCCACGCTACATGGTTATACAGTCCAATGATACTTCATAGTTATACAGCACTGAATCCTTTTGTAATTGAGAAAACGATATAGGGTCTATCGGCACACCAGTAAAAAAAAAGAAAGTTGAAATCGGGTTGTCTTCTTGTTGAGTTTGAAGGACGAGGTCAAACAGACAATATCAAATACATGAAAACGTTACTCGACATTCCATTGACCTCATTTGCATACACTCAATACGTCCAAAGGCGTGTTGCGATGTCGTGACTTGGCTAGAGTCAACGAAACGGATATCATCGAAGGGATGAAAAATGAATATGTCACTGCAGTACGTAGAATACGTATTAAGCGTAATAACGATCTGCAGGACACCAACACATCTGTACTCACCTTCAACAAACCAACAGTACCCAAAGTGGTCACAGTAGGATGTTTGCACGTACAAGTCGAGATATACATACTATACATCCTTCAATGCTATAAGTGAAACACATATGGCCACCATGAAGACCGTTGTACAAAAGACCAAATATGTGGCCGATGAGGAGACTCTGATTGTAGAGCAACTCCGCATTGTGTCAGCTGTGACAAGGAAGATCACGCCAATTCCAATGATTGTGATACATGAAAACAGGAGAAAGAGATTCAGAGGGTAAAGTACACAAAAAACATTCCCACTCCTGAAACCAGAAAACCTATACAGGCAAAAGCATCTCTTCCTGCCCCATCATCTCCACTGTCGTGGAAACTAATACCAAACATAGATCGATGTACCTTATTCAACATGAAGTACTAATATCCCCCACTACCAACCACAGCAAATCACGGCATCTACCTAAAACAACTTTCAATAACACCGCACCCTGAACGCACCAATAGATAAACTCTATAACAATTGTGAATACATTGAGAACAAGGATGCAGAAGACACTGATCCATGTACGCAAGGTGTCTCCAAGCCTACTAAAAAAATACACCCTCGTACTTTCTCTAGAAAAACAACCACATATATTGCCTTTGCGAAAAGTATAACATAGCTCCACTATCTCCAGTTTAAACGAATAATGAAGAACATCATCAAACAATGGAACTGTCGAAGACGTAAAGCTAACTACAATGATATTATTCTGCCTTTAAATGAACACGATCCTGCCGTAACAACATTAATATGCATCATTGTTTTGTCTACAATAAATACATACACTTTATGTGCTAGGACGTTAGACTTAAATTCTAAAAATTCGGGGACTTCTGTATACTTTCTTTATTGCCAGGCTTTTCTGTAACGGTCTTACGGTGGAGGTAGATAGTCTTGGATCTGGATCAATAATGTCCACTCCAAAATTGCACGTCTGATGACAATTCTCACAGCGTATGAGACAAAGCAGTCTTCTGGTTTCTACCTGGAAAGGTTTGTTTTGTTCATAACAATTCAAATTAATTTGGCTATAGTATATATAATCTATCCCTATATACACAGGCCCTTCCTACCGGAGAGAACATGCTCATTTAGGTTCAGTCTGAAAAGGCTGAAGACAAACATAAAATCAAACTTCTTCTCTGAGATTAACAGAGAGCCATTAAAAGTACACTTCCATAAGGGCTTCTGAATAGCCCTCTGGAGATACAAGTCAAAATACCAGTTATGTCACTCAGGATAAACAATCAATACTCCAGAATGCCCACTACGACAAATTAAAGGAGCCTCTGGAAAAATAGCAAACATGTACTAATATTACGCAACTGATATTAATATTATAAATGTAACAATGATATGTAGATTTTCCCATATGAAAAAGAGAACCAGTAGACTAATCGTAGGGAAGTACAAACAGAAGAAGAAGCAGAACATACACCTGCAAAGAAATCGTAGCAAGATAGTCTATGGAAACTCAAAAAGAACCCATGCATCTGAAGAAATTCAAACGGATACACACCAAAGAAAATGGCAAAATAACGTTTGTAATTTGTTTCGAAAATTCATTGTGTTTCATTTTCGCGACAAAATATGAAACTAAAAGGTATATATCTTATTTTCTCATCGAATGCCTCACGTCGATGATTATATTAGATAATTTGTTATTTGATTTAGTAAACAGTAATCTTTCCTTGAACGATTTGAGTGGTCTTGAATGGCAAGTTTTGTTTTGGAAAAAACGAAAAGCATTGCCTTGACGCCATCAATAGCTGCCGAATCAACCTTTATCTACGTTCAATTTCTACTCCTGCTAATTTAGTGGTCTTAGTGTATGTTGATGCTGCTGACATCTCCGTAATGATGAATATCGATTTAGTCGTATAATGTTTGAAATCTTTCATTGTCAATGTCTCATTTTCTTAGCTTTATCCAAAGAAATGTTTGTCAGATATTTTAACTTAGCCAAAAAGACTGACCATATTGTTTTCACTCTCTTCCTTCTTCCTGATGTTCAGCATGTTAGGTATATTTAATTTAATTCTTTGTTCCTTTTTATTCCATTATATGCTATCGTAATGTAACAGTTTTTGCTGGATTTGACATTGTCCAGAATTGATTTTTTTTCCGATGTAAACAACTGATAATAAAATAATGCATCTAGTTGTTGATCATGTTCCAAAGTCAATGACAGTTTTTGTAAACAAGTTTGTTTATTTTTCTTATCTTTCGCATCGGAAAAATCAGTAAGTTGAATAAAGGTCATAGCTGGACTGCATTTCATTAAGAAAGTGTCAATTGGTAAAGTAGGTTTAACTTTTTGACCACCATCCTGGAATCTTTTCAAGTCGTATATTAGATATATAACTGATATTTTCATAAAACTTCTAAGAGTCTGGCTAACACTATTTGACAGGTTAATTTGTATTATGTTGTGACCAATTTGGGCTGAACTTTTTTTTCTTGAAACTGTTGAATTCAAATCATTAGTTTCCTTGGAAATACAACAATTTATACGGAATTCAAAAGTGGAATATTTTTATCGCCGTCATCTTGAAATTATTTGGGATTTTAACTGATATTCGTTAAGAGTTTTTCATGGATAAGACTTGTGTTTTTAATTCTTGGCTTACACTTTGGGTTTTTTCCATAAAGCCATACTGTATTTTTCTCGTTTTTTTACACTTTGTAGTAAAGAACTGTTTTGTTAAACTTGACAAAGCTTGATGTGTTCATTCTGGTATGTCACTCATTTTAAGATTATATACTCGTAAAAAAAGATTTTATCTTTTTCTCCTGTTGATTTTATGTCTCTTCTGTTGTTGAGCAAATATGTGCTTTTCCATTCAATAGCGTTGAAAAGTTGCCAGCAACTCCTCCTGTTTATTTTGTTCCGAAATCATCACAGAATGTAATCGATAGCGATAGAAGTGAAAGATCTACTACGGGCACAATTTCTGGTGAAGTATATACAGATTTAAAAAAGCCAAACTGAAATCATTACCCTCTGGAAGAATACTCGCACCAGCCGTAGTAGTCTTACGGTCTGTCACTTTGGGTATACGAAGTGTCACGTGTCCACTGTATTATGATTGGAAGATAGGTAGTACACATTCACACAATGATCTTAAAAGGGTTCGTTGGCTTATTGTGACATCATTTTTGAAGGAAGAAAATGTAGAATAGTCTTGCAATCTCGAACATTTCTTGTAAGTCGTTATTTAATCCGGATTAATTCGTGTAAGCAAAGTCATTATGTGCCATTACCTCGAGTACAGTCATATATATATATATATATATATATATATATATATATATATATATATATATAAATATATATATATATATATATATATATATATATATATATATATATATATATATATATATATATATATATATATCAAAAGAGGAGAGTGAGCACTGAAAGACAATTGTGCCTGAAGAGGTTCTTGATCTATGAATTGGCAGTAAGGTGAAGCTTGTTGATAACTTTAAAGTGGTGCCACATGTACTGATCCTCATGGCTAACCCTTCCAAGAACCTTTTTCATGGCTACCACATTCTCTTAGAAACAGGGTTACTACTGAATCACTGCCATTATTTGTATGTTATATTTGTGTATGTCTAGTATATATACCAAACGCTCAAAATTAAGTCCTTATCCGTTGTGTTTAATGGCGTATATGTGGGTGTATAGGTTATATGAATACTCCTACCACGTTGTGTGATTATTTGTTATTTAATTACACTTCTTTTATATCTTACCATTGGTTAGAAGCGTGGTGTATTGATCACAACAATAATTGTTCACTGCACACAACATGTTGGACAGTGTTACGGGGTGGTGTATATAATGTTATCATATATCCAACATCTTTCGGTACTCCGTATATAGGAGATGACCGCCCTCGATATAATTTGCTCGGTTCGAGTAAACGTACTGGTGGAAAAAGTAGGAATCTGAACAGATATATAGAACAAAATGACTCGAGCCCCCCGTATACAATATAATCAAACTTTAATCAATTACAAACAATAGAAAATCAATACAATTCATTAGAAGCATACACTTCTTTTATATTAAATCTGTCTTCAAACCCTTTTAGACTCAATTAGATTCATATAACAGATAAAAGAATACCCAGTATGTTTGCAGATATGTTTTTTACTCATTATACGATCGAGTGAACAGTCAATATCGTTGCAGTGTGCGAATGCATAACCTGCTTAGCGATGAATTCCTCCAATTCGTCCTTTCCCTCCTTATTTCCTCCGTTTTCCTTTCTCCCCGACTTCCTCGCTGTTTCGCCTTCCTGCTTCGGGCGGACAGGTCGATATTTAGAATTCTCAATGTGTCTGAAGATGTCCCAAATAAATCTCAGCAGACATATCGCTGCGCGTGAAGAGCTATTTTCGCCTTATAAAGAGAACAGAGAGCTAGCTTAAGTTTCCCTGTCGGCTATTCCACGGGGAGTGAATCATTTCTCCCTCCCTCGTTATCAAATTTCACTATCGACCTACAAACAGATGTCAAGGCTATCTAAATAGGCCAAGCATTGCAGACCCAAAACAATCCTAGTTTCCTAATTACCCTATGTCCGCGAATACACAGTTCTAGTCTTTTACACATGAAATCATTTAAGATGGGTGAATTCAAACGGATTCTCGTAACTCATATAACTGAAGTAATACATAAAATATCAAACATTTCATTGCTATACAACAAAACAACAAATTAAACAATTCGTCACACTTCTATAAAAGAAATTTAATATACTCATATCAGGTAAAATTGATCTACGAATTTAAACAACTAAATTCATGAACATAGTATCAGACAATTCAAGCAAAACATTGTATTGGCATAAACGAATTCCATGAAATTGACGCAAAATACCTTACGTTGTGTCGTTTACAACCCGTTTTCTTCCTAGGCATCCAGTCCCTTGGTCAACATTTATCACGAGGATAATTTCTTGCAAATTCTGTCCTCGGAGTCAAGGACTGAAGTCCTATCTTCCCTTGCAGAGCAGCTGAGACTCATTTGAATTTTCGATGTTCGATATTAAACTTGGAATTTCAGTGTGGGAACGATATATAGTTTGGCCGATCATAATTATGTACATTTTCCGCATCTTTGGAAACGCCAAACTTTGTGTCAGTCTGACCTCCTACATTGACTACTAGTCACCGGAAATTCTCAATCCGTGGCAATTTCACCATGAAATCAGTGTTTACCTTTTTCTTGATAGCCTGGTTGAGTCCTGCATTAACAAATGCTAGCACATGTTTAATTTCATAACATAGTTCTCCACATTCCGAACATGGCAGTGTGACGACTGGTTCGAGTCCATTCTCTAGAAATCTAATTAATGGTTCTCTGGTCTCAGCCTATGGGTTCAAGATAGATCGCCAGAAATTTGCCCCGATATTAATTCTGCGGTATTGGCTAGTAGATAAGTGGGTGTTGGATTGTAAATCTATAGTTTTGGGATAAAAATAGAAACGTACGTTGGTCACTCCAATGGCGTGTTGACCCGTACATTGTGTCATTACCTTTCAGCTTATTATACATAAAATGTACCTTATGGCGTATATCGTTATTTGCTTGTAAAATTACGGCATAATTTTAGTTCATCTAAATGCCGCACAATTTCTCTAATAAATGATTCAGACTATTTTGTTATATTCGAAGCAAACATTATATCGTCAAGTTTAATTCACATTAGATACGATGGTTCTTTTTTAAGTCTGCATCTTCTAACAATGTAACAATATTTACCTTGTGCTCACTAAGAAACATATATCAACTGTATAGCTTCGCCGTTAAATTCCACTTGAGACCACACAAAGGTATATATAAATCGCCATGGTATCATGGTATATGGTTGTCTGGATGATAGAATTTTTGGTAAATAGCTACAACTGTGAATGGATTATATGGGTCTGATAATCTCACTTTGGACTTTATGTTTTATCAGTAATTAAGTAAAAATTAATATTGCATGACATTGATTCCATTCTCCCCTGTACCGAATGGTAATTAGCCTTTATCACCCGTTAAGATACAACTGAAAATTAATGACATAATGACGTCAGGCTGGTCTTCATGATGCCTGTTATTAGATTGTTATACGCTTTATTATGATGCTTCATTATTAGCGTATGTCACAGCGTATTGTCAGAATGTCACTTCTCTCTCTCTCTCTCTCTCTCTCTCTCTCTCTCTCTCTCTCTCTCTCTCTTATTAACTGTAGTCAATATATAATAGTTATAAAAACAAAACAAAACAAAACATATGCTATTATATTCATATCCAGTTTGTGTTTTCCCAGTGGCAAGGTATCGTATCAAATATTTGGTACAAGGTCACGCTGATAAGTGCACGTAATGAGAGCTGTTACGTGCTTAGGCTCGAATAAACAGTAACATAGATATAGTGAGAATAACTAGCTTTTAAAAACTTAATGAACAATTTATTGAGTACATAAAAGAAAAATGAACTTACTGTTTTAAGAATCAATTCCAAAATTATTCCAAAAATAATTCAAAATATTATCCACTAGAGAAATTGCAAAACTCCTGGTAATAAAATGTCCAAATAATTCCAAGTTCGAATCCCAGCGAAGTATCCAAGATGTAAGACGATGTCACTTGATGAAGTTAGTTCTTGGTAATACAATTCTATGAGCAATTGTTTTCCAGATAAATAACAAGATATTTCCTCTTGATCCAAACGAATTGAAATAATTTCCAATACAAGGTAATTTAAAATAACTCAAAACGACACACAACTTAGTATTCTAACAGCCCAAGTGCTACTCAATAGTTCGCTCCAATACATAATTTAATACCTGTTTTTATGTAAACAAGAAAGGGGTCACATGATCTTCTAGAATCTTTTAGAACAAATTTACGTTCCAAACATCACATACACACCATATGACCCAACTAAAAATAGAAAGATGTTTATACAAAAGTTCCATAATGTCATTGGAACCAACCAATTTTAAAGCTTGTTTACAACTCTGAAGCCAGGTCAGAAATGAGGTCAACACCTGATTTTTATTTGTAAAGTACAAGTCATCCCACTTTAAAAAAAAGAAAAACATCTCCCAATGAATGAATCTTAAACCTAAAATGTCAAACCCGAATCTAACAAACAAACAAAAATAAAAATAAATGACTGAAATCAAATATACGTAACAAGGCACTGTGTTTAATGTGGGAGGGGTATGTCCAAAAATAAGGGTTCTAAAAGTAAATTAATGAAATAGCTTACAGCACTTATATCATTCTAGTGCTATAATTACTTAATTTATTTAACGTATGGGCATTATGTTACATGGGAAATTATTCAATAGTCATGTTAACTATATTTTCACAAATTCAGTTACCATTCTATTCATACAGATATAAGTTGAACCCTACTGTTTAAAAGGGTAAAAGTAAACAATGGTTGTGCACATTAAGATACGTGTTCTTGCCACGATTTTGTTTCCGATATTAATACAGCATTACAACTAATAATAATAACTGTGACTTTTATTAGTGGGAAGAAGATTTTAGTGGATAGCTTGATATAATATTATCATTGTTCTGGTTTAGGGAAATATTTTCTCAAGCAATCGCTGTTTAAAATTCAACAAACTTACAATAGCTAAGTATCAAAAGAAACTAGCTTATCAAACTATCTTTAGCATGAAACTGTCTGCTAAATCAAAACATTTATAAAGTTAAGATCTATTTCTAACTTACAGTAGCACTGTAACTCCAGAAGTGAGCCCCCGATACTATTACTTGTATTATAATATTATTTTATTGATTTCAGCTGGAATGGTGGGTGGGTGAGTTGGTCTACGTTTGATAGACTGTTTTATGGAATAATTGTACTAATTGTACAACCTCAGGTGGGCGGAGCTTAAAGTATATTGAACCTAGCATTGAGAAATAAGCAACAACATTATCTGTGATTGGTGCATTATGTAAGGGCTGTACATTTTGTTAGGCTTAAACAAAATTTAAGTCTCTTGGCAATATGTGAGATTACGTTAATTCCTATCCTAATCATATTTGGGTTTCTTTTTAATGATTTTTTTTAAATGTGTGACAATTGGGTGAAACTGGGTCTGTTGCGACTAGATAACTCTGTCTAGTTCCAGCAGAGTTATCTCTCTGAAACGCAAGGAAGTACCTGGTTTTGTCCTTGTCAAATTAACAATATAAGATTTTTGTTCTCTTTGACAATGTGTGACATGCGTGTTGAAGTATATTTCTTTCACAAAACATTAACATTGAAGTCTATGGAAAAACGATTGGTACCGTGATACCTATATAGGAAAGAACAGCCTCACATTTTATCCATATAAACGCATAGATGTGGGCAGGAATTATGAACTGAAATGAATGTTGAACATTTTGGGTCAAATATTGACGGTCTTTTAAGAATAACATGTATCAAATCTTCAGAAAATAACACAAGTTGGCTTTGGATGGGGGCTTTTGTAACTATAGCTATAACATATATAGACTGATGGCTTATGTCTGTGAATTCAGCTCCAAGATTAGTATACATGCAATAAAATAAATTATGTAAAGTTAATTTGGTTAATTTTAGCCAAATATTTAGTATTGAATGCGCAAAAAATGAAAAATCTGGTATAATATAAACTATCTTGTTCTTGTAAAGCCTGTCATAGACCAGGATATATGAAACTCCTGGTCCACATGTAGATATATCACTTGTATCATATAGAATATTCTGGTATTAGTATTTTAGGTAATTTATTATAGATATGGTATTCCTCCCCATTTTAAGTTGAATTGTCCTGCTCTTATTGTCCATTTTTTTACACTCTCCCGCCTTGAAAGTTAACATGCAATTGTACAGTTACGTTAGTTACATCATCACCCTTAAGTTTTATACTACATATAGAAGCCTACAGTTTAGGTTCTCACTTTATCAGCCATGTATATTTAGACAATTTAATTGCATTGAAGTTAATACATGTGTTCTTAAACTCATCTATATTACATGGATAACATATTGGAGGAAACAAAAGGACCACACCCTACGTATATCATTCAGTTATCTCTTTTACACCAGACATAACATGTCAAGAAATAGAAACTGACTATTTCAGTGATTTTTTATGAAACTAAAGAGAAGATTTGTGAAGAATTATAATAGCCCTCGGTCTTGATGCAGATGTAACTATAAGTACTTTAATAATTTCTCCCAGTAAAGTTTTCAAGTTTAGAAACTGATCAAGTATGTTTTGTTTGCTTTAGGTATTTTACTGCCTAACTGAAGCCCATTATTGTTAATTTCTTGTGCAGAAGAAATATAAATTATACGCATCTATATTATCGACATTATTCACCCTTTTATATTGGCGGGGAATAAACACCATTTCACCTGAAATTTTGGTGACTGTACGAGATGTTTTAGCACAGGTGCCTTTGAACTGTCCTTGCACCTATTGTGCACTTATTCCCTATATTGTCCAAGTTAATGTCGCCAAGCTCTTCTCATTTTTCTCATTGATTGGTGTAACAAAAGTTAAGCCTCTTAGTAACATGTGAGATTATGTTAATTCCTATAGATATCACATTTGGTAATTTTGTGTTTTATTTATTTTTTTTATTTTTTTTAATGTGGGACACCTGTGTGAAACTGGGTCTGTTATGACTAGATAACTCTTAGCCCTGTTTAGTTCCAGCAGAGTTATATCTCTTAAATGAATGGAGTAACTGCTGTTGTCCTTGTCAAATTGACGATCTAAGATTGTTCTCTGTGACAGTGTGACATGTTTGTTGAAGTAGGATAGAAAGTATTATTTTTTTTTCTTCACAAAACATTATCATTGAGGTCTATAGAAAAACAACTGGCACCGTGATACCTGTTAGCTTCAATTCCTTGACTATGCATACTTTTAACACGATCAGGCAACAGCTGGGTTTTAAAAACAAAAACAATGAAGTGAAGGCATTTGTATGACCACATATAAACTGGACGTGTTGCTTCAGAATAGCTTTTGCATTAAAAAGCCTCTTTCTTGTAGGTACTAGGTATCTAACTGGAGTACATTTGCATGGATAGTTTACGTATCAACAATATACACGGTTTGTTTGTATGCAGACGATTTCCACAGTTGTGAAGGACTCTGAACCTCATGTCGCAAACCATTATCTCGCTATCCAGCAAACGTTGTATGAATGTAATGTACTAGTATGGAATGACATAGCTGTCTTATGTTTCAACTTATTTTTATTTAGGGTTCACCAGATATAGTTTGGGGTCAAATAATACTACAAATGCTTCTTGAAGCCTTATGTCAGGTCAACTCAGCCTTATATGTGGTTGCTAAGCTATGATGCTACATCAATTTAGCCTAACGTAGTGTTCACCAGTCATGATTTGAGGTCAAATAATACTACAAATGCTTCTTGAAGCGTCATGTCAGGTCAACTCGGCCTTATATGGGGTTGCTAAGCTATGATGTCATATCAATCTAGCCTAACATAGAGTTCACCAGTCATGATCTGGGGTCAAATAATACTACAAATGCTTCTTTAAGCGTTATGTCAGGTCAACTCAGCCTTATATGGGGTTGTTAAGCTATGATGTTACATCAATTTAGCCTAATGTAGGGTTTACCAGTCATGATTTGAGGTCAAATGATACTACAAATGCTTCTTTAAGTGTCATGTCAGGTCAACTCGGCCTTATATGGGGTTGCTAAGCTATGTCATATCAATCTAGCCTAACATAGGGTTCACCAGTCATGTTTTTGGGGTTAAATAATACTACAAATGCTTCTTTAAGCGTTTTGTCAGGTCAACTCAGCCTTATATGGGGTTGTTAAGCTATGATATTACATCAATTTAGCCTAACGTAGGGTTCACCAGTCATGATATGGTTTGTTTTGACATACTTAACATGCTGTTGTAAGCACTTCATTTTGTGTTCGAACTTTAAAAAAATGGCAGCTCGATGCAGCAAAGATATGTGGAATGTTTAGAAAAAAGTTGGTCTAGATGAATTCGCTGTTAATTTTGACAAACAAAAAGTATCTCCTGATATTGTCTGCTTCTTATCAGCACAAGAATTACATCAACTAGGACTTTCGAGGAAAGAAGAAATGGTCAAACTGCGAATGGAATTATAAAATATGGTGCAAACCAACCGCAAATGAGAATGATAAAATCTGGACCCCCAGAATTTGTGATACCAAAATGTATTTTACAAAATCTAATTGATGATGGCTTTCTAATCTCCGATATTGCCAAATTGTTATCTGTGTCAGAGAGTACAATCTATCGTAGGATGCGACAGCATGATATTACTAAAGTGGAGTTTTCAAATATGAATGATGATGAGATAGGGATTCATGTTGGAAAAGTCATAAAAGAATTTCCATTTTGTGGGGAAAACATTCTGAGGCAAATACTGAAACTTCGGTGTCTTTGTACAAAGATGGAGACAAAGAGATATCATACATTGTATAGATGGAAAAGGTGTAGAAGAAGGAAAAAAACGTCTTCAAAGACGTGTGTATAATGTAAAGGGACCAAATCACCTGTGGCGTATTGACACTAATCACAAGCTTATTCGCTGGCATATGGTTATTGCTGGAGGGATTGGTGGTTTTAGTCGTTTGATTGTGTATCTGCAATGCAAGGATAACAACAGAGCTGAAACAATCTTTCAGTGCTTCTTAACTGCTGTTGAAAATGTTGGTATTCCTCAAAGAGTTAGGTCTGACAAGGGTTTGGAAAATGTCTGTTGCCAATTACATGATACAACAGAGAGGCACTGGTCGTGGCAGTATGATAACTGGAAAAAGTGTACACAATCAGCCGATTGAAAGATTATGGAGGGATGTATACCTTGGGGTTCTGGTATTCTACTATAACCTCTTTTACTTTATGGAGGATGAAGGTATTCCGGATCCTTTAAATGACATGCATATTGCAGCTCTTCACAAAACATTTCTTCCAAAAATAAATGAAAAATTAGATATCTGGAAAGAAGCATGGGCCAGGCACAGAATGCGAACTGTCCATTCATCTCCTTGAACTCTATGGATTGCTGGTCAGCTGCAAGTTCCTGTCGGGATATCAATCTCAGATCTGGACAATTATGGTGCTGAAGGAATTATGGACACCAATGCAGAGGACACTGTAGAGAACGCGCGTCCAGTTTTTAACTGTCCCGAATATAATCTAAGCAACCAATGTCGACAGCACTTAGAAACTGACATACATGCTAGTTGGGTCTCACACAACTTTGGGATTGATATTTACTTGAAGGCATTGGACATTATAAGAATTCATAGTAATGATGTGTAACAATCAAAGATAATGCTCATTAGAGACTAGATATATATCATTTAATGTCATTAATCGTGTGGGTGTTTTGTGTGACCTTGATGACTTTGTTAAAAAATAAGGAATTAGCCCAATGTTTCAAGCTAATTAAGGATATATTTCTTCCTGCATTACTTAATTGAACATAAACATTAATGATATTCTCTGGCTTCTGATTAAGGCCGTCAAAAACCTGAAAAACTTCACCTGGGTACCCATTGCACCGTTTGATGATATATGATATTTTGATAGTGCTGTCGACAAATTTTATGAACAGGTACTTGTCATTAATTTTCAATGCCCAGGTGTATCACTACGGTTGGGTACCCGGTTACCCATTGACAGCCCTACTTATTATTACAGTCATCTTTTCGCAAGTTTATATTTGCCATAAAACTTGTAAGTCTTTATTTTAAAGCAAAATGACAAGATGATGACTTTTCATATCTTTAATCACACAAGTCCAACTAATTCTAAAATATCTGAAGCACATTTTTGTTCTAAAATACATTTTAGCAGTACTCACAAAGCTTCATGGCTTTTGAGGTTCAAAATAAATGAAAATCACAAAGTAATATAGAGCAAACTACCTTTTCTCGTTTACTTAGACATCTGCTCTTAAAATTTTAAACTGATGGTCATATCCTGTCACAACAACTACATGAAAACTAAAAAGAAGCATATACGTTACCATCACTTTTTCAGCATATATGCACATTTGTCATATTACTCGGGTAATTAAATTTTGAGCAACCTTCAATATTGTCAACACTACCAAAACTAATTTTTGTAGAATTCTCGTGTTTTACATACAAGTTGAAGCAAAGCATCCTTTTATTATCAAAACAAATAATGAAAAGATTTTTTCAAAATGTCTGACATCATTACATGAAACACAGCCAACCTAACAAAGACACGACATGACAAAAAACAGTGATCCTAATTTTCAGATTAAATTTTCTGAGAAATTAGAAGTCTGCCATCATTGCATGAAACTACTTTAACATCACTGAAAAGTACATCAATTTCTGGTATATTACAATAGAGGTTCGTGGAAACATGATTTATCTTGAATGTAATATAGGTTATATAATGTAACCTTGATTGAACACTAGTTTTGTGCCAAACTAAAATAAGCAATGTTAAACTCAGATCTGTAATTTTCTATCTAAGTCAAATATAATAAAATGATTACTGTTCTTAAATATAGGACTTGTTGATATGTTTTTACATACATGATAATTAATTACCTTAAATACATAACTATGTAATACCCAATACATGTAATTGCTATCCTCAAATATGGACCTTGCTGGTATGTCATTACATACCAAGTAACTGCTTTGTAAACTAAAATTGTGTGTATAAAATAATCAAAGAACATTCACTAACATTTTGAACAAATAAAACAATTAGATTTAAAACTAAATGATTTTGTTTTGTTTTTACAACCCATAAACAAACCAAGTTTTTCTCCAGATTTATGTAATTTTTTGATTTTCTATTGGTCCCTGCATATGTTTTGGTTATTTATTTCTAAACTACAGAACATACTACCATAATTTTATGCTGACATGAAGTTCCTTTGATTTACTGCAATAAAATCATACTGTAGTTTACCTTGATATAAGTCTTTTGTTTCATTATTATCATGTTTGTTTTTCATACTGAAAATTAGAATTTCATAAATGCAGAAAGGTTTGTATTGAAATAACACCTACACATACAGTAGCTCTGTCATGAGAGTTTTATTTTAAATTGCTGCACACTGAACAAATTAATTCCTAATGAAGCTAACTTCTGTTTATATGATAACCTTAGTGGATGGAGGTTGGCAAGAGCAGTATTACGATCAATTAAAAATACTGTATCAACAAAAAAGTTACATGCACTTGAGGCTACTGATTTGAAATGCATATGGACTAATTAGACTTATTTAATTTGACAGAATACCAACATTTCCTATACAGTTATTTTATTTTACTGGAATTAAAATCTGTTATACAGCTGTTATAGGGCATGTCATTGGATAGCAACAATAACAATACCCTAGCACATTATATGACAGTGGTGTTTTGTGTGTTTCTCAATACAATTCTCAATACAAGGTTACACTGCTAATAAAGATGAATCCCCAAACAAATTTCACAACTTTGCCATGAATATGGCCAAAAATCACTCAAAATTAAATCAGTGAACAAGAGTCCCTCAAATAAGAGTGACACTTCACTAACAAAAACAAATTCGTGAGCATATGACACAATTCCTTAATTACCTCTTAACTGATCTGTATGTAAAACATTTGAGATAATGTGCTTCAGTCATCTTGAATTTTCAATGTGATATATAATATTATGCTAAAGGTTGTGCTCAACAGTTTTGCATTTTTTAGATTTTGAATTTTAAAGAAAAAGAATATTTCACATTTTCCTCTGGTTTTACTGGCTATTTAAAACTGGCCATGCATATCTTAGATTCTGTTCAATGAACTTTGAATTCCCTTTATTTCTGTGTATAATTGATGGGTGTAATATGGGTTAAAGAGTATACAGCTTGGCTTTACTTCAGATGTGCAACTTAAAGATTGCTAGCTCCCCTTTGGTCATTTTGACTTCCTGGACTTCAGAGGTAAATTGTAACATATTTGGTAATTCATTCATTGCACTTTCATAAGCTGGTATTGTCTCGTCTACCAAATTTTTTTTGCCTATTTTAATAACTGCTAAAGATCATGTGCTTTAGACTGATTTTTTCAGCAAAAGAGAACAGTCATTTTTGTTGTGTCTTTAGATCACGTACAGTTTCCACAAAATACAATATCCAAAGAAATTTCAGCCAAAGTACATGAAAGAATCACAGATGTATACCAACATTCTTTCCAATGTGCATGTTGCAAATGTAAACAACTTCACCTTACACCAGCCACTCTCTCAGAAGTTCAGATTATCTGTAGAGCATTCCAAAAGTCACAGTGTAGAAACCATTATTTATTAGATTTTCCATGGCTTTGACCTTTGATCTTTAGATTCCTAAATATATAGGTTTCTTAGGTGACTGTAACCAGTGAACATTTAATTCCAAAATGAATAAGCTTTCTTCTTTTAGTAAAAAGTATAAGTCATCCACAAATTTTGGGAAAGTTCTAAGGTCAACATTTTAAGCAGTTTTGCAGCTACTGTTAGCATTTTTTAAGACACTGTGGACCTAGCCTGTCATACTTTGACCCCAAAATGATTAACACTTTTCCTTGCTCCTAGTGAAAACCATCCACAAACTTTAGTCTGTGTTTTAGATGTGTGACTAAAGTCATTGTATAAAAAATAAAAATGGTAATGGACAGACCTACCATTTAATGGGACTGAGTTATGCCTCTGCCATATTGATGGCAGAGACAAAATATCTAAAGTCATTTAGTCTTAAAATATGCCATAAAAATTATTTCTGTATGAAAGTACTTAATACCATGCATCTCAAAGTAAATGATGTACTGGAACTATACATCTTGCTTGCTAACCTATTCATGACTCAAAGTAAATGATGTATTGGTACTATACATCTTGCTTCATGACTCAAAATAAATGATATATTGGTACTATACATCTTGCCCCATGACTCAAAGTAAATGATGTATTGGTACTATACATCTTGCTCCATGACTCAAAATAAATGATATATTAGTACAATACATCTTGCCCCATGACTCAAAGTAAATGATATATTGGTACTATACATCTTGCTCTATGACTCAAAGTAAATGATGTATTAGTACTATACATCTTGCTCCATGACTCAAAATAAATGATATATTGGTACTATACATCTTGCCCCATGACTCAAAGTAAATGATATATTGGTACTATACATCTTGCCCCATGACTCAAAGTAAATGATGTATTGGTACTATACATCTTGCTCCATGACTCAAAATAAATGATATATTGGTACTATACATCTTGCTCCATGACTCAAAGTAAATGATGTATTGGTACTATACATCTTGCTCCATGACTCAAAGTAAATGATGTATTGGTACTATACATCTTGCTCCATGACTCAAAGTAACTGATGTATTAGTACTATACATCTTGCTTCATGACTCAAAGTAACTGATGTATTAGTACTATACATCTTGCTCCATGACTCAAAGTAAATGATGTATTGGTACTATACATCTTGCTCTATGATTCAAAGTAAATGATATATTGGTACTATACAACTTGCTCCATGACTCAAAGTAAATGATGTATTGGTACTATACATCTTGCTTTCTGACTCTAAGTAAATGATGTATGGGTACTATACATCTTGCTCCATGACTCAAAGTAAATGATATATTGGTACTATACATCTTGCTTCATTACTCAAAGTAAATGATGTATTGGTACTATACATCTTGCTCCATGACTCAAAGTAACTGATGT
Organism: Unio pictorum; assembly: GCA_030141615.1. Classification (NCBI taxonomy): domain Eukaryota; kingdom Metazoa; phylum Mollusca; class Bivalvia; order Unionida; family Unionidae; genus Unio; species Unio pictorum. The sequence continues at coordinate 3,528,470 of JARLTB010000108.1, forward strand.
ATTGGTACTATACATCTTGCTCCATGACTCAAAGTAAATGATATATTGGTACTATACATCTTGCTTCATGACTCTAAGTAAATGATGTATGGGTACTATACATCTTGCTCCATGACTCAAAGTAAATGATGTATTGGTACTATACATCTTGCTTTCTGACTCTAAGTAAATGATGTATGGGTACTATACATCTTGCTCCATGACTCAAAGTAAATGATATATTGGTACTATACATCTTGCTTCATGACTCAAAGTAACTGATGTATTGGTACTATACATCTTGCTCCATGACTCAAAGTAAATGATATATTGGTACTATACATCTTGCTTCATGACTCTAAGTAAATGATGTATGGGTACTATACATCTTGCTCCATGACTCAAAGTAAATGATGTATTGGTACTATACATCTTGCTTTCTGACTCTAAGTAAATGATGTATGGGTACTATACATCTTGCTCCATGACTCAAAGTAAATGATATATTGGTACTATACATCTTGCTTCATGACTCAAAGTAAATGATGTATTGGTACTATACATCTTGCTCCATGACTCAAAGTAACTGATGTATTGGTACTATACATCTTGCTCCATGACTCAAAGTAAATGATGTATTGGTACTATACATCTTGCTCCATGACTCAAAGTAAATGATGTATTGGTACTATACATCTTGCTTTCTGACTCTAAGTAAATGATGTATGGGTACTATACATCTTGCTCCATGACTCAAAGTAAATGATATATTGGTACTATACATCTTGCTCCATGACTCAAAGTAAATGATATATTGGTACTATACATCTTGCTTCATGACTCAAAGTAAATGATATATTGGTACATCTACTATACATCTTGCTTGCTAACCTCTTTATGACTCAAAGAAAATGATATATTGGTACTATACATCTTGCTCCATGATTCAAAGTAACTGATGTATTAGTACTATACATCTTGCCCCATAACTCAAAGTAAATGATGTATTAGTACAATACATCTTCTTCCTTGACTCAAAGTAAATGATGTATTAGTACTATACCTCTTGCTTCATGACTCATAGTAAATGATATATTGGTACTATACATCTTGCTTGCTAACCTCTAAGCCACTGCGGTTCCAAACTCTATTTAGAATATGAAAACAACATTTGGAGTAAAAATTTTCTTTGATAATACTTACATAATCATAAATCATAATAAAATGTCCACTACCTTTGTTATCTTGGTTTATGCGCAAAGGTGCTAAAAAGTTGTCTGCTTGGCAAGCCAAAGTGTTATTCAGACTTTATTTGTCTCACAAGGATAAAGGTACAGGTGCCATATCCTGCCAATCATCAGTTACTACTGGTCTGAGCAGATTTTGCAGTTATGTGACCACCAGGAGAGCTTTGTAGGCAGATTCCATGTACCTGGCAAAGTCACTGTGACCTACACATATCCATCATAAGTAGTAATCTTCAAGATTTGTGAATTTTTTTTTATTTTGTGGGTTTAATGCCAATTTTCAGCATATGATAGGCTATAAATAGCAGCATTACATTTGGGAGGAAGAACCCTGGATAACCTCTGGAAGAACCACAAACCTACAAATAGCTACTGGTAAGCTTTCTCACATATCTATGCTAACAGAATCTAGACTCAAACCAATTCTGACAGAATGTAAATTTTTTGTGATCCTTAAAGGCGAGTGCCTTAAATCATGGTGCCTCACAGCAAGATCAATACAGTCATCAAGTTGTGTGACTATACATACAGTGTTGTATGAGATACTGAGGAAAATGCAAGAGACTTACTTTTCACACTGGAGTGTGAAGAATAGGTATCAGCATCCTACCTTTGCCTGTGGAAAGGAATACCCCTCACAATGAAAACACCTGTCATGTGACTGTTCATGCAAAAGATTTGGAGTAATATCTCCTATAATAGAAACAAAATTGAGCTAAACAAAACAAAATCTGATGCTTACAGTTAAAAGTTAAATGAACAAGTGCAATACAATCCCAAAGTATATGCCTATCTTTGCATATGAGAGAATACATTAGCCAGGTTATTTCACTCCATAAAAAGAATTTGCAAAAGAATAATCATACAAATTAAAAAGTGTTGTATCATCTGGTAGCTTCACAGTTTGAGATGGACGAGGCAGGGTTAAGCAATTTATGCATGTGTTTGCTGTTGGCAAAAAGGATTCAGATGATGTAAATCTGATGTTTGCAGGAATTTTAAAACCAAGAACTGGCTCCTCATCAGCACCAGTGATGAATTGCAAAACACTCTCCAGGCACACTGCTTCTCTGCGGCCATCTGTAATAATACACCATGTTGAATTACAACTGATATAATTTTGTTTTATATTAATTATTCTGGAAATGTCTAATTGATTTATTGGATGGATTTGCTTTTAATCACTGCAACGATACAACTGTATACTTCTTGTGCTGTACCCTTTGTAAAGTGTTAAAGAGGCTGATGACTAGCTCAAAAAAACATGTCTTGTCGTAAGCAAATGTTCCAGATCAAATCCTGATATGAAATTATTCGGGCACCTTTTGGACAGAGAACTAAATTTTTATCTTAACAGAATGGTCCAACTATCATTACTTATTTTTAAAATAAAAACCTAAATGAAACATGGAAAATTCTGCTGAATTTTGTTATTCATGTTGGAGAAGTGTAAAAGTGTTGGTGGACTCACTTGCAACTTCTCTCAAGTATCTTAAGAAAGCTGCATATACAGTTTTCTCAAACTGATTATTATTCGTCCCCTCTTCACTGAAATGAGGTTGAACCAATGAAGTCAGCTTTTTATAAGTCAGAGGAATCAACGTTGAATGAAAAAGATATAGGAATGTTGGAAGCTGCTTGCCAACCTGTAACAATAAAAAAGAACTGTGCATTATTATTACTGTGCTGTGCCAGTAGCCTCAAATGTGCTAATGTGCCAATAGTCTTGAGGTAGCACAAGGATATATTTCAAAATTTCCTTGAATGAATTCACAATAATCTCAAGATAGTGACTTTGTCCAAATAGTATCAGCGAGATCTAATTCCAGTGAATAAATTTAACAAATTCTCTCAAATTAAAATTGAACACAACAACAGACTGAATCCACTTTGGATATTAAGATAGGAATTAGTAATTCTAATATAAGTAACCTTGATATAAAAACTTAAGACACAATTTGAGGATCGGGATGAAGGTTAAAAGTTCATTTCCAGAACATATAAAGTTATAAAGAATCTTTCATAGAACCCAACTATTCTGTCATCTTAATGGAAATGTCCATCAAACTGTAACAGAATTCATTTCATGGAAATTCTAAGGCTGCATCACTCAAACTTAGTAAACAGGTTTACCCTACAAGACATTTTAGATGCAGGCCCAATTCCTATCCTCAATTAGGTAAATCAGATAATACATTGGTCATCTGATAAACAGTACAGAAGTGTAGGGTACAGAAGTGTGTGTAATCTGATAAAATTGGTACTGAAGTGTAGAGTCTTACAAGGTGCGTGAAATGATGACAAGAGTTTAATCATATTTCAGTATACAATTCTGACCTGGTACAGCCCCAATGACTCCAAACCATTCCAGTTTAACTATGCAGGGTGAGGTTTCTGTGCTGTTGAACAGGTCTTCCAGAATATTTGGACTCATGAATGTGGGAATTTTCCCATTCTGCAGAACACTGAGGACTATAATAATAATAATAATAATAATAATAATAATAATAATAATAATAATAATAATAATAATAATAATAATGCAACCAAATTAAATGAGTTTTTGTTTCACAAAATTTCACAATAATGAAAGATATTACCTTTAATATGGAGCTGTAAAGTCATTTGATAGGTATGGAAAGTAACCATGTTTCATTCCCTTATCTCAAACAAAGAGAAAAGTGTAGAAAAGGGGAAAAACATACCAGTGAAGCCTTCACTGTGATACATGAAGTGGCATCAAATTGAGAAGCATAACTATACCATGGTTCATCTCTACCTCTGAGAACTTTTTATGATGTAAACAGAAAGGAAGGAAACATTTAAATATTGATATGTGGCCTTGACCCAGAAGATCCCTAAAATGAAACGGCCATGTCCATCCAATGTCCATTCCTTTACCAATCAATCACTGATCAATTAACTTATGATCAAGGCAAACTGTGATAAGGTCATCCCCATCAATTTCTTGCCCTTAATCAGACAATAATAATGACAAGCATCATTCATGCAGAGGTACCAAGAAATATATATACATTTTGTGCCTTCACAAAAGTCAATACTAGGTTGAAAAGACACTATTCAAAACCAAACTTAATGCATTCCATATAAAATCAACCCCAATATAAGGGGTTTCTATAGCTCAAAAAAACAAATGAGTTATCATGGTTTGATGACCCACTTGCCATGCAAAGCAATACTAAATTTAAAAACTAATGGAACCTTGAATGAGGGTCCATCCAAAATATCTCATTGACTGTAAATATTACCCATTGAGTCAAACAAATACAAGATAAGAATTGGTATTTAATGTTGCCCTTTCAAAAATATATCTATCTGTATACATGTAACCAATAAATAGAAAAGTACAAAACATGAATGTAAATTAACACTTACCAAAGACTTTGCCTATTGTTTCATAGTCTGATGCCAGAAGTTCCCTCAGGCCATTATCAAAATATTTTTCTTTAATTTCTCTCAGAATAAGTCGGAAGAATTCTTTTCTTGGACCTCCATAGTCAGCAGCAACCTAATAGAAAAGGTTTGAAATAAAAGAAAATGAACAATGAAAGCATTGCTGCCCTATGCAAATTCACTAAAAACCAATCACCTGATTATTAAAATGTTCGGTGAACAAAAGTAGTTGCTTATACAGTGGATCATCTCTTATAAGGCCACAACCTCTTCTAGGCAAACGCTCCCTTTTAAAATTATGTCCTGTGCTGAAGAGTATAAAATAGCAACCAGTAATACTGGTAATACATGTATATCATTCTGATGTCTAACAAGCATGTTCTTATAAAATGGGTGGTATTTGGGGAGGGGTAAGAAGGGTCTCTCAGGAGGGAGACCAATGTATTTATTTATAATACTGTTAGAAAAATTCAAACATTTACACTTCAGTCAAACTTTTTTTTTACAAATTCATGTATTCCAAATATACAGAACTTTATTCTGACACATTTCCACCCCTTCAAAAAGACTATGATTAATTTGTTCCTTGTCACCAGCAAAATAACTACATATGACTATGACTAAAAATTACAATAAAAGAGATCACAAAATGCTTTCAGTTTCTGTGTAATAGTAGATCCAGCATAAAGGTAATTTGTGTTAGTCTCTATACATATGCTAGACTCACATGTTTTATGATAACATGACAAAAATACTGGCAGACTGAAAGTTTGACATAGAAGCAACATTTACTACGGGTAGTTTTTCTGCTCCATCGGTTTGAGTGGACCAATGATCTTTTTGCAAACTCTGTTGATGATTGTTAAATGTATAGACAATATCATTAGGAAAATGTCTGAAAATATAGGTCAGGAATCTCTTTACCAAATTATCAATGCCACTACGACTTTGAAACCTCTGAAACTGCTACTATATGTAAAATACACAATACATGAATGCATTATATCACCCTCCTCAGAAAATAAGCTTGACCACAATTTCTTGATAATGCTGCATGTCTGTATAGGAATATCATGTTACATACAAACGGTAATTTATTAAAAAGTAATAACAAAAAAATTGTTTGGAATATCATGAAGAAAGCTACATAACTGACTTGATATTGACATAATAAAATCTATTTTTGAGAATTCTGTAAGCAATATTACCTCATTATAAAACTGCACTTCAAGTGTTTTCCGGAGGTTTGTGATGGCACTTATTTCATCCATGCCGGTGGATAATACATTTATCCTGTCCACTAGGATAAAATTTGTGTCACCTTCTTCACAAACAGTTACATCTTCCACTTCCAATGGCCTGCCAGTCACAATGACATCCTGTAACTTTTTCAGGATTTCCACAGGGTCACTGATATGTCCTGTCCTACAGTATTCAATGGCCTCTGTCATAAGCACTGAAATAGGGCTGTCTTTATCATTTGATGGAGATGCCGTTCCTGAATTATCTGCTGAATTTGCTATACTTGAATTATTTTCATTGCTAACTGAATTTACAGTAGCAGAATTACTTGTACCTGAATTAATTACATAAATGATTGTTTCTGCATTTGTTGTATTTTCTCTTCCAGCCTCAGAGTGCTCAATTATGAGGTCATCAATTTCATTCTCAAATTAAACATCAGATACAAAATCATCATCACACTCCAAGTTCTGCAAGTCCAATGCACCTGGACAAAATTGCACATGATCTCTAAGTTCACGTAGAGCAAACTCTTTGCTGCATCCGTGACATGAGTCTTTTACTAGCATTTCCCTTGTATTGTCTGTTTGTAGTGGCTTTGTTGATAAATTCTTTTGAATGGGCCTTATGTATATATTTGCTTGCGGGCCTACTGTAGCTTTTAGCCCTCCAACTGACCAGCAACAATCAATAAGTTTTAAAGTTCTACAATTTTGTGTTGTTCTCAGTAATTCTATTCCACCACAATTATTGCACTGTGGAAATCCCATAGTTTCATTTCTTTCATCTGGCTGTGCAGACATCAATTTCCGTACCACATCTTCTTCCTCATCATCAGCATCTAGTCTGATTTTTTTCACTCCCAAACCTGCTTTGTGTAATATTTCTTTTTATGTTGCAGTTGGGATGGATGTGCTTCCCTTGTTTGCTAAACACACAAACTGAACAGTCCAACTGCGGGATTGAGATTTTTTCCTGCAATTGTGACTGCTGGACCTTTGCCTTTTCTGGCCCCTTATTTGCCCACTGAATAATGTGGCACGTTCATGTGCTATCTCTTGAGCCATCCTACCCCTTGAGCTGGTTATGTTATTGTTTGTTCCTGTCTCAGTAGGTTCATTGTCAAATGTATTTTTCAGTTTTTGATTTATAGTTTCCCTTAGACGATGTCTATCTCCAATTGTATCAACACCAAGACGAATCAGCTCGCCATCAGAAAGTGACATGATCATGGATGCATCTATTTTTTCTAACTGGAACCGTTCAAACAGTGTACTAAGACCTAGTACATCCAATGTTCTTTGAAGTATATCCACCATTTTTTCATTAAGCAGCCACACACCTCCAAAGGTTTGGACACCACTGGATTTTTAGGTATCTGCAAAAAAACATTATTTATTTCTTGAATCATAGATGAACACTAGAATGGGCAACCCAATCACCATCAACGACCAACCTCTGCAAGTAGACGAATTCACGTACCTGGGCAGCAAGGTTGACACCGATGGATATTGCACAAAAGAAGTCACCACAAGAATCAGCAAGGCCAACCAGGCCTTCGCAATGCTGAAGCCCATCTTGAGGACAACAAACCTCAGCGTCCATTCGAAGATCCGTATCTTCAAGAGCAATGTGCTGAGCATCCTTTTGTATGGTTCAGAGTGTTGGAAGACCACTGCTAACATAGAACACAAGCTCGAAGTCTTCCAAACCAAACCAAGTGCCTACGACGGATCATGCGGATCTTCTGGCCAAACATGATCTCAAACGAGGAACTCTGGCACAGAGCAGGCGCAATACCATCGCTGAGACCATTGCAACTCGTTGATGGAAATGGCAGAATGCCCCCTAACTCACTACCAAGGGTGGCACTGAGATGGACTCCACATGGGAAAGGAACCATGGCAGCCCCAAAGAGACCTGGCATAAGAACTGTGGAGCGAGAACTCAAGACCAGAGGCCTCACCCTGCAGACTGACCCCGTAACAGCGGCCAACAGACCAAAGTGGTGTTCCCCTGCTGTCGCCTCAAGCACCAGACGGTGCATAGAGGACTGATGATGATGATGATGATGATGAGATGAACAGAGTAATTAAACCATTTAGCTGTCCCAAACTACACATGCTGTAACCACCCCAAATTTGTTTTCATAGGGTAGGTCAATAGGATAATATACACATGAAGGTCACTTTTGTTTTGTTATTCTTTTTATATGTAGCACTTGTATATACAGCAAATGGGTGGGAATTTCAATGGTTTTTCTAGACTTTAACCCGTAGGCATACAGCCACCATGACTCAGTGCTGAAGGTGGTGGACTAGAATACCAGATTGATTTCATTGGGTCAGACTGGATAAAGCAGCATGTCCTATTACAAAGTACTTAATTCTGATTGCCTCAACATGATATAACATAAAAAGTGTTGATGTGGCATACAACACCAAACAAAACATGAGGCAATGGCTTTAGTTCCCCATCTCCAACTCAAAATCAAATACACTCATTATGTATATCCATGCCATGACTACATATACAAAGCTTGATCCCAAAATATTTGAAAAAGTTATTGCAATTAAATTTTTTTACTTATTAACCTTGGATGATAGATTTCTGCCCAGGGCATTCAGGCACCTGGGCAGGGAGCCAAAATATGAAAATCTGGTGTAAAAAGCATTTGTTCACTCCACTAATTTATATCATAAGCTTTTATAAGGCATTAAATTACCACTTAAAAGCTGACATTAGACATACTCTAGATCCATCTTTAGACATACATGCTAATGACCGTTTGTATCATCTGATATTTCTATAAAGTTAAGACAGAGAATGTAGAGCCATCATGTGCATGGATTTCATGCATAACCTGAAGTACCGGCATTTTAGCTATATAAATAAGTGGTCATGCATACTAACTACAAGTCATGTTACACAATTCCTATTACTCAGTCTGTAGCTTGAGTTAATGTGCGTGCTGAAGTTGTGCAGCATCTGTTTCAAGTTTCCTATCTAAACTGGGTGGTAGTGGAGGTGGGGGTGGTTGGAGTCAACTCTGAAATAATGGTAATATACCATAATTCATCCCTGTTCTTCAAACAGCTATTATTTATGAAGCTGAAAGAGAAAAAAAACTTAAAATACTGACCTGAGGCCTTGACAATAAGACTTTGAAAGTGCAATGTACAATGTAAACCTATTAATGATGATGTCCAAGTAGTCTTAGTGTCATCTCTTAATTTCAAACTTTTAAGGTATGCTGCAGAAAGGAATGTGTCATGGACATCTACAATACTGAGCATTGATTTTGACCCTGAAGACAGGATCCCCTAAAATAATATGCAATACACCTTATAGTGATGATGTATATTATTTCTTACCTTAATCTCAACTAGTTTTAAGTTACTGAGCAACAGGGAAATGGTGATGGAAACATAAAATACAGCTTTAACCATGACCTTTAAAGATAGTACATAAATATGGTGTGTGACACATTCTAGTGAGCATACCTAGTTTAAGTTTTTAAAATAACACAATTTGAAAGTTTCTGACTAAATAGAAATGAGATAGAAAATGTAAAATACTGAAACACTTAAGATTTAATTTTAGTAGGCATATTTATTCGGTGTTGGTAACATTGGGAATAACTGGATAAAAAATATACTCTATATGATATTGGCAAACTGGATTTTCTGATTATTTTTGGACATGCGCTGACTAGCGGTAATTTACAGATGTAAAGCTGCAGCCAGTAAGGACACAAACATTGTATAGCACAATTGCCTCTAAAATTGCAAAAAAATTTATAAGTTTACAATGAAAAAGAATGAACATCACTTTTTTGTAAAGTGTATGCAATTACGTTGATCATCATATACAAAACTCCAGTCGAACTTGCTATACCTGAATTGGCATTGATTACAAAATATATTAAGTGTATTGTCTGATGTTTGATGATTATAGGTCATATACTGATGGTGACATACATGTCCTTACAAGGTTAAGCTTGGAATTTCATTCCATGCTAGCCAATATGGACCACAACTGACAAAATGTTGTTTATGATCTTACTTCTGGTACGTAAATAAGAATACAGTAACAACTAAACTTTATTGAAATCAATAATATTTCAATATTAATACAACATTAATAATATTTTTTAACATTTATATTTTTTTTGCCCATACTGCATTTAAAATTCATATAAAGTTAAATAATAACAGTTTTTAATTTAAAATGTTCTTAATTACCGATTTCCACTCATATTACATTTGTGTGCTTGATTTGATCATTGGATCCTTTTGTTTAATGTGGAAATATTCTGCCAGTACAGGCAGGGACATGCCTTCTCATAGGTAAGTTGCAATTTTATTATAATACCCGCGTACTACCATACGTAAGTTAGGCAAATAGTGCGATAATAGAGTTGTTTCCCCATGGTACGTTAATCTGAGTCACCCACCATATGCGGTTTTATTTACATTTACACACTTCAAGTGACAAAGATTATTTTATAGGAATAGAAGGCAGGAAAGTCATTGAAATGTTACAAATTAGATGTAAGCAGCAATAGCAAAAGAGTTTTAATATCTACCAATAAGCACATTAAGTAATAAATGTAGGAAATACATGGCACATACGTGCTAACATAACTGTAAAGTCTATGGTCTTTCAACCACTACCTAATATGATCATGGGACTGGTCATTTGTAGCAAACCGGATGAAATAAATGGAATCAGCAAACGTTACATGTTTTAGTGGCACAGGTGAACCCCACCGCTTTGCAAACTTTCTGTAGTTTCGTCTGCAAGATTTGAATGAAACGGTGTTTGAGGAAATTGTTCCCTCAGAACACGTCCGCCCTCCGCCTCCTAATGTATTACAAATATCATAATGGAAGGGGCTTACGTTAAATGTTGATTGCTTAGAGGTTTTGCTTTGTATTTAAATCCATTCATAAAGATATGAAATATGTATTGCATATGACAACGATAACGTTAAATAATACGTTCTCTTTTGTACTGTCAGTTATCCTAAGTGTTTGTTATGCTGTCATATGATGGCATTTCACGATTAATGAAGCAGAATGCATGTATGACACGGGAATATGGCATGATTTGGATAGACGCAATGTGGTGTTTGAGTTAAATTGGGAATGAGAATTATGTTTATGTTATATGTGCGAATATTCACAACGTACAGCCTAGCATAAAACGAAAACCGCCGAAATAGCGCGGGAACCATACAAAATATGCTACTTCAATTGGTTAGGACTGATACATATTTCTAGCCATTACTTTTGAGAGTAAAATAATATCCATATACCACGTTCTGCAGCTTAAGCGTATGGTTGCTTATTGCAGAGAGATGACGCATTACCTAAATAAACGACCGGCAAAGTTTCACGTCTGTATAGAGAGACATTTATCGTGCACCGTAGAAGTAGCTACAAAGTTAGTCTGGTTCCCTGACCTCTCTCCACTCTTTGCTTTGTATTTAAATCCATTCATAAAGATATGAAATATGTATTACATATGACAACGATAACGTTACAAATTTAAGTAACGTTGAATGTTTTACAAGAGCCTATCTGAAATTGTCATATTACAGGGAACCAGACTAATACAAAGTTGGATGTGTTCCGAATGAACATA